>OZ026527.1:10282987-10882987 GCA_964019695.1 Loripinus fragilis
TAAAACCAATGCATAGTTTGTGAGTTAATGATATATTTCTGTTTATATTACATAAATGGTTATATACAGTTGCAGTCCATAATTTCAAGCCAAACTTTTTATGTTTCAGGGCTTTTTTGTGGCGGTTTTCTATTGTTTTCTAAATGGCGAGGTAAATATTCAAATCCATACTTTCAGCCCTGAGCATTTTAACGCAGTTAGATGCGACTTATAGTGTAGGCCGCTGTGTCCAAATTTGGGCTCCCGTGTGTATTTTTGGATAAAAGTGATTCCTATCGATTTTCAACTAGAGAAATATATTCCATTTAAGGAAAAGGATGTTTCCAATTTTTTCTTGCAATATTAACGTCTCAGTGACTTCACAAAATGATGTACCGTATTTTCACAGGAATCAAACAGCTTATATCTGCTAGTACTGTATACCCCTAAATTAATAGCATTTTAATGTTGTTTATTGCGTTGAAGTGGTTGAAAACGTCGATGGGCGGACAAAATTGAAAATTGATTCAACATGGAATTCACTTTTACGTCAACTTGATGTCGATTTGATGTCAGTATGCAGGAAAAAAAATATTGTGTACAGAAATATAATCCTGGAAAGATTGTGTGTGCCTTGCGATTAAAATCAAATGTTAGCATAAATTAATGTTTCTAGCTAAGCTTTTTGAAACATGTTAGCTCTCGGACGGTAGGGGCGTTTGGCTGTTACGGCATGTTAACTACGTTACCCCTCAAGTTTTTAAAGCACAAATAATGTAAAAAAGGTTGTTAAGGTGGTACCGGAATATTCAAATTGGCCAAACATTCATTTATTGTACAAGGACATTTAATTTCCTACAAATATTTATGTTCAAGTTCAAAGGGCCCATTGTAGTGGCGTTTATATCTACATTTAAACTACCCATCCCCCCTGTAAAATCATTGAAATGTTTTTAATATTTTCATTTAATAAGCTTCTCATTTAGCGTTCATGTTTAACCTACGTATATCTTCCAAAAGCCAATTAATGGGTCATTTTATAACTGCAAGCAGCTTGTTTTCATCACAAAATATTGAAGAGTTATAGACTGTTGAATATGATAACCATGAAATTTACGTTGAATAAGTTAAGAATATTTTCATTCTATAATTGTATGTAATGCTATATGAAAACCTTTAAACAGCATATATGAGCATTATATTGAAATTCAATTGTAAAATGTTGTAACCAACATCGTTTATGTTGTTATCTATCTTTTTGTTATTTGTGTGGCAATATGTAACATATATCACAGCTTTCCAGACTGTATATGACTTGCTTAATTCCTTGTATTATACTTTATATGGTATTTGATATAATTTCAAAAAAGCAAGTAAGTATAAATTGGAAATACAACAATCACACACTGCAGACCAACACATGGTACCGTGAGGAAGAGCGATAGAACAATAACAGCTACAAAACATCAGGAACACAATTAAAGTAAAGCAACCATCTCTCTTTTTCCCATGAATGTGATTGCAACACTAGAAGGACACAAAGTGCTGAATAACAAAACAAGGACCAAACACAAAACCTCCACAAACAATGGGAGCAACCATAAGCAATATATCAACAACAACAGAACCACCACCCTAGAACGGACAGCTCCCTTAGCCACTGCGGCGGGGGAGGCTTACATGCATTTTACTGGTACCAAATTTTAGTCCTAGGTTATTTTGTTGTTAAAGTACAACAATTGTTTGACTCGCATGGAAAAATTAATTGTTTTTGTTATAGATACCCAGGTTCCTGTTTGTCTGAAAAAGTATCGATTCGTCCATGCAACATTTGTAAAGAATTATATCTTTTAACTTTTTATACCTTCAAAAAATGATTTGTACCAAAATTATGGATTTTAAACTCATAAGTAAATATGATGATAACTCTAAAGACCAGTTCTTAGAAGGATACATTCCCATTTTCTGTCGAATTTGTTAAAATAACATATAAAGCTGTAATAAGTATATCATAAGGCCCCATGTTTATCCAAAATATTGTCAAAGACGATATATAATTGAGCCTGAAAAGCTAATAAATCATGATGAGTATAGAGAGTTTTGTTTTGTAGAATATATCTGTAGAAATCTAAGTTTAATTTCTAATCAGTAAAATCAATCACTTTTTGTAACTGTTTACAGTTATTCAAATTATGGGTACACGTATTCAGTAACGTTGCATGATACAGGCTAGATTCCATGTATCCATGTTTATTTAGGTTCAATGACCATATAATAGTAACCCTTCTAATTACTGAATGTTTTGAGGAATGTATGCATTAACACTGCCTGGAATCAGTTTGTATCCTGGCATCTAGTTGCGTATGCAGATGGTGAGGTATTACTGAAGCTTTTAAATATATTCAAGTTTATATTCATCATAGCTTTCGTTGTTCAATTAACTAAACTGTCAATCGCACCAACTTAGTACTAATGCTCACTTGCTCAACCAATAATGGGAAAATAGTGGTGAGTTTTACTCTATGGCAATGATCACATTGGCTAAGACCATATTCAAGAAAACTAGTTTAAGGTCAATTGTTACTTCATACCAATTTAAATACAAATTTTATCAGCCAAAATTATGTCAGGCAAAATTTGATCAGGTGACATTAAAGTTATTGTAAAATAGATTTTACAATGTTCTTTCAGAATGCTGGATAGAAAAGTGAAATATTTAATGAGAAAGTGCAAGTATAAGATCTCACTTAGTTTTAGCAATACATGCTCACATACCTGAACGGACTGTGACTTTGACAAAATATTACAGGAACATTGTAAACATGGTACATTGAAATAAAGAACTATATGTGTATTAAACATTTGAATAAGTTGTAATCTCATTAGGATAAAGATTCAAAAAAGCACGCACAAATGTTAACTGTTCTAGCTAATATCAGCGTTAAGAGGACACTCTAGTCAGTATCAACACTAGCGCCAATGAGAGACTCATTTGCAAAGTACCAAATTCAAATGGGCTAAAGTCTTTTAATTATTATTTCGATTACTACTGTTAATATATTTTGTTTAATTTGAAATATGCAAAGAAGTAATTGGATGATCGTAATGTTCACATTTGATTGGCTAAATATCAAAATGATATTATTTGAAACAAAATTCAACGTCAAGACTAAATCTAATTGATAGAATAATGCAAAACAAATTAATCAATACTTTATTTGGGTCCATGAATATAGCAATGGTTACAATATATATGTTATACTAACAATGCCAGGGAGCTTTTATGGGTGATAACCCTTTTCTCAAATGTATGACTATCATGAACCATTAAGAACAACTGTTGTCTGTTTCAATGCTTCACAAAATTTTAGAACCAGACAGAATAGGAGATAAGTGTTATATTCTCCTTAAAACTCTCTCGTTATGCATTTTACCAACATAAATGGTATTCTAACCTCGCCAAACTAGACGTCCTTCAGATATAAAGCGATCATAATCATAGGGAAAGCTTTGTGTGTCATACTCGTATGTGGGTAAATAGTCGTTAAGTTTCCAAAACACTTCAGTTTATTGTTTCAAAAGAAAATGCTAAAGGTCTCGGTTTAGACCTATGTTTGAAATAACTTACAATTTTAACGAATTCTGATTAAGTTTTTGTCTTCATCAATATATTTGGTGTAATCAATAGTTGGCTTGCACACTGTGTGATAGATGTTACTAACTTAAAGCTACTTCATGCTTAATATTATTGTGTCATCTAAAATGAGATGTAGTCAGTGAAGAAAAGCGTCTTTTATATCATTTCATGTGTAAAATGAAGCAAATACACGAGTGTCAGTGAGATAAAGATTATTATTTTTGCATTAAAGAAACATAATTGGATCATAAAATAAGCAGCCTCCAAAATGCTGTTTAAAATTTGATAAAATACACAGACATAAAATGACGTTTTATGTTATTTAGGCTAACGTTACTGCCAATAATAATCAATGCTTAGTTGATATATTTCAATTAATGGCAATTACTGGCATTTAAATGACAGTAAAGAAACAAATAGAAGCGTAAACTCATAAAATGCTGTTTTTGCTTAACATAATGCATCTAAAGAATGTAAAGTACATAACAGTAATAACGGGTCTTTTTATTTGATAAATAATATTTCTTGTCATTTGAATACAATTTAAAGTCTTAGATTATATGATTATATTGTCAAGTAGGAATAAGGAGCAATTTGATAGGAATTCCTATTATTTCAGGGAAACGAGGTAACGCTGTAACAGATATAGAGTTAACATACATTATTCTGTGGCTTATATATTTTGGTTTTATAAAAAATGTAGTATACAAAACTCCCCCTCAGTGGTATTTTGGGAGCCCATTGTACTGCATTAAGTGATAGTACTGCATTAAGTAGTAATACGTTTGAAGTAAGTAACATATATAACTGCATATCATAGAGATGTATTGTTTAAATGCATACTTGTTGTTTGCTGCTTTTTGATAAATGCTTTTAAGGCAATCAGCATGTCGATAAAGAATTAGATATAACTTGGTATTTGCACAATAAGATTTGAAATTACAGTAGATAACGTAGTGAACATGGCTGTTACAGGTCAGAAAGATAACATGTGTCATTTTGTATCTTCAGAAAAACATAGTGTACAATTTTCCAGCAGTGAGAGAGGAGGGTCTATTAACATATTGTGATCTAATGTCATTTGAGCTTTCACTATAACAGACTTTTCATTTTGATACTGGCGTCATATTTTCCTTTATTGACATCATTTTGAAGTTAAAGTAGCCTCTTTAAAATTCTGAGTCAGAGTCTATGCTCCAAATACAATATGTCGCCAATAATATTACTATAACTGATCAAACAGCACGTGTTTGTGCCAGCTGGAATTCATAGTACTAAACTTTCAAGCCCTAAATAAGCCAAAAATGGGTACATCACTTCGTGATGTCACCATGACGTTAAAACGGCAAGAAAAAATTGGAAA
The DNA here is from genome assembly GCA_964019695.1 of Loripinus fragilis. Lineage (NCBI taxonomy): Eukaryota > Metazoa > Mollusca > Bivalvia > Lucinida > Lucinidae > Loripinus > Loripinus fragilis. Next base: position 10,287,967 of record OZ026527.1, read on the forward strand.
CATCTTTTATCTTAAACAGGATAATATTTTTCTACAAGAAAGACTATGTTTGGCACTTTTACCCAAAAATGCACACGGGATTACACAGCGGCCTACACTGTTTGATGAAATATAAACCTAGAAGTGCGTCAAGCGATGGACAAAACTATCACAATCTACACATGCATTGAATACCACATATAATGACATTTATTTGACCCAAAGTAATACCAGCAATCCAAAAATGTTGTTGTCATCTAAAAACTTAAGACAATCAGTGTCCAAAATAAGAACCTCTAACAACAAATTACGTTGACGCCGTGACAAGCCAAATGGACAGATTTTGACTCAGATGACGAAATCAGTGTTGACATTTTCATCCCCTAGACAGTTTTTTTAGTGTGCAAAATATGAACCATCTTCATCAAAGCGTTTTAAAGATATTTGGTATTTAAGCCATACAACCAGAATGTAAAAATTTTGATTTCGAAGTTTGACTGAAAGGCCATGACTGAATTGCAAAAGCATTCATATCATCCATACACCCCATGATAAAAATTGAGATCCAAAACTTTTATTATCATTTACACTCGAAAGGCAAAATTTGTAGAAGATATGAACTACATATATTAAACATATGAAATAGAAATAATTCGCGTTTCAGCCATTAGGCAGATTTTAATCATATTTGACTGCAAGTTCATAGCAGTCATCTGGAACTATTTTCTTAATCAACAAACCTATTTTTAATTCTTAACAATTGTGTGCACATTTTGCCAAAGATACATAGGATGAAATATATAGAGATGATTGATTATTCTGATATTATAAATCACATGAAGAAAGGTTTCAAACCATACACATGACCTTTGAATTTTGGTCAAATTTCTCAAAAACAGGTCATCTTTCAATTTTTGACGTAGATTGTTCATATTAGGCACACGACATGATTATTGATGGTGCGTTTATTGCAACGAATGCTTTAATATAACGACATGATCTTGGGCAGTTAAAGTTCAATGTCATAAACTTAAAGTAAGTAAGGGTGCAAAGATCAGGAATCGATACAGTCAAGTATCACACCTGGCCTATGGGAAAGTGACAAACTCACAGCTATACACCACAAACGAAAGCCAAGAGGTAAGCCCTTTCCCAGCAGGTGACCACAAGGCAGAAATAAACAGACGCGCACGAAGGCATAACAAACACAAGACAGAAAACACATAAAGGATCCACAAAAGAAGTACCGCCTTGGAACGGTCCGTAAAATATTTTACTGGCGGGCTTAAACCGGTTTCACGGCGCCAACCTCACCCTTAATTCAGATGTGGATCAAGACACATAAATATTTGGATTGCATGAGAGCCCCCTAACTTATCAATGCATCATCTCCCAGTATGTAAAAAGGAGATAAAGCAAGGATAAGGACTCAACAGTAAATTAAACTGAATACCAGAGCAAAAGAAATCCAACAGGTAAACCCCGGTGGGGCCCAACAAACCGCCAAAGCATCAGGCCCCTACTATCTCATCAACAAAGTATTTAAGTTGGAACCGTCATAGCGTCTGAAGTCCGACCCACTGGCGTGCAATTAAAAGGGAAAGCAAATTTGTCAACTGTGTTTGGGTTGACCACCAAGAATGCAGGCTTTTGCAATGCATACATGTTTTAGCCAATATTTCTAAATCAGATTTGAGGCTAAAACGTGAACTCTATAGTTTTTGATTGGGTGGGTTCATATTTATCACAACGATTTGCTATGGCGAGTAGATGATAACACATATCTCAGATCATTGCTATGGTCGTCGAGTCTAAAGTCAGAGTCAAATATATTTTGGACGCTGATTGGTTATGTCTTTGGTGTGTACATGACAACAAAGGTTTTAAATTGCTGGCATGACCACAAAGACCGCAGAGACAAAAGTCAAGGTTGAATAACCTATGTACAATGTAGTGTAAGCGTTAATATTTCCGATTGGTCCACCCATTTTTTTTAAATAGTGCAATAAGTGCAAACATAATTCAGAATTAATGTGATATAAACGTCATTGAAAAGTTTCTTTTTTAAATACGGAATTTATAAGTTAGATAATCATATATATACATATTTCACCTTATGAAAACAATGGCAATTTCACGTATTCCTATTAATATTGCAGGTAAAAGGAGTTTTAAAGAAAAAGCTGTTACGTTTCAATGACGCAAGATCACTAAGTACTAAATATACGAAAACATCGGTGGCGTGGACGAGAGGAAGTCGGGACTACACACCACCGCAGTCATCTGGGAACGGCGTTTTACGCAACAATAGTAAACAGCAGTCTCTTCCGGAACAAATTCCGTTGAATGCTACGAATGGATACGATGACGAAGAAGCAGGCACATCTTGAGTGCAGTTAATAAATTTGGAAACCAAAAGACGATTACCTTAAAGGCGATAATTGAGAAGACCTTGATTATGTTTAGCCCTTCGAAATAGTTTGCTATTAAGGATTTGTAGTTTCCCAATACAGAATCAACTGTCAGTAATATGCATGACCTACATTGAGTATATGCTAATTAGTATATACGATGCCAGAAAGAAATGTGTAGCACCAGGAAATGTGTTCACCCTCAGCAATATAATTGTGTTATCAGGGTTGACACATTTAAGCCGAATGTTTTTCCCATCCATATCAGTTGGACGAGTTCATTTACAATATTAGGGATGTCGGATGGTATTTTCCAATTCTATTCAAAAAAGAAACTTCTGTTTGCAAACAGTGGAGAGCCTGATCAGACGCCATCTGGTTTTACACAGTTTGTCATTGTCCCACATAAAGGGCGCTAGGCTGACATGGGTTAAACATACACTGCTATTACTGTACTATTGAACTTGAAGTAAGATACGGATTTTCAATTCTAAAATTCACTACAAAATAACCCCAAACTAAAGTTTGGTAAGGACAGACAAATAGCAACATTTTCTAACTAGAATATGCACTTTGGCAAGGATATCAACCAAGGGCAGATCAGTCAATGAACCAAAGCAGAGAGCTTAGCTATCTTACTTATGTAAGGCAACTTTCTTTGACGAAATGTATTCATGAAACTATTACATATAGTAAAGCGTATACTTAAAAAGTAGTCAGGTGCCTGTTTTCACAATTTTGCCTCATATAAAGAAAATGTTCAAAGTAAATCCAAGTATTTTCTGCGTTATACATTTGTTCGCTAACTGTTAACAGACAGATGGAAGAACTTGCAGAAATACTGAACTTAAAGCACTCCGAAACTATTTAGTTTTACTGTTATATAGGAATGCATTAAAATGGGTGGGATACCTATGCTCATTTTTGACCCATCTTAGGCTAAAATATGTAAAATCTATATGTCTAGATAAATTCAACACTGGCCTTACTAAGACAAAATTATAACACAAACGATGCGTATGGAACCATACAGCGACCACAGATAAAAAGCCCCAGTAAAATATTTGATTCGATTGTTTTTTATTTCTGAGTCAAGAGTTGCATTTTAATTCAATAAAGCTGAGGGTTCATGGTAATTTATTGTGGTCGGTCTTTGTCCGTCATCAGTTCTATAGTACTTAAACACTGACCTTTAAACGGCATCTCCTCCCCAACCACTGGTTTAAATTTGAAATAATTCAACAGGAATGTTGCTCATAATGTTTTCTACCGAAACTGTACAAAAATGCCCGATCCGTTGAACGTATGAGCAGAGATGTGTGATAAGAAATATTTTAAACTGAATCTCCCCCAGAAACACTCGTCCAAATTAAAAAATAATTTCACAGGAATGTTTCCCATAATGCCCTCTGCAAAAATATATCAAATATCAAACATATAGAACGCCAGAGCTGTAATAAGAAATATCTTTAAACAACATCTTCTCTTGAACCACTGGTCAAAATTCAAAATAATTTAGAATAAATAATTTTGATAATGTCCTCTACCAACATTTCAAAAATAGTTCCGCTCTGCCAAATGTATGGACTGCCAAAGCTATAGATCAAATTTATCTTAAAAAAAACATCTCCTCTTGAACGAATGATCTAAATTTGAAATAATTTTAGATATATGTTTTTTAAATATGCAACAAGTTCAGACATGAATCAGAATTGATGTGATACCGAAATTGTACAAATGGTCCTTCTTTGCCAAACGTATGGGCCGCCAGAGCTGTAGATAAGAAATATCTTTTAACGACATCTTCTGAAGCACTGGTCTAAATTAAAAATTGTTTTACAGAAATGGTTTATGCCCTCTATTAAATTGCTCAAATAGAAATACCTATCCAAACGGATGGACCGCCAGAGCTTTAAGTAATATATCTTAAAAAATCTCCTCCTAAGCCACTGGTACAAATTCAAACAAATTTCACAGAAACGATATTCATGACGCCCTATTTCAAATTGACAAATTGGCATTATTTAACAAAATGGCAACCAGGGCTATAAATATCTATCAACGACATCTTCATTAAAATCACCTGTCCATTTTCAAAATCATTCACAGAAATATTCTCATAATGCCCTCTTCCAAAAGTACACAAATATGACCCGTCACGCGAAAAGGGACGAGTTGGATGTCATAAAGTGAAATTCACTTTTTCCGCTTTTTGAATAGAGAATTTTATAACGAATAAAAAACATATTAACATGTTGGTGGGTTCTTGATCATTTTGGGTCTCAAAATGTCCAAAGAAGATGGGTACCGCCCTGAAGCGTCACAAGCTTTCTATTGACGTTATTGTAACGTCACGTGTACATCATAAATTCCAGCAGATTGACACGCGTTATAAAATATTGCGAAAGGACGTTACAATGTATTTATTGCAATCAATTTTCCTTTTTTCTTTTTCTATTTATTATTCCACTCCTCTATTTCTTCTTCAAATTTGGCACAAGATATTTTTTCTAGCCTTCAACTACGCTATAGTGTCAAAATTCAGTCAACTTTAAAAAAAAAAAAAAAAAAAAAACAACAACTTCACGCTGACATATTTTAGACGGATGGCTGAGAATGGGTTTGCTCCCCCCCCCCCTGCCAGGGAATTTCGCAGACATATCCTATCTTGTAGAGAATTGAAAGCCGAGTCTTTTAAGAAATGTTTGCATTCTGTGCGTTGGGCGTTAGTCTGTAAGAGCCTGTATTAAAGAACCCTACCCATACCCAGTTTTAAGGGGAAAAGTTTGGTATTAAAACTAAAGTAAAAATAGTTAAAAATATTTGCAGTTGATGAATATGTTTCATTGTTTGGGATTTATTTGCTTATATAAAAAGACTCATAAATCTGCAAGTTTCTTGCAAAATTCTTAATATCAGAGGCTGTAACATATGTTACCTGATGTAATAAATGGGCAGGCTCATTGTCTTTACATAAGATATGCCTAAAAATGTTTTAATCTCCTCGAGGGAATTTTGCAAACATATTCCTTCTTAAAGTACAACTCAAGCTGCATCGAATAAGGGATGTTTGCACTCTCTTAGTTGGGGTGTTAGCCTGAAACTGCATGTTACATGCGTTACTATATCAAATAAAGGAAATATAGTTTGAAAGTTTGAGCTAAAATTGTGAAAAAAAAACTCGCAGCTGCTGAATAACTGTCATTGTTTAGGGATTTTAAGCTGGCTCGTATGATAAAGACTTATAGATCTGCTAGTTGTCACCAAGTTTTAAAGATCAAAGAGCGTTACATATGTTAGCATGATAAGTAAAGTCATCAAACAGTATTTTGGACATCAAGCTGAGTAAGGGCCTGCTCCATCCTAATCCCCTTTGGAATTCTGCAGACATATTACATCTTATGTAACCATTCAAGGTGCATTTAATAAGAAATGTTTGCACTCTGTAAGTCGGGGCGTTAGCCTGCAACAACTTGTTACATATGTTACTATATCAATTTGAGAATAAGAAATTTGAATGTTTGAGCTGCAGAAAGAAGACGTTAAAATTATCTAATAAATCTTACATCTGCATACTGGATGTCTTTACTACATATGGAAGCTTTTTAACATTAATACGACTAACTGTGCTGTTATGCGCGTTACATGAACCTAATTGTAAATTAAAAGCCATAGTTGTGGCTATCGTAATTTAGTTAAACAACTACTATGACTTGGTTTCAAACTGTTTTATTAGATTTTACAAACATATACTCAATTGATGAATAGGAAAAACCAGGTTTGCTTTTCTATCTTAAATATATTGTCATATAGGAGCTAATACACAGCCCTACTCCCAGTTTTACCGAGAAGCAAATTTTGTTATTACCATTTAAGTAAAACACATGGAAGCAATTGCAGCGTGTGGATATTTTACATTTTCTTAGTCTGTCTTGCTAATATATCTGCAAGATGTCATTAAGTTTAAGATCAGGACACTTAATATGTACTTATAAGCCTTTGGTGTCAAAACACTAGAAATTATATTAATTTATGATTATCAAGCCCATGGACTGTAACGTTAAAGATGTTATCAGTGACCTTTTGAACAAATTTCCTGATACTGTGCATATAATGCTAAAAATAGAGCCACAAATAGCATTTGTACAAGACAATACAATAAATGAAATGGTCCAAACTAATTCTTATCGATTTAACACTCATGTTAAACGTTTGTCGTTGTGTGCTATTGTGGTAATCATTATTATCACACGCCTCCTTGCAACTAGCAGAATCACCACACAATATTTCAATCATTTACTGTTATACAATTTTACCAACAGTCTACTCAAAATTAATGACCCATTATCAACTTTCCAATTTTGCCATTCACTGCTTTGAACATTCAGAATCTGATATGAATTCCTAATAGTTGGCTCTTTGAGTATGTGTTTCAAGTGATACTCAGCAAGTAGGAGAAAGACTTAAGCTGTACAAGGAGGAAAACTATGCCATTAAAAGCAATGAGAAATGAACTGATGTACCTTGATATTTCTGTGATAAAGAATCATATCTAAGCTGGTTAACTTTTATAAATGTAGCCTTCCCATACATGCAACAAACATATTTTCATCAAATAATGTCTTTGCACTTATAATCTTTCCCCAAGCATTCAAAAACTTATTTGAAGTCTTAGTACTTCTGAAGTGCTGAAACAGAGGTAACTCTTTCCCTTCAGATAAACAAACTAGATGTATCACAGCAGGTAAAGCAATGAAATGCAGGATAAACAGAGCGCAAATTAGACCCTTTCACTTCAATGATTCACTAAGTTTCTAAGATAAGAGCGCTTATTAAAGGATGTAACATATATAACTCTTCATAATAAATGAGGAAGGGCATTGTTGTGACATCTTTTTTTATTACACAGTCAGAGGCAAGTGTTTTCAATTTCAGTGTTTTCAATGGATCATGAAATGGGCCAACCTTATCAACTTGTTTACTCTGTATAAATCTTCCATAGAGCATAATATAAAACTACTGGTTATCCTATTCTTCCCATTGTCCACTTTCCTTCTTTTGACTGCAACAGCTAATGATATGGCTGCAAAAACTGAGAAAGCAACGGTTTTACATTATTTTAAGGCTTGCTTCAATGTACTGACAACAACAAAAAAACAACCAGCTGCAAACATAATTAATGGCAATGTCCAACTTCATGTTCTTTCTCATATACCAGATAACTTCCAAGGTGTAACAGAAATTGTTTCAGACGGTCTGCCAAAACCATCAAGAGTCAACATTGTAACTAAAGAAAACTTATAAAGTTATTTGGGTACAGCAAAATACTATTGATCTTGGGACCTTGGGACTTAAGCACCAATGGACTGGAAAGGTTACATGGCAAATGATGCAAAAAAGCAGCATATCAAAAATAGTAAATGAGTATGGTCAGGAAATACCACAATCACAAACTGCAGACAACCCCGTGGCACCGTGAGGAAGAGCCGCTCAACCATCACGAGACACCAGGAAGACAAATTAAGCAAAGCAATCAGCTCATTCTTCCCCATCAAGATAATTGCAATACTAAAATGGACATAAAGTAAAGTACAACAAAACATAGAACAATTACAGACTCCCACAATGGGAGTAACAATAAACAGAAAGTCAACAACAACAGAACCACCGCCTTAGAACGGACAGCAGCCTAAGCCACCGGGGGGCTTAAATGCATTTTACTGGTACCAAATCTTCGCCCTAGATTCTGCTGTTGTTGAAGTACAAAAAATGTTTAGCTCGCATGGAGGCCATCTAACTAATGCAATGTATCATCATGGAAAAAGACTCTAATTAAATTACTACACCATGATGAAACAAAGAAAAGGGCTCATGACTCACAGATAGTCAGAGCTAAAGAAAACCTCAAGTTGAGCCACGGTGGGTCCAGCTACAGATAAGCATCAGGCACCAACCCACCGATTAAAGCTTTACGTCAGAGCCGTCATAGAGTCTGAGGCCCGACCCACCGTCGTGCAATGAAAGAGGAAACCATAGCTATAAACCGTGATTGGGTTTACAACTAGGCATGCAGATTGTCGCATGATATCCAAGTTATATCCAACCCTTATATATAACGTTTAACTATCTTTTTGAATTGATCACTAAAATTAGGTTTTCTAACAATTCGTTTGAATTTATAGACTAAATCACCATAAAATATAGGTTCTGAAATGCCTTGTTGCAGAAGAGTTTTTAACCCAATGTTGTATTTAACAATTAACTCTGAGTGTCTGTGGTAGAATTTAGAAAATGCTTTTCGAATTTTATGATATCTATAACCTTGTTTTAATAATTTAGCAGTTAAAAATAAGTTTCTGTTGTTGAAGTCATCAACATTAGAACATACTCTAGCAAAACGAATAAGCTGAGAAATATATACACCATAGGAAGGAGAGCGAGGAACATCTCCATCAAGAAATGGGAAATTTACTATTTCAAAATTAAAATCATCCCATTTATCATAAATTTTAGAAGAAACTATGCCATTTGTTATTGACAAGTTCAAGTCCAAAAATGGAGCTTCAGTATCAGAAGAATTCGCCTTATTAAATGAAGTTCAGTGGGATATATCTGACCTACCATTTGTTCAAAATAAGGATTATCAATATTAAGTAAGTCATCTAAATATCTGGAGGTAGAGTTAAAAGCTTCAATAACATCAGATTGATTATTGTCTGACAGAGACAACATAAAGTCTCTCTCATAACAAAACAAAAACAAATCTGCAACAAGAGGAGCACAATTAGTACCAATTGGAATACCGACAATTTGTCTATATAATTTTGAGCCAAATCTTATAAATATATTGTCCAAAAGATAATGGAGCGCATCACACATTTTCTGACATGACCACAATTTATATCGTTTAGGTTGTTCAGAAGTAAAAAAGGCATTTTTATCATTACAGGCCAAATAAAGTGAGCCCTCTCTGTTAAATGTTTGTTCAATTAATTCTGTTAGTTTTTCTTTTATGAGATTATGAGGCAATGTAGTATAGGGAGTAGAGAAATCATATGTAGACAAACCAGATGCTAGAAAACCTCTAGACTTCAATTTATTAAGAATTTCACCTGATTTTTTAATAGACCAAAATAAATTTTTACCATTTCTTTCATAAACTGTTGTGCAATATTTAATGACATGGTTTTTAATTGCAGTGAGACACGATGTCAAAAGAATAGACAACTCAGTAGTTGTACATGCACTAGAATTAGCAATAAAACGCGACTTATAGGGCCGTTTATGAAGTTTAGGTAACCAGTATAACGTAGGAAGCTTGCTATGGTCCTCATCAACAAACAACCCAAACTTAGCTGCCATATGGCATCGATGCCTATCAACGATAGAAGTCTCATCATGCCTGTTATGCTCATATGTTTTTGCAGTGCTAAGTTCTTGCTTTAGGGTGTTAATATAGTATCTTTTTCAAACGACCACAACATTGTTAGCAGCCTTATCTGCGGGGGCCAAAACAAACTTCCCATGAAATTCCTGGATCCCTTTCTTCAAGTGTCTAAAAGTGAATTTAGGTTTAGGTGGTAGAAGATCTAAATTGTTGCAATAAAATGAAATTCTACCATCAATAATTTTAAAAATATTTAGTTTCCAACTATTTAAGGCATTAGACTCAACATGCTCTCGTTTACACCAGCGATTACAAAATTCTTGTTAATTCTTTTTGACCAATACCAGAAATCTACATGTATTCTATGAGGTACGTGGTAGAGACATAGCTTTTGCAAAATCAGAGCAATTTTATCATCTGATTAGCAGGGATGCAGAGGCAGTTTCAGTAAGATTGCTCTTGCCATTGCTCAAATAGAGACTTATACCAGAGTCATACTCCATTGTATGCATATATGTGAAATGGCATTAAACCCATATTTAATCAGGTGTTTGATTTCAATGATTCACTAAGTTTCTAAGATACTGACGTGTTGTTTCTGCTTTTGAAGAATGCTAAGGATTCAAGTTATAGCTGAGTCAATTTGTTTGACGCTGGCATTGGCCCCACATACAAAGAAAATTGAGTCTTTTGATGGCAAAAGAGGAGGATCACATGAAATGCTTATAAGTGATGTTTGTCACAATTACCAATTTTAAAAAGTAATCTTAATTAATGTAACATATATAACACCAAAGGAAGCTGTATAGTTGTTAAAAATACTTTCTTATATATCAAAGGTATTCAATATGCAAACTTCATGAATAATTCAAATAGATAGATAGTTTTATGTCTTCTTTCTGTTTCTCAGACTTTCAATTCATTTATTCTTAAATTGTTATGGTAACATACGTAACATACCATTACAAGCTAACACCCTAGTTTATAGAGTGCAAACATCTCTTATTTGATGCAGGTTGAATTATTCTTTAAGGTAGGATATGTCTGCACAATTTCCAAAGGGGTGGAGAGGAACAGGATTGTACTCAGTTTTCAGTCCTAATACTATGCCATGATTCTACTGGTTGTGATAAAATGAGTGATTATTTTGCAATAGAAACAGACACAATGATAGACATTGTAAGGGTGACTTGAATAAAGATTGTTTTTGAATAATTATATTTAAATTAATAGGAATATTTATTAAATTGTGTCATTTAAATGAGAACTATTATTTTCTATCTATATGTCTATATATTTTAATATTATAGGAATTAGGAAATATGTGATAAAAAAGATTATATATAACATCCGTAACACAATTCCATGGGCTTGTTATTAGCAATGACTATAATTACTGAGACTAAGGCACCAGAGGCTAGAGATTAAAAGGAAAACATGTGAAAAACAGTATTTTTTCTGAAATATCATCTCTTACTTCCAAGACAATTTCCTTGCTCATTCATTATGCTATGTAACATACGTTACATACTTTAATAAGTGCTCTGATCCAGATGTCAAACTTACAAATGTATGATGTTTTGTTGCAAGACAGTGCCAAAAATATAAGCTATCCACGACCGTCAAATATTTTCGTATATTTTTCTTCAATAAAAAGGTACCAATATTGAATACTTAAAATTGGTGGTAGGGTTGTTTATTAGCTCATATTAAACAACGTATTTGAGATAGGAAAGCAAACTTTGTTTTTTCTATTAGTTGAATAAGTATTTTAGTAAACTTAGATTAAAAGACACTTGTAAAATGCACAAATCGCCTGTAAAATTAAATGATGTTAGTTATAATTTCAACTTTCAAAGGGAAATTTAATCTATGTAACGCATATAACACCATTGAAGGCTGTAATTATGTTTAAAATGCTGCTTTTATGTAGCTTAGGCATCCAGCTTGCAAACTACATAAGAAATTTGCATAATTAGATGGTTAAATGCCTTCTTTCTGTAGCTCAAACTTTCATTTTGATTTTTCCTTAGTTTGTTACAGTAACATATGTAACAGGCTGTCAGAGACAAACACTCCGGAGCACAGAGTGCAAACATCTCTTAAAAGATGCGGCTTGAAATTTTCTTTAAGATAGAATATGTCTGCAAAATTCCCTAGGGGGGAAGGAGCAGGACCTTTTTTTAGCTCGAAGTCTATTTCACGTGTTGTTTAAAAATTATTTTCCTCGCTGTTAATGCATCAAACTTGATAAAAAAAAAGAAAAAGGATACCATTGGAAAGGAAATTGAAAAAAACGCAATAAACAAAATTTATTCATTAGCCAAGGTCTCTTACTTCATGAAAAAAGGATAATTATAGTAAAACTGCAAAATACTGAAAAAAAAACTGATTTTTCGTTGACGTCAACGGGAACGTCGCAGAGCCATGACGGAAAAGTAAATTTTTGTTTTCTCAAACATGTGTACATTTACTACATTATCAGTTGAATTTAGCAAAATATTAGAATGTGTATACATTGTTATGCTATTTCCACTAGATTTCTGCTAATATATTGTTTATTGTCGCCCGCCTTTCAGAGAAAGTGATGGGCATAGTATAAGTGGTGTGTTGTTGTGGTGGTGCGTGGTTCTGCTCGGGTGCCATGTGTGTGCAGCTCCTCCTACAGTTTAAGTGTATAGATAGGTTTGAACTTGTCATTGCTTACAGAGCATATAGATCATACAGATGCGCAAGTGGTTTATATACAATATTCAGTCACATTGATTTCAGTCGCTTTTTTTAGTCGTGACCATCGACTGCTACCAATGTCTCATGATATTGATTGTTGGTATGTGCATGGGATTTTAATATGATTCTCAAATTTATTTAGTCACTATTTTATGTTTTGCACTTAAACACAAGTTTGAACTTGCATGCTATAAGCATGTGATAAGTGTTTATAAAAAACCTTCACCTATACAATTTATGCTGATTGTTTGAAACTTTGCATGTACAGTCACGGGACATAAGTATTCGCCTATTGTGACGTCGCCGTTTAAATTAGTGCAATTCCAGATTTTTGCAAAAAGTATTGTCGCAAAACTACAGAAGCTTCAATCATGAAAAAAGTACTAAATGAAAGCAAATTGATTTACGCAATAAACATATTTATTGTAGCTTCTTGGTGTCTATTGTTTTTGCATGGTAGTCATTTAAACACAAAAACAAATTAAAATTTCATTTTTTCGGTGACGTTAACGTCAGCGTCAATGGGAATCGTGATATTTGAAAATTTACGCCCACTTTCAACGCGTTCTCCTTGAAAACCAAAAGCGTAATTATTTTAATATTTAATTGTATATTGCTATTTTCTATTTGCTTTTCATCCGTGTAAGTTTTGTAAAAATGCACCCATAAACTTCGTCATAATGATTTTTTGCAAAAATCTGGCTGTGCACTGTTTTAAACGGCGACGTGACAAGTAGGCGAATAATTATGTCCCTTGACTGTACTGTAAATGTTTTGACGTCCTGGTACATTCATGCAGATGTAATGCTGATTTTGTATTGCGTATATACTCAGTACATATAGAAACGCAACCATCATGCAATTTTGAATAGTTGCACAATTCCTCAAATTGGAGGGCACATGCTGAATTCTTAGACATTTTTGTCTTTTTTCATATGATTTTTTTTAATTTTCTTTAAGTTCCCAATTTGCTTATAATTATTTCAAATCACACGGCATAATCATGAATTACTTTTTTCATATGATTTTTTTAAATTTTCTTTAAGTTCCCAAAAGCCATTTTGAAATTTTCACAAAAAAATCTCATGCTTCTGCTGTACTCAGAATACACTTGACTATTCGTTAAAGAAAAACTGTAGCAAAAATTCGTTCTTACCCGATGACATCATAACTACGTCATCAGATAAACTTAAATCTTGCCACGGCTTGGGAAAACAAATAAATTCTCACTTTTTCTAAAAAACTTCATGTCGTGAGTAATAATTGAAATTAAAATAAAGAAGCTGGATGGCGATTACAACTATTTTAACTTTATTTTAAGGACATCGGGTTTTTTTTTTCAGAAAATTTGTAAAATGCTGAAAAGTTCCATGTGAGATTATGAAAAATCAAGAGTGGTGACATATTCTTTTTATTTCATAAATTGTCAGTCCATACATGAAACAAACTGTATGCAAAGAATTAGAAAGATTTTAGTGGGGGAAGTATTTACCCGCAGCTGCCCTTAAATTAGTAGGCCTAAACCATGTAAACCAAATGACAAATAGATCATAATCATAAACTGAACTGCGTGGACGATTCTCGACCCAACTTTCACTTACGAACATTCAAAAGGGATATTAAATATCGTACAAAATGTTTGACAGTCTGGCGGCAGAAAACCTCAACATGAAAAACGCTTTTGATCCGGTTTTATAATAAGTTAAACTTCTCTTTGAAACACGCGTAGGTGTGCTATTATTGCGCGACGCGACGTTAACTTTAAGACGTATTTTTTCGAAAAGACGTCGTCCATCCAACTCGTACCTTTTGCGTGACGGGTCAAAAATTATTCCGCTTAGACGAACAAAGGGGCACCAGAGCTGTAGATAAGACATATAAGTAAAGGGCATCTCCTCCTTAACCACTTGTCCAAAATTAAAATAATATCGCAAACATGTTTCTCAGAATGCCTTTAGTTCAACAGAATTTTCAGTGGACCTAGATTTGGAGACCATACGAAACGGCATATTTTGAAAGCTAAGACCTTCCTTATTAAGAATCTGATTGATAACACCTTGTCACCCATGGGTATTTTGAGAAAATTAAGATGACCGCCAAAATTGAAAATAATGACATTATCTTATAAGGCCACCTTTTTATGTCTCTTCAGGAAGTATAATGTGCAATATATCATAAGCCATTGCTTCTGGGCAATTCTCCATGATGTTATTTTCCCCTTAGCAATTAGTTTCAGTGCATCTAGGATTGTTTTCCAGGGAGGAAAAATGAACAAATTTTGCAATTAACTTCATACTGAATATTTTTGCAAGCAACCATGTGCCTAGAAGTGCAAAATTGTGAGTTTGTTTTTGTTTAACGTCTCAATGATAGCTTAGGTTATTATGGCAACAGGGCCACGACTTAAAGTCTCGTCCAACAAACTGAAGAAGTCTGGGACTGAACCCTCAGCCCCTGGTTTATGAGACAAGCGATTTATCCTCTACACCAAATGGACCCTAAACAATTGTGAGAACGCATATTTTGAATTTTAAATGTATTATGTTTAGCCGTTGTATCTCAATGTAAATACACCAGGGAAGTGTAGACTAGACACTTTGTGCGTAAAAAATGTAAAATGTCCTACACACACAGTAGACTTTAATTAATGATAAATGATATGACATAAATAAAAATAAGCCAGTACATGAGGTTTCGGATATAATCGCATACATCAGCAGCAAAGAATGCTCTGGCCAGTCAGCACAAATGCACACTCTCAACAAAGACGTTGCTGTTTATATACACAAAGTATGGATTTAGATTTGTCACATGACGTCGCGCTTGAAAGTGAAATAAAGCCATGTCATAAAATCGATAAACCCCTAGTTGTTTACAGATTTTTGAGAAATGTTATGACGTCCATAACAACGTTGCGCACATAATGATAAAATCATTACGTTTTAGGGGCAGAAATGAGATTTCAAAGTAAGTGTAATGTCATATGATAAATAGAATCTAACATTCGTGCTCTTGTTTTATTGAACTTATCAAACTCGTTGCGAAAAAAGAGATAAAATGCTCGACAAGCCTCGCATTTTGTCTCTTTTCCAAAACTCGTTTAATAAATTCAATAAAACATGAGAACTCATTTATGATCCCTTATGAAGACTCAGACCAAAACTACGAAATCTCACCCTGCTGAATACACCAGCATCACTGTTCAAAGGAGTCCAAAATCTCATAAGCTGGTCCAATGCATTCTGCACTTCTGTTTTTGCAGATTTATTGGCTTGAATATTTTCAAAAGTCAGATGGAAGGTTCGTTGTATTATAAAGTCTACACAAGAAAAAACAACCTGGCAACTATCACTTAAATATCAAATTTTGTCATCATTAGAAGCACCATTCATCCTTTTGTTAAAAAACGATTATGATTGAAAAAGAAGGCATCTTTTATCTGAGCTAGTAAAGTGTTTAGCCCCTGGTGGTCCACTCCAGGGAGGCGACTCTGTTGCAATTGATTCATGGTTGTTGTTGCTTCCATTGTGTGGATTGGTTATGTGTTGGGTGAGATTTGGTTGCTTTATTTTATGTTTTGTTTAGTTTTGTTTTTCTTTTCTTTTATTGTGACCGTGTTCTTACTACAGTTGTTTTACCGTATTCCGTAGAAAAACAGGCTGTTGCAGCTGATCACAATGATGCATGTAAAATCAGATCCTCTGCAGAAGCAACAAAGCTACAATTAAAGTTAAATCCCTAAAGGAAAGCTACCTTCTTGCATAAATCTTCAATGATTAGTAGGGTGGTCAACGTACGTCACAGTCACGTGATTTTAACAATACGGAACACACACATTTTCAGTAAACAACCCTCGACTCAGGTAGAAAAACGATTTCGTGTGTAGCGCATACATTACATAGCGAAAAACGGTACTGCGCAGCTACCCCTCATTGGTTTCTAATTTTATTTGCATGTTTCATCTTTTCATGAAGTTCAGCATTTGCGAGTTTATTCGTGTCAACCTTGCTTTTTTCGAGCATACGGGACACACACACCCCTACCAGCGAGTCAAAATATAGGTAAAAGGTATTATGATAACATTTCGTGAGCCAAACAAGCCTGGCTGTCTCTTAGGCGAGAATTCACTGTTTGTGAAGGCCTCTTTTATTTAATTTCGTCATATTACTAGAAACCAATGAGGGGTAGCTGCGCAGTACCGTTTTTCGCTATATAATGTATGCGCGACACATAAATTAGTTTCTCTACCTGAGTCGAGGGTTGTTCACTGAAAATGTGTGTGTTCCGTATTGATAAAATCACGTGACTGTGACGTACGTTGGCCACCCTGTAAGTGCAACTAACTTCAACCTATTTTCAAGGTATGTACTCAGGAACTCTAGGAGTAAGTAAAGAAGAAGTGTAGTGTATCCCTCTATTTCTAAGTGGTATGCGAAGAGGTGTAGCTGTTGATAACATTTATGTGTAAATCAACTATTAAATCTAACGTTAATGGAAGACAATTTTCTGTAATTACTAATTCTGATCTTGATTGAAAATCAAATGATGTTATTTATGTTTTATCTTGAGAAGAGAAAGATTGTGGCGTGCAATATGTTGGCCAAACTTGTAGATTTCTAAAAACTAGATTTTCTGAGCACTATCGTTGAACAAAAAAGCCTCGCAAAATTGATAACTTTCTTTATAGGCATTTCAAACAAACTACTCACTCTACTAGCAGTATTTCAATTCAGCATTTTGAAAAGATAATATATTGTGATAATTCCACTAAAAGATATAGAAATATTCTTAGGCATGAATTAGAATTAAAGTGGATAAAATTATTACAGACACCACATCCACTTGGTTTTAATGATAATATTTACCATGAGGGTAACATTTCTAGATTACCTGATTTCGATGTTTTTTCTCTTTTCTATATCCGTAAACGTAATAACCGATCTCATGGTAAACACAAAAATGGAAATTTAAAACGCAAAAATAAACTTGTGTTAACTCTTTCAGAATTAAGTATCATCTTAAAACATTCTGGCCGACATATGGCCCTTTCACGTTTAGTAACTCTTTCTATATCTTCACTTCGTAATTTGGATATTGAGGCTAGTAAATTCTATGATAGAGCTCATAGTCTTTATGATGCAGCAATTCTTACCGGGTGTTACACTCAACATGCTCTTTGGCCATATATAGATTCAGAAATTAATCATATTAGACATTTTATTAAAATTCAATTTGTCAACAAGGGGATTGAATTTATTAACTTACCCAGTATATTTAAAGATAAATCTGTTATCTCTTCTATTCCTACTTATTTTGAAAATAAGGAATCCCCTATCATTTGTTATAAGTATAATAAACCTATTCGTAGTACTGTTTTTAACTATAACAAATTAGTTACAGAACTTGATATCGAAAATTCTATTCCTGACTTCTGAGATTGCATAGACTCTAAGTATTGCTATCAACCTGCTGGTCATATAGTCCCAGGGGATTCAAAAATCATAACTGATTCAAGGATTCGGTCTATTATATGTAAGGGACCTAAATATAGGTTTCCTGTGCCAATAGACTTCAAATCATGTCTCGAGGAAATTGCAGGAGCCTTACAAGAATTTTGTAATCGCTGGTGTAAACGAGAGCATGTTGTGTCTAATGCCTTATATAGTTGTAAACTAAATATTTCTATAATTACTGATGGTAGAATTTCATTGTATTGCAACAATTTAGATCTTCTACCACCTAAACCTAAATTCACTTTTAGACACTTGAAGAAAGGGATCCAGGAATTCCATAGGTTTTGGCCCCCGCAGATAAGGCTGCTTACAATGTTGTGGTCGTTTGAAAAAGATACTATATTAACACCCTAAAGCAAGAACTTAGCACTGCCAAAACATATGAGCTTAACAGACTTGATGAGACGTCTATCGTTGATAGGCATCGATGCCATATGGCAGCTAAGTTTGGGTTGTTTGTTGATGAGGACCATAGCAAGCTTCCTACGTTATACTGGTTACCTAAACTTCATAAACGGCCCTATAAGTCGCGTTTTATTGCTAATTCTAGTGCATGTACAACTACTGAGTTGTTTATTCTTTTGACTTCTTGCCTCATTACAATTAAAAACCATGTCATTAAATATAGCACAACAGTTTATGAAAGAAATGGTAAAAATTTATTTTGGTCTATTAAAAAATCAGGTGAAATTCTTAATAAATTGAAGTCTAGAGGTCTTCTAGCATCTGGTTTGTCTACATATGATTTCTCTACTCTCTATACTACATTGCCTCATAATCTAATAGAAGAAAAACTAACAGAATTAATTGAACAAACATTTAACAGAGAGGGCTCACTTTATTTGGCTTGTAATGATAAAAATGCCTTGTTTACTTCTGAACAACCTAAGCGATATAAATTGTGGTCATGTCAGAAAATGTGTGATGCGCTCCATTATCTTTTGGACAATATATCTATAAGATTTGGCTCAAAATTGTATAGACAAATTGTCGGTATTCCAATTGGTACTAATTGTGCTCCTCTTGTTGCAGATTTGTTTTTGTTTTGTTATGAAAGAGACTTTATGTTGACGCTTTTAACTCTACCTCCAGATATTTAGATGACTTACTTAATATTGATAATCCTTATTTTGAACAAATGGTAGGTCAGATATATCCCACTGAACTTCAGTTAAATAAGGCGAATTCTTCTGATACTGAAGCTCCGTTTTTAGACTTGAACTTGTCAATAACAAATGGCATAGTTTCTTCTAAAATTTATGATAAACGGGAGATTTTAATTTTGAAATAGTAAATTTCCCATTTCTTGATGGAGATGTTCCTTGCTCTCCTTCCTATGGTGTATATATTTCTCAGCTTATTCGTTTTGCTAGAGTGTGCTCTAATGCTGATGACTTCAACAACAGAAACTTAATTTTAACTGCTAAATTATTTAAACAAGGTTATAGACATCATAAAATTCGAAAAGCATTTTCTAAATTCTACTACAGACACTCTGAGTTAATTGTTAAATACAACATTGGGTTAAAAATTCTTCTGCAACAAGGCATATCAGAACCTATATTTAATGGTGATTTAGTCTATAAATTCAAACGATTTGTTGGAAAACCTAATTTTAGTGATCAATTCAAAAAGATAGTAAAACGTTATATAAGGGTTGGATATTATTTGGATATCATGCGACAGTCTGCATGCCTAGTTTTAAACCCAATCACGGTTTATAGCTATGGTTTCCTCTTTAGTTGCACGACGGTGGGTCAGGCCTCAGACTCTATGACGGCTCTGACGTAAAGCTTTAATCGGTGGGTTGGTGTCTGATGCTTATCTGTAGCTGGACCCACTGTGGCTCAACTTGAGGTTCTCTTTAGCTCTGACTATCTGTGAGTCATGAGCCCTTTTCTTTGTTTCATCATGGAGTGTTAATTTGATTAGAGTGTTTTCCATGATGATACATCGCATTAGTTAGATGGCCTCCATGCGAGCTGAACATTTCATGTACTTCAACAACAGCAGAATCTAGGGCGAAGATTTGGTTCAGTAAAATGCATTTAAGCCCCCCCTGTGGCTTGGGCTGCTGTCCGTTCTAAGGCGGTGGTTCTGTTGTTGTTGACTTTTTGTTTATTGTAACTCCCATTGTGGGAGTCTGTAATTGTTCTATGTTTTGTTGTACGTTACTTTATGTCCATTCTAGTATTGCAATCATCTTGATGGGGAAGAGAGAGCTGATTGCTTTGCTTAATTTGTCTTCCTGGTGTCTCGTTATGGTTGAGCGGCTCTTCCTCACGGTGCCACGGGGTTGTCTGCAGTTTTTGATTGTGGTATTTCCTGATCATACTCACTTACTATTTTTGATGTCACGACTCTTGTGTTTGTGCTGCGTGGTTACTGTTAAAAGTTTCCCCGTACTTGCATTTAATGTCGTTATTATTACTATAGTCAGGATTTACACTTGACAATCATTCATTGCATTAACTTCCCTATTGGTATCACTTAAATACCTCATTTAAAGAGCAGCGTGGACCAGCATTCGTATCTCGTTAATAACTATTGCTTTCTCTGTGTTTCTTTTTACTTGTATTAGACTTAGTTATATATTGGGAGCTTTAGCTATTGCTCAAAAGCAGCAGCTGGATATTGCTATTAATAACCGATATGAATGCTGCTTTTCAATGCATGGTATAAACTTAAAAACTCAATTATGAATAGCCTAAAAACCGTCAAAATTTTACTTTCTCCTCTTCGGTTACATTCTGGTTCTTCCATACAGATTCCCCAGTCCACCAATAGATATAATTCTATGTTACCATCTGTTTACGTTTCACCTCTGAAACTTCATTCGGCCACTAAAATCAATTTACATGGAGTTTCTGACTCTGCCTTTTTTAAAAACCACTTATAATAATAGACAACTCAGTAGTTGTACATGCACTAGAATTAGCAATAAAACGTGATTTAAAGGGCCATTTATGAAGTTTAGGTAGCCAGTATAACGTAGGAAGCTTGCTATGGTCCTCATCAACAAACAACCCAATCTTAGCTGCCATATGGCATCGATGCCTATCAACGATAGACGTATCATCAAGCCTGTTATGCTCATATGTTTTTGCAGTGCTAAGTTCTTGCTTAAGGATGTTAATATAGTATATTTTTCAAACGACCACAACATTGTTAGCAGCCTTATCTCCTTATCTGCGGGGGCCAAAACAAACCTATGGAATTCCTGGATCCCTTTCTTCAAGTGTCTAAAAGTGAATTTAGGTTTAGATGGTAGAAGATCTAAATTGTTGCAATAAAATGAAATTCTACCATCAATAATTTTAAAAATATTTAGTTTCCAACTATTTATGCTTCGTTTACACCAGCGATTACAAAATTCTGGTAATGCTCCTGCAATTTCCTCACGACATGATTTGAAGTCTAGCACAAGAAACTCTGTATAAAGCACTTTCGTATCACCGACTTTGGTGTGTTTCTGAAAATATGATTATGTTATAACTTAGGACTTTAAAATTGCATTTAAGCCTCCCTACCGCCTTCAGTGGCTTAGACTGTTGTCCATTCTAAGGCGGTGGTTCTGTTGTTGTTGTTGTTGTTGTTGTTGTTGTTGTTGTTGTTGTTGTTGTTGTTGTTGTTGTTGTTGTTGTTGTTGTTGTTGTTGTTGTTGTTGTTGTTGTTGTTGTTGTTGTTGTTGTTGTTGTTGTTGTTGTTGTTGTTGTTGTTGTTGTTGTTGTTGTTGTTGTTGTTGTTGTTGTTGTTGTTGTTGTTGTTGTTGTTGTTCGATCCTTCAGAAATAGACAGAATCTACAATATAAGAAACAATCAGTTGTTGTTGTTGTTGTTGTTGTTGTTGTTGTTGTTGTTGTTGTTGTTGTTGTTGTTGTTGTTGTTGTTGTTGTTGTTGTTGTTGTTGTTGTTGTTGTTGTTGTTGTTGTTGTTGTTGTTGTTGTTGTTGTTGTTGTTGTTGTTGTTGTTGTTGTTGTTGTTGTTGTTGTTGTTGTTGTTGTTGTTGTTGTTGTTGTTGTTGTTGTTGTTGTTGTTGTTGTTGTTGTTGTTGTTCATTAACATCCCAATAACCTGGGAAAACGGATCCTTGAGAAATAGAGAGAGCCTACAATATAAGAAAACATCAGACTCGGTTTTTTGAGTCTGTTAATGAGAACAAATGGAAAGTGCAACAATTCTCACGCCCCCTAGCACCGGCTTAAGCGGTATTCTGCTTTCCATCAGAACGGAATATTCTGAAGGACCAGAATATGACAAAAATATCAACGCTATATCGATGTACGGGAAGAAGTTTTAACAACTCCACGCGGCACAACGACAGCTGTTGCGATCTCTAAATAATCTGGAAAAAATGGATCCTTCAGAAATAGCCAGAATCTACAATATAAGAAACAATCAGACTCGGTTTTATTGAGTCTGTTCATGAGAACTAATGGAAAGTGCAACAATTCTCACACCCCCTAGCAAAGGCCTAAGTGGTATTCTGCTTTCATTCAGCACCCAATATCCCTAAAGGACCAGACTATGAAAAATATTAACACTATATCGATGAACGGGGAGAAGTTGTACCAACTCTACATGGCACAACGACATCTGTTGTTTGTGGGGGGTTCTTAGTTTGGTTCTTCTTTGGTTATGCATTACTTAGCATCCTTTCTAGTTATGAAACCATCTTTATGTGAAAGAGAGATCTGGTTGCTTTATTTTAATTGTCTTCCGAATGTATTGAGACTGTTAGTGTTCTTTTCATCACTGTATCATGGGTTGGTCTGCAGTGTGTCAATGTAATATTTCCTGATCATACTCTTTTACTTAATTAGCTTTTGAATGAAACTCTTGAAGCATTGTCAAATTCATTCATTTGATTGACCCAATTTCAAAAGCCCTGTCAGCATTTACTGTTTCTTATGTAATTTTTCAATGAGAAGGTATTTTCAGATTTATCTTTGTTTGTCTTGCTGGTGTCGCGTGATTGTTGTGTGGCTTTTCCCAGCGGTTCCATGCGTTTGTCTGCAGTTTTTGATTGTGGTATTTCCTGATCATATTTAGTCACTATTTATGATCAGGAGACATTTGGCATTATTGCAGCTTTCTCCGAATAGAGTCTCTATATGGTACTTGTCTTTGGCTGGGCCCACCGTGGCTCGGTTTGGGTATTTCTTCAGCTCAGACTGTCTGTGAGTCGTGTGCCCTTTTTGCCATTATAGGTGTTAATTCTATTGGGTGTTTTCTCTGTAATGGTGCGTTTGCACCTGTTGGGGACCTTCATGCGAGCTGGACATTTTATTGTGTTTTGGCAACAACATAGACTGGGGCGAGGATTCGGTGCCAATTGGGTGTATTTGGACCACTGCTGTCCGTTCTAGAGCAGTGGTTCTGTTGTTGTTGTCGATTTGTTGTTTGCTGTTGGTCCCGTTGTTTGTTAGAGTTTTGTGATTGGTCCGTGTTTTGTTTTTTTTCAGTATTTTATGTCATTCTGGGTGGGGAGGGGAGAACTGGTTGCTTTGCTTTGCTTTGGCTGTCTTCCTGGTGCATTGTGGCAGTCGGTGCTCTGTTGCTCTTCCTTTATGTGCCCTAGTCTTGTCTGCAGTGTGTGATTGTGGTATTTTCTGGTCATCCTCACATGCTTTTTTCAAACAATCATTTTAATGCAATCAGCTGTACAATTCACTAGACCAGAGTTTTTATTTTATTTGGGGGGGGGGATGTATATAGTTATCCCTTATTAGACGAAGTCTTATAATTTCATTGTTGACATAAAAAAGCTGACTTGATCTCTGTATGGAAGAAAGTACATGCCATGATATGGTTATTGAATTATTAAAAATATTTAGCTGTAAGAAATGCTTATTTTTGCATTTTTTCATTAGTTCTTAATATGAGTTTTACGTTGACGCTGAAAGAATGAGAGCCAAAACCTGAGATATGTCAATACTTTTTTTAAAAAATACAACTTATCTTCTGGCGCGAAAGATCTTCCGTAGGGATACTTATAGATCCTACATCAATATTAAGGTAGCACAGTACTATTTTTTTCAAGCGAGACGCTTGGCATTTTGGGGTTGCAGGGACATGATATTTTGCGTTCTGCCTTGAATTTTCACGGGATTCCCGAAGTCCCGCACCCAATAAGTAGCTCTGTCAGATAATGAAATTCTATTAAATGTTTGGACTACCTCCCTTGTCCTTGACTGCATAGGTTCCATATTAAAATCACACAAGTATAATCTTTCACAAAAAGCATGATCTACGCTAAGCATATTTAAAATTGTTAAACATTGTTTTAGAAAAGTCTTATTTTAAGCTAAGAGGAAAGAAGGTTTGTGTCAGACCAGGTCATGGTATGTCAGGGCTGACAAACAGACAGACTGACAGAAACGATGACCGTCCCCATGGAATGGGGGCACTCTGATAAGTTTATAAAAAGAAATAGAGTAATCCCCTCATCTACTGCATGACAGAAAGGCATGCGGGCAGTCGCGTTCGCTCTCGGACGCACACGCACATGCATAGAGAGAGACAGGCAGTCAGAATGATCTTGCCGTTTGAGTTCAAAGCCCTGGGGTGGGCCAAATCACTGCCACTAGCGTTCTTTGCATTGACCAGTTTGGCGCGATTTGACATTGGAACGTCTCAGAACCTGGCTAGTTGTTGAATACAATAACGTTTCCCTTGACTTGCCTTCGACCCACCATGCTCATCTAAGGAGATGATTTGCTTTCATTTACATAAGGTATAAGGTGATCAAATTTGGACTCAAACAGCAAATATTGAGCAAAATTGCTCCATTTTCCCTAGCCTGCTTAAGGGACTAAAATGGCAGCATCGTTTAGAGCTCCGAAACCTATGGGAAATTAAAGGGTCCTGTCCAGAAACTCTTCTAAGTGATTTGCTTTCATTTACATAAGGTATAAGGTGGTCAAATTTAGACTCAAACAGCGAAAATTGAACAAAATTGCTCCATTTTCCCTAGCCTGCTTAAGGGGCTAAAATGGCACCATCGTTGAGAGCTCCGAAACCTATTGGAAATTAAAAGGTCCTGTCCAGAAACTCTTCTCCATGATTTGCTTTCATTTACATAAGGAATATTGTTGTCAAATTTGGACTCAAACAGCAAAAATTGAGCATAATTGCTCCATTTTCCCAAGCCTGCTTAAGGGGCTAAAATACCACCATCGTTGAGAGCTCCGAAACCTATGGGAAATTAAAGGGTCCTGTCCAGAAACTCTTCTCAATGATTTGCTCTTATTTACATAAGGTATAAGGTGGTCAAATTTGGACTCAAACAGCGAAAATTGAGCAAAATTGCTCCATTTTCCCTAGCCTGCTTAAGGGACTAAAATGGCAGCATCGTTGAGAGCTCCGAAACCTATGGGAAATTAAAGGATCCTGTCCAGAAACTCTTCTCAATGATTTGATTTCATTTACATAAGGTATAAGGTGGTCAAATTTGGACTCAAACAGCGAAAATTGATCAAAATTGCTCTATTTTCTCTAGCCTGCTTAAGGGGCTTAAATGGCTACATCGTTGAGAACTCCGAAACCTATGGCAAATTTAATGGTCCTGTCAAGAAACTCTCTGTATAATTTGCTTTCATTTACATAAAGTATATGGTTGTCAAATTTGGACACAAACATGGAAAATATAGCAAAATTGCTCCATTTTCCCTAGCGTACTTTAGGGGCTAAAATGGCACTATCGTTGAGAGCTCCGAAACCGATGGCAAAATAAGCGTCCTGTCAAGAAACTTTTCCCTATGATTTGCTTTTATTTACATAAATGATAAGTTGGTCAAATTTGGACTCAAACAGCGAAAATTGAGCAAAACTGCTCCATTTTCCCTAGGCTGCTTAAGTTGCTAAAATGGCACCATCGTTGAGAACTGCGAAACCTCTGGGAAATTAAAGGGTCCTGTCAAGAAACTCTACTCAATTATTGCTTTCATTTACATAAGGTATAAGGTGGTCGAATTTGGATTCAAAGAGCGAAAATTGAGGAAAATTGCTCCATTTTTCCTAGCCTGCTTAAGGGGCTAAAATGGCACCACCGTTGAGAGCTCCGAAACCTATGGCAAATTAAAGGGTCCTATCCAGAAACTCTTCTCCATGATTTGTTTTCATTTACATAAGGTATAAGGTGGTCAAATTTGGACTCAAACGGCGAATTTTGAGCTAAATTGCTCCATTTTCCCTAGCCTGCTTAAGGGGCTAAAATGGCACCATCGTTGAGAGCTCCGAAACTTATGGGAAATTAAAGGGCCCTGTCCAGAAACTCTACTCAATTATTACTTTCATTTACATAAGGTATGAGGTGGTCAAATTTGGATTCAAAGAGCGAAAATTGAGCAAAATTGCTCCATTTACCCTTGCCTGCTTAAGGGGCTTAAATGTCACCATCGATGATAGCTCTGAAACCAATGGGAAATTTAAGGGTCCTGTCCAGAAACTCTTCTCAATGATTTGCTTTCTTTTACCTTAGGTATAAGGTGGTCAAATTTGGACTCAAACAGCGATAATTGATCAAAATTGCTCCATTTTCCCTAGCCTGCTTAAGGGGCTAAAATGGCACTATCGTTGAGAGCTCCGAAACCTATGCCAAATTAAAGGGTCCTGTCCAGAAACTCTCTCCATGATTTGCTTTCATTTACATAAGGTATAAGGTGGTCAAATTTGGACTCAAACAGCGAAAATTGAGCAAAATTGCTCGATTTTCCCTAGCCTACTTTAGGGGCTAAAATGGCACCATCGTTGAGAGCTCCGAAACCTATGGCAAATTAAAGGGTCCTGTCCAGAAACTCTTCTCCATGATTTGCTTTCATTTACATAAGGTATAAGATGGTCAAATTTGGACTCAAACAGCGAAAATTTAGCAAACTTGCTCCATTTTCCCTAGCCTGCTTTGGAGGGGCTTAATTTGCACCATCGTTGAAAGCTTCAAAACCTATGGGAAATTAAAGGGTCCTGTCCAGAAACTCTTCTCAATAATTTGCTTTCATTTACATGAGGTATAAGGTTGTCAAATTTGGACTCAAACAGCATAAATTGAGCAAAATTGCTTCATTTTCTCTAGCCTGCTTAAGGGGCTAAAATGGCACCATCGTTGAGACCTCCGAAACCTATGCCAAATTAAAGGGTCCTGTCCAGAAACTCTTCTCCATGATTTGCTTTCATTTACATAAGGTATAAGATGAACAAATTTGAACTCAAACAGCGAAAATTGAGCAAAATTGCTCCATTTTCCCTAGCCTGCTTATGTGGCTAAAATGGCACTATCGTTGAGGGCTCCGAAACCTATGGGAAATTACAGGGTCCTGTCCAGAAACTCTTCTTAATGATTTGCATTAATTTACATAAGGTATAAGGTGGTCATATTTTGGACTCGAACAGCGAAAATTGAGCATAATTGCTCCGCTTAAGGGGCTAAAATGGCACCATCGTTTAGACATCTGAAGCCAATGGGTAATTAAAGGGTCCTGTCCAGGCACTCTTCTCCATGATTTTTTTCATTTACATAAGGTATAAGGTGGTCAAATTTGGACTCAAACAGCAAAAATTGAGCAAAATTGCTCCATTTTCACTGGCCTGCTTAAGAGGCTAAAATGGCACCATCGTTGAGAGCTCCGAAACCTATGGGAAATTAAAGGGTCCTGTCCAGACACTCTTCTCAATGATTTGCTTTCATTTACATAAGGTATAAGGTGGTCAAATTTAGACTCAAACAGCGAAAATTGAGCAAAATTGTTCCATTTTCCCTAGCCTGCTTAAAGGGGCTAAAATGGCACCATCGTTGAGAGCTCCAAAACCTATGGGAAATTTAAGGGTCCTGTCCAGAAACTCTCTCCATAATTGGCTTTCGTTTACATAAGGTATAAGGTTTTCAGATTTGGACTCAAACAGCAAAAATTGAGCAAAATTGCTCTATTTTCCCTAGCCTACTTTAGGGGCTAAAATGGCACCATTGTTGAGAGCTCCGAAACCTATGCCAAATTAAAGGGTACTGTCCAGAAACTCTTCTCAATGATTTGGTTTCATTTACATAAGGTATAAGATGGTCAAATTAGGACTCAAACAGCGAAAGTAGAGCAAAATTGCTCCATTTTCCCTAGCCTGCTTAAGGGGCTAATATGGCAACATCGTTGAGACATCGAAAACCTATGGGAAATTAAAGGGTCGTTCAGAAGCTCTTCTCAATGGTTTGCCTTTATTTACATAAGGTATAAGGTGGTAAAATTTGGACTCAAACAGCAAAAAATTGAGCAAAATTGCTCCATTTTCCCTAGCGTACTTTAGGGGCTAAAATGGCACCATTGTTGAGAGCTCCGAAACCTATTTCAAATTAAAGGGTTTTGTCCAGCAACTCTTCCCTATGATTTGCTTTCATTTACATAAAGAATAAGGTGGTCAAATTTGGACTCAAACAGCGAAAATTGAGCAAAACTGCTCCAATTTCTCTAGCCTGCTTAAGTTGCTAAAATGGCACCATCATTGAGAGCTCCGAAACCTATGGGAAATCAAAGGGTCCTGTCCAGAAACTCTACTCAATTATTGCTTTCATTTACATTAGGTATAAGGTGGTCAAATTTGGACTCAAGCAGCGAAAATTGAGCAAAATTGCTCCATTTTTCCTAGCCTGCTTAAGGGGCTAAAATGGCACCATTGTTGAGAGCTCCGAAACCTATGGCAAATTAAAGGGTCCTATCCAGAAACTCTTCTCCATAATTTGATTTCATTTACATAAGGTATAAGGTGGTCAAATTTGGACTCAAACGGCGAAAATTGAGCTAAATTACTCCATTTTCCCTAGCGTGCTTAAGGGACTAAAATGGCACCATCGTTGAGAGCTCCGAAACCTATGGCAAATTAAAGGGTCCTGTCAAGAAACTCTACTCAATTATTGCTTTAATTTACAAAAGGTATAAGGTGTTCAAATTTGGACTCAAACAGCAAAAATTGAGCAAAATTGCTCCATTTTTCCTAGCATGCTTAAGGGGCTAAAATGGCGCCATCGTTGAGAGCTCCGAAACCTATGGGAAATAAAAGGGCCCTGTCCAGAAACTCTTCTCAATGATTTGTTTTCATTTACATAAGGTATAAGGTGGTCAAATTTGGACTCAAACAGCAAAAATTGATCAAAATTTCTCTATTTTCCCTAGCCTGCTTAAGGGGCTAAAATGGCACCATCGTTGAGAGCTTCGAAACCTATTGGAAATTAAAGGGTCCTGTCCAGAAACTCTTCTCCATGATTTGCTTTCATTTTCATAAGGTATATGGTTGTCAAATTTGGACTCAAACAGCAAAAATTGAGCATAATTGTTCCATTTTCCCAAGCCTGCTTAAGGGGCTAAAATACCACCATCGTTGAGAGCTCCGAAACCTATGGGAAATTAAAGGGTCCTGTCCAGAAACTCTTCTCAATGATTTGCTCTTATTTACATAAGATATAAGGTGGTCAAATGTGGACTCAAACAGCGAAAATTGAGCAAAATTGCTCCATTTTTCCTAGCCTGCTAAAGGGACTAAAATGGCAGCATCGTTGAGAGCTCCGAAACCTATGGGAAATTAAAGGGTCCTGTCCAGAAACTCATCTCAATGATTTGCTCTTATCTACATAAGGTATAAGGTGGTCAAATTTGGACTCAAACAGCGAAATTTGAGCAAAATTGCTCCATTTTTCCTAGCCTGCTTAAGGGGCTAAAATGGCTCCATCGTTGAGAGCTCCGAAACCTATGGCAAATTAAAGGGTCCTATCCAAAAACTCTTCTCCATGCTTTGCTTTAATTTACATAAGGTATAAGGTGGTCAACTTTGGACTCAAACAGCGAAAATTGAGCTAAATTGCTCCATTTTCCCTAGCCTGCTCAAGGGGCTAAAATGGCACCATCGTTGAGAGCTCCGAAACCTATGGCAAATTAAAGGGTCCTGTCAAGAAACTCTACTCAATTATTGCTTTAATTTACATAATGTATAAGGTGGTCAAATTTGGACTCAAACAGCGAAAATTGAGCAAAATTGCTCCATTTTCCCTAGCCTGCTTAAGGGACTAAAATGGCAGCATCGTTGAGAGCTCCGAAACCTATGGGAAATTAAAGGGTCCTGTCCAGAAACTCTTCTCAATGATTTGCTTTCATTTACATAAGGTATAAGGTGGTCAAATTTAGACTCAAACAGCGAAAATTGATCAAAATTTCTCTATTTTCCCTAGCCTGCTTATGGGGCTAAAATGGCAACATCGTTGAGAACTCCGAAACCTATGGCAAATTTAATGGTCCTGTCAAGAAACTCTCTGTATAATTTGCTTTCATTTACATAAGGTATATGGTTGTCAAATTTGGACACAAACATCGAAAATAGAGCAAAATTGCTCCATTTTCCCTAGCGTACTTTAGGGGCTAAAATGGCACCATCGTTGAGAGCTCCGAAACCGATGGCAAAATAAGCGTCCTGACCAGAAACTCTTTCCTATGATTTGCTTTCATTTACATAAGGTATAAGGTGGTCAAATTTGGACTCAAACAGCGAAATTTGAGCAAAACTGCTCCATTTTTCCTAGCCTGCTTATGGGGCTAAAATGGCACCATCGTTGAGAGCTCCGAAACCTATGGCAATTTAAAGGGTCCTATCCAGAAACTCTTCTCCATGATTTGAATTCATTTACATAAGGTATAAGGTGGTCAAATTTGGACTCAAACAGCGATAATTGATCAAAATTGCTCCATTTTTCCTAGCCTGCTTATGGGGCTAAAATGGCACCATCGTTGAGAGCTCCGAAACCTATGGCAATTTAAAGGGTCCTATCCAGAAACTCTTCTCCATGATTTGAATTCATTTACATAAGGTATAAGGTGGTCAAATTTGGACTCAAACAGCGATAATTGATCAAAATTGCTCCATTTTCCCTAGCCTGCTTATGGGGCAAAAATGGCACCATCGTTGAGAGCTCCGAAACCTAAGGAAAATAAAAGGGTCCTGTCCAGAAACTCTTCTCAATGATTTGCTTTAATTTACATAAGGTATAAGGTGGTCATATTTTGGACTCGAACAGCGAAAATTGAGCAAAATTGCTCCATTTTCCATAGCCTGCTTAAGGGGCTAAAATGGCGCCATCGTTGAGACATCTGAAAAATATGGGATATTAAAGGGCCATGTCCAGAAACTCTTCTCAATGATTTGTTTTCATTTACATAAGGTATAAGGTGGTCAAATTTGGACTGATACAGCGAAAATTTAGCAAAATTGCTCCATTTTCCCTAGCCTGCTTATGGAGCTAAAATGGCATTATCGTTGACGGCTCCGAAACCTATGGGAAATCATAGGGTCCTGTCCAGAAACTATTCTCAATGATTTGCTTTAATTTACATAAGGTATAAGGTGGTCATATTTTGGACTCGAACAGCGAAAATTGAGCATAATTGCTCCGCTTAAGGGGCTAAAATGGCACCATCATTTAGACATCTGAAGCCAATAGGTAATTAAAGGGTCCTGTCCAGGCACTCTTCGCCATGATTTTTTTCATTTACATAAGGTATAAGGTGGTCAGATTTGGACTCAAACAAAAAAAATTGAGCAAAATTGCTCTATTTTCCCTAGCCTACTTTAGGGGCTAAAATGGCACCATTGTTGAGAGCTCCGAAACCTATGCCAAATTAAAGGGTCCTGTCCAGAAACTCTTCTCAATGATTTGGTTTCATTTACATAAGGTATAAGATGGTCAAATTTGGACTCAAACAGCGAAAGTAGAGCAAAATTGCTCCATTTTCCCTAGCCTGCTTAAGGGGCTAATATGGCACCATCGTTGAGACATCGAAACCTATAGGAAATTAAACGGTATTGTCAAAAAACTCTTCTCCATGATTTGTTTTCATTTACATAAGGTATAAGGTGGTCAAATTTGGACTCAAACAGCGAAAATTGAGCAAAATTGCTCCATTTTCCCTAGCCTGCTTAAGGGACTAAAATGGCAGCATCGTTGAGAGCTCCGAAACTTATGGGAAATTAAAGGCTCCTGTCCAGAAACTCTACTCAACTATTGCTTTCATTTACATAAGGTATAAGGTGGTCAAATTTGGACTCAAAGAGCGAAATTTGAGCAAAATTTCTCTATTTTCCCTAGCCTGCTTAAGGGGCTAAAATGGCACCTTCGTTGAGAGCTCCGAAACCTATGCCAAATTAAAGGGTCATGTCCAGAAACGTTTCTCCATGATTTGCTTTCATTAACATAAGGTATAAGGTGGTCAAATTTGGACTCAAACAGCGAAAATTGAGCAAAATTGCTCCATATTCCCTAGCCTGCTTACGGGGCTAAAATGGCACCATCGTTGAGAGCTCCGAAACCTATGGAAAATTAAAGGGTCCTGTCCAGAAACTCTTCTCAATGATTTGCTTTCATTTACATAAGGTATAAGGTGGTCAAATTTGGACTCAAAGATCGAAAACAGAGCAAAATTGCTCCATTTTTCCTACACTGCTTAAGGGGCTAAAATGGCACCATCGTTGAGACATCTGAAGCCTAATGGAAATTAAAGGGTCCTGTCCAGAAACCCTTCAATGATTTGCTTTCATTTACATAAGGTATAAGGTGGTCAAATTGGGACTCAAACAGTGAAAATTTAGCAAATTTGCTCCATTTTCCCTAGCCTGCTTAAGGGGCTAAAATAGCACCACCGTTGAGATCTCCGAAACCTATGCCAAATTAAAGGGTCCTATCCAGAAACTCTTCTCCATAATTTGCTTTCATTTACATAAGGTATAAGGTGGTCAAATTTGGATTCAAACAGCGAAAATTAAGCAAAATTGCTCCTTTTTTTCCTAGCCTGCTTTGGAGGGGCTAAAATGGCACCATCGTTGAGAGCTTCAAAACCTATGGGAAATTAAAGGGTCCTGTCCAGAAACTCTTCTCAATGATTTGCTTTCATTTACATAAGGTAAAAGGTGGTCAAATTTGGACTCAAACAGCGAAAATTGAGCAAAATTGCTCCATTTTCTCTAGCCTGCTTAAAGGGGCTAAAATGGCATTATCGTTGAGAGCTCCGAAACCTATGCGAAATTAAATGGTCCTGTCCAGAAACGCTTCTCCATGATTTGCTTTCATTTACATAAGGTATAAGATGGTCAAATTTGAACTCAAACAGCGAAAATTGAGCAAAATTGCTCCATTTTCCCTAGCCTGCTTAAGGGGCTAAAATGGCACCATCGTTGAGATCTCCGAAACATATGGTTAATTACAGGGTCCTGTCCAGAAACTCTTCTCAATGATTTGCTTTAATTTACATAAGGTATAAGATGGTCATATTTTGGACTCAAACAGCAAAAATTGAGCAAAACTGCTCCATTTCCCCTAGCCTGCTTATGGCGCTAAAATGGTACCATCTTTGAGATCTCCGAAACCTATGGGAAATTAAAGAGTCCTGTCCAGAAACTCTTCTCAATGATTTGCTTTCGTTTACATAAGGTAAAGGGTGGTCAAATTTGGACTCAAACAGCGAAAATTGAGCAAAACTGCTCCAATTTCCCTAGCCTGCTTAAAGGGCTAAAATTAAAGCATCCTTGAGAGCTCCGAAACTTATGGGAAGCTAAAGGGTCATGTCCAGAAACTTTTCTCAATGATTTGCTTTCATTTACGTAAGGTATAAGGTGGTCAAATTTGGACTCAAACAGCGAAAATTGAGCAAAATTGCTCAATTTTTCATAGCCTGCTTAAGGGGCTAAAATGGCGCCATCGTTGAGACATCAGAAATATGGGAAATTAAAGGGCCCTGTCCAGAAACTCTTCTCAATGATTTGTTTTCATCTACATAAGGAATAAGGTGGTCAAATTTGGACTCAAACAGCGAAAATTTAGCAAAATTGCTCCATTTTCCCTAGCCTGCTTAAGGGACTCAAATGGAAGCATCGTTGAGAGCTCCGAAACTTATGGGAAATTAAAGGGTCCTGTCCAGAAACTCTTCTCAATGATTTGCTTTCATTTACATAAGGTATAAGGTGGTCAAATTTAAACTCAAATAGCGAAAATTGATCAAAATTTCTCTATTATCCCTAGCCTGCTTATGGGGCTAAAATGGCACCATTTTTGAGAGCTCCGAAACCTATGGCAAATTTAAGGTCATGTCCAGAAACTCTCTGTATAATTTGCTTTCATTTACATAAGGTATAAGGTGGTCAAATTTGGACTCAAACAGCAAAAAGTGAGCAAAATTGCTCCATTTTCCCTAGCCTACTTTAGGGGCTAAAATGGAACCATCGTTGAGAGTTCCGAAACCTATGGCAAATTAAAGGGTCCTGTCCAGAAACTCTTCTCCATGATTTGCTTTCTTTTACATAAGGTATAAGATGGTCAAATTTGGACTCAAACAGCGAAAATTGATCAAAATTCCTGCATTTTCCCTAGCCTAATTAAGGGGCTAAAATGGCACCATCGTTGAGAGCTCCGAAACTTATGGGAAATTAAAGGGTCCTGTCCAGAAACTCTTCTCCATGATTTGCTTTCATTTACATAAGGTATAAGATGGTCAAATTTGAATTCAAACAGCAAAAATTGAGCAAAATTGCTCCATTTTCCCTAGCCTGCTTAAGGGGCTAAAATGGCACTATCGTTGAGAGCTCCGAAACCTATGGGAAATTACAGGGTCCTGTCCAGAAACTCTTCTTAATGATTTGCTTAAATTTACATAAGGTATAAGGTGGTCAAATTTGGATTCAAACAGCGAAAATTAAGCAAAATTGCTCCATTTTCCCTAGCCTGCTTTGGAGGGGCTAAAATGGCACCTTCGTTGAGAGCTTCAAAACCTATGGGAAATTAAAGGGTCCTGTCTAGAAACTCTTCTCAATGATTTGTTTTCATTTACATAAGGTATAAGGTGGTAAAATTTGGACTCACACAACGAAAATTTAGCAAAATTGCTCCATTTTCCCTAGCCTGCTTAAGGGACTCAAATGGCAGCATCGTTCAGAGCTCCGAAACCTATGGGAAATGAAAGGGTCCTGTCCAGAAACTCTTCTCAATGATTTGCTTTCATTTACATAAGGTGGTCAAATTTAGACTCAAACAGCGAAAATTGTTCAAAATTTCTCTATGTTCCCTAGCCTGCTTAATAGGCTAAAATGGCACCATCGTTGAGAGCTCCGAAACCTATGGGAAATTAAAGGGTCCTGTCCAGAAACTCTTATCAATGATTTGCTTTCATTTACATAAGGTATAAGGTGGTCAAATTGGGACTCAAACAGCGAAAATTTAGCAAAATTGCTCCATTTTTCATAGCCTGCTTCAGGGGCTAAAATGGCGCCATCGTTGAGACATCTGAAAAATATGGGAAATTTAAAGGGCCCTGTCCAGAAACTCTTCTCAATGATTTGTTTTCATTTACATAAGGTATAAGGTGGTAAAATTTGGACTCACACAACGAAAATTTAGCAAAATTGCTCCATTTTCCCTAGCCTGCTTAAGGGACTCAAATGGGAGCATCGTTCAGAGCTCCGAAACCTATGGGAAATGAAAGGGTCCTGTCCAGAAACTCTTCTCAATGATTTGCTTTCATTTACATAAGGTGGTCAAATTTAGACTCAAACAGCGAAAATTGATCAAAATTTCTCTATGTTCCCTAGCCTGCTTAATAGGCTAAAATGGCACCATCGTTGAGAGCTCCGAAACCTATGGGAAATTAAAGGGTCCTGTCCAGAAACTCTTATCAATGATTTGCTTTCATTTACATAAGGTATAAGGTGGTCAAATTGGGACTCAAACAGCGAAAATTTAGCAAAATTGCTCCATTTTCCCTACCCTGCTTAAGGGGCTAAAATGGCACCATCGTTGAGACATCTGAAACCTAATGGAAATTAAAGGGTCCTGTCCAGAAACTCTTCTCAATGATTTGCTTTCATTTACATAAGGTATAAGGTGGTCAAATTGGGACTCAAACAGCGAAAATTTAGCAAAATTGCTCCATTTTCCCTAGCCTGCTCAAGGGGCTAAAATGGCACCATCGTTGATAGCTCCGAAACTTATGGGAAATTAAAGGGTCCTGTCCAGAAACTCTTCTCCATGATTTGCTTTCATTTACATAAGGTATAAGATGGTCAAATTTGGATTCAAACAGCGAAAATTAAGCAAAATTGCTCCATTTTCCCTAGCCTGCTTTGGAGGGGCTAAAATGGCACCTTCGTTGAGAGCTTCAAAACCTATGGGAAATTAAAGGGTCCTGTCTAGAAACTCTTGTCAATGATTTGCTTTCATTTACAAAAGGTATAAGGTGGTCTAATTTGGACTCAAACAGCGAAAATTGAGCAAAATTGCTCCATTTTCTCTAGCCTGCTTAAGGGGCTAAAATGGCATTATCGTTGAGAGCTCCGAAACCTATGCCAAATTTAAGGGTCCTGTCCAGAAACTCTTCTCAATGATTTGCTTTCATTTACATATGGTATAAGATGGTCAAATTTGAACTCAAACAGCGAAAATTGAGCAAAATTGCTCCATTTTCCCTAGCCTGCTTAAGGGAATAACAGGTACCTGTCCAGAAACTCTTCTCAATGATTTGCTTTAATTTACATAAGGTATAAGGTGGTCATATTTTGGACTCGAACAGCGAAAATTGAGCATAATTGCTCCATTTTCCCTAGCCATCTTAATGGGCTAAAATGGCACCATCGTTGAGACATCTGAAGCCTATGGGTAATTAAAGGGTCCTGTCCAGAACCTCTTCTCAATGGTTTGCTTTCATTTACATAAGGTATAAGGTGGTCAAATTTGGACTCAAACAGCGAAAATTGAGCAAAACTGCTCCATTTCCCCTAGCCTGCTTAAGGGGCTAAAAAGGTGCCATCGTTGAGATCTCCGAAACCTATGGGAAATTAAAGGGTCCTGTCCAGAAACTCTTCTCCATGATTCGCTTTCATTTACATAAGGTATAAGGTGGTCAAATTTGGACTAAAAGAGCGAAAATAGAGCAAAATTGCTCCATTTTCCCTACCCTGCTTAAGGGGCTAAAATGGCACCATCGTTGAGACATCTGAAACCTAATGGAAATTAAAGGGTCCTGTCCAGAAACTCTTCTCAATGATTTGCTTTCATTTACATAAGGTATAAGGTGGTCAAATTGGGACTCAAACAGCGAAAATTTAGCAAAATTGCTCCATTTTCCCTAGCCTGCTCAAGGGGCTAAAATGGCACCATCGTTGATAGCTCCGAAACTTATGGGAAATTAAAGGGTCCTGTCCAGAAACTGTTCTCCATGATTTGCTTTCATTTACATAAGGTATAAGATGGTCAAATTTGGACTCAAACAGCGAAAATTGAGCAAATTGCTCCGTTTTCCCTAGCCTGCTAAATGGGCTAAAATGGCACCATCGTTGAGAGCTCCGAAACCTATGGGAAATTAAAGGGCCCTGTCCAGAAACTCTTCTCTTTGATTTGCTTTCATTTACATAAGGTATAAGGTGGTCAAATTGGTACTCAAACATCGAAAATTGAGCAAAATTGCTCCATTTTCCCTAGCCTGCTTAAGGGGCTAAAATGGCACCATCGTTGAGAGCTCCGAAACCTATGGGAAATTAAAGGGTCCTGTCCAGAAACTCTTCTCCATGATTTGCTTTCATTTACATAAGGTATTAGGTGGTCAAATTTGGACTCAAACAGCGAAAATTGAGCAAAATTGCTCCATCTTCCATAGCCTGCTTAAGGGGATAAAATGGCACCATCGTTGAGAGCTCCGAAACCTATGACAAATTAAAGGGTCCTTTTTAGAAACTCTTCTCCATGATTTGCTTTCATTTACATAAGGTATAAGGTGGTTAAATTTGGACTTAAACAGCGAAAATTGAGCAAAATTGCTCCATTTTCCATAGCCTGCTAAAGGGGCTAAAATGGCACCATTGTTGACCCCTCCAAAACCTATAGGAATTAAAGGGTCCTGTCCAAAAACTCTTCTCCATGATTTGCTTTCATTTACATAAGGTATAAGGTGGTCATATTTGGACTCAAACAGCGAAAATTGAGCAAAATTGCTCCATTTTCCCTAGCCTGCTTAAGGGGCTAAAATGGCACCATCGTTGAGAGCTCCGAAACCTATGGGAAATTAAACGGTCCTGTCCAGAAACTCTTCTCCATGATTTGCTTTCATTTACATAAGGTATTAGGTGGTCAAACTTGGACTTAAATAGCAAAAATTGAGCACAATTGTTCTATTTTCCCTAGCCTGCTTAAGGGGCTAAATGGCACCATCGTTGAGGGCTCCAAAACCTATGCCAAATTAAAGGGTCCTGTCCAGAAACGCTTCTCCATGATTTGCTTTCATTTACATAAGGTATAAGGTGGTCAAATTTGGACTCAAACAGCGAAAATTGCGCAAAATTGCTCCATTTTCCCTAGCCTGCTTAAGGGGCTAAAATGGCACCATCGTTGAGAGCTCTGAAACCAATGAGAAATTAAAGGATCCTGTCCAGAAAATATTCTAAATGGTTTGCTTTCATTTACATAAGGTATAAGGTGGTCAAATTTGGACTCAAACAGCGAAAATTGAGCAAAATTGCTCAATTTTCCCTAGCCTGCTAAAGGGGCTAAAGTGGCACCATCGTTGAGATCTCCGAAACCTAAAGGAAATTACAGGGTCCTGTCCAGAAACGCTTCTCCATGATTTGCTTTCATTTACATAAGGTATAAGGTGGTCAAGTTTGGATTCGAAAAGGCGAAAATTGAGCAAAATTGCTACATTTTCCCTAGCCTACTTAAGGGGCTAAAATGGCACCATTTTTGAGAGCTCCGAAACCTATGGCAAATTAAAGGGTCCTGTCAAGAAACTCTTCTCCATGATTTGCTTTTATTTACATAAGGTATAAGGTGGTCAAATTTGGACTCAAACAGCGAAAATTGAGCAAAATTGCTCTATTTTCCCTAGCCTGCTTAAGGGGCTAAATGGCACCATCGTTGAGGGCTCCGAAACCTATGCCAAATTAAAGGGTCCTGTCCAGAAACTCTTCTCCATGATTTGCTTTCATTTACATAAGGTATAAGGTGGTCAAATTGGAACTCAAACAGCGAAAATTGATCAAAATTGCTCCATTTTTCGTAGCCTGCTTACGGGGCTAAAATTTCACCATCGTCGGGAGCTCCGTAACCTATGGGCAATTAAAGGGTCCTGTTTAAAAACTCTTCTCCATGATTTGCTTTCATTTACATAAGGTATAAGGTGGTCAAATTGGGACTCAAACAGCGAAATTGAACAAAAATAATATATTTTTCCTAGCCTGCTAAAAGGCCTAAAATGGCACCATCGTTGAGAGCTCCGAAACCTATGGGAAATTAAAGGGTCCTGTCCAGAAACTCTTCTCAATGGTTTGCTTTCATTTCCATTAGGTATAAGGTGGTAACATTTGGACTCTAACAGCAAAAATTGAGCAAAATTGCTCCATTTTCCTTAGCCTGCTTAAGGGACTAAAATGGCACCATCGTTGAGGGCTCCGAAACCTATGCCAAATTAAAGGGTCCTGTCCAGGCACTCTTCTCCATGATTTTTTTTTCATTTACATAAGGTATAAGGTGGTCAAATTTGGACACAAACAGCAAATATTGAGCAAAATTGCTCCATTTTCACTGGCCTGCTTAAGGGGTTTAAAATGGCACCATCGTTGAGAGCTCCGAAACCTATGGGAAATTAAAGGGTCCTGTCCAGACACTCTTCTCAATGATTTGCTTTCACTTACATAAGGTATAAGGTGGTCAAATTTAGACTTAAACAGCGAAAATTGAGCATAATTGCTCCATTTTCCCTAGCCTGCTTAAGGGGCTAAAATGGCACCATCGTTGAGAGCTCCGAAACCTATGGGAAATTTAAGGGTCCTGTCCAGAAACTCTATCCATAATTTGCTTTCGTTTACATAAGGTATAAGGTGGTCCGATTTGGACTCAAACAGCGAAAATTGAGCAAAATTGCTCCATTTTCCCTAGCCTACTTAAGGGGCTAAAATGGCACCATTGTTGAGAGCTCCGAAACCTATGCCAAATTAAACGGTCCTGTCCAGTAACTTTTCTCAATGATTTGGTTTCATTTACATAAGGTATAAGATGGTCAAATTTGGACTCAAACAGCGAAAGTAGAGCAAAATTGCTCCATTTTCCCTAGCTTGCTTAAGGGGCTAAAATGACACCATCGTTGAGACATCGAAAACCTATGGGAAATTAAAGGGTCGTTCAGAAGCTCTTCTCAATGGTTTGCTTATATTTACATAAGGTATAATGTGGTCATATTTGGACTCAAACAGCGAAAATTGAGCAAAATTGCTCCATTATCCCTAGCCTGCTAAAGTAGCTAAAATGGCACCATCGTTTGAGAGCTCTGAAACCCATGGGAAATTAAAGGGTCCTGTCCAGAAACTCTTCTCAATGGTTTGCTTTCATTTACATAAGGTATTAGGTGCTCAAATTTAGACTCAAACAGCGAAAATTGAGCAAAATTGCTCCATTTTCCCTAGCCTGCTTAAGGGGCTAAAATGGCACCATCGTTGAGAGCTCCGAAACCTATGGGAAATTAAACGGTCCTGTCCAGAAACTCTTTTTCATGATTTGCTTTCATTTAAATAAGGTATTAGGTGGTCAAACTTGGACTCAAACAGCGAAAATTGAGCAAAATTGTTCTATTTTCCCTAGCCTGCTTAAGGGGCTAAATGGCACCATCTTTGAGGGCTCCAAAACCTATGCCAAATTAAAGGGTCCTGTCCGGAAACTCTTCTCCATGATTTGCTTTCATTTACATAAGGTATAAGGTGGTCAAATTTGGACTCAAACAGCGAAAATTGCGCAAAATTGCTCCATTTTCCCTAGCCTGCTTAAGGGGCTAAAATGGCACCATCGTTGAGAGCTCCGAAACCTATGGGAAATTAAAGGGTCCTGTCCAGAAAATAATCTAAATGGTTTGCTTTCATTTACATAAGGTATAAGGTGGTCAAATTTGGACTCAAACAGCGAAAATTGAGCAAAATTGCTCAATTTTCCCTAGCCTGCTTAAGGGGCTAAAGTGGCACCATCGTTGAGAGCTCCGAAACTTAAGGGAAATTACAGGGTCCTGTCCAGAAACGCTTCTCCATGATTTGCTTTCATTTACATAAGGTATAAGGTGGTCAAGTTTGGACTCAAAAAGGCGAAAATTGAGCAAAATTGCATCATTTTCCCTAGCTTACTTAAGGGGCTAAAATGGCACCATTTTTGAGAGCTCCGAAACCTATAGGAAATTAAAGGGTCCTGTCCAGAAACTCTTATCCATGATTTGCTTTTATTTACATAAGGTATAAGGTGATCAAATTTGGACTCAAACAGCGAAAATTGAGCAAAATTGCTCTATTTTTCCTAGCCTGCTTAAGGGGCTAAATGGCACCATCATTGAGGGCTCCGAAACCTATGGGAAATTAAAGGGTCCTGTCCAGAAACTCTTCTCAATGATTTGCTTTCATTTACATAAGGTATAAGGTGGTCAAATTTAGACTCAAAAAGGCGAAAATTGAGCAAAATTGCATCTTTTTCCCTAGCTCACTTAAGGGGCTAAAATGGCACCATTTTTGAGAGCTCCGAAACCTATAGGAAATTAAAGGGTCCTGTCCAGAAACTCTTATCCATGATTTGCTTTTATTTACATAAGGTATAAGGTGGTCAAATTTGGACTCAAACAGCGAAAATTGAGCAAAATTGCTCTATTTTCCCTAGCCTGCTTAAGGGGCTAAATGGCACCATCGTTGAGGGCTCCGAAACCTATGGGAAATTAAAGGGTCCTGTCCAGAAACGCTTCTCCATGATTTGCTTTCATTTACATAAGGTATAAGGTGGTCAAGTTTGGACTCAAAAAGGCGAAAATTGAGCAAAATTGCATCATTTTCCCTAGCTTACTTAAGGGGCTAAAATGGCACCATTTTTGAGAGCTCCG
This sequence comes from Loripinus fragilis, assembly GCA_964019695.1. Classification (NCBI taxonomy): domain Eukaryota; kingdom Metazoa; phylum Mollusca; class Bivalvia; order Lucinida; family Lucinidae; genus Loripinus; species Loripinus fragilis. The sequence continues at coordinate 10,329,887 of OZ026527.1, forward strand.
AAACCTATAGGAAATTAAAGGGTCCTGTCCTGAAACTCTTCTCCATGATTTGCTTTTATTTACATAAGGTATAAGGTGGTCAAATTGGAACTCAAACAGCGAAAATTGAGCAAAATTGCTCCATTTTCCGTAGCCTGCTTTCGGAGCTAAAATTTCACCATCGTCGGGAGCTCCGTAACCTATGAGAAATTAAAGGGTCCAGTTTAAAAACTCTTCTCCATGATTTGCTTTCATTTACATAAGGTAAAAGGTGGTCAGATTTGGACTCAAACAGCGAAAATTGAGCAAAATTGCTCCATTTTCCCTAGCCTACTTAAGGGGCTAAAATGGCACCATTGTTGAGAGCTCCGAAACCTATGCCAAATTAAACGGTCCTGTCCAGTAACTTTTCTCAATGATTTGGTTTCATTTACATAAGGTATAAGATGGTCAAATTTGGACTCAAACAGCGAAAGTAGAGCAATATTGCTCCATTTTCCCTAGCCTGCTTAAGGGGCTAAAATGACACCATCGTTGAGACATCGAAAACCTATGGGAAATTAAAGGGTCGTTCAGAAGCTCTTCTCAATGGTTTGCTTTCATTTACATAAGTTATAAGGTGGTCAAATTTGGACTCAAACAGCGAAAATTGAGCAAAATTGCTCCATTTTCCCTAGCCTGCTGAAGGGGCTAAAATGACACCATTGTTGAGATCTCCGAAACCTATGGGAAATTAAACGGTCCTGTCCAGAAACTCTTCTCCATGATTTGCTTTCATTTACATAAGGTATAAGGTGGTCAAATTTGGACTCAAACAGCAAATATTGAGCAAGACTGCTCCAATTTCCCTAGCCTGCTTAAGGGGCTAAAATGGCACCATCGTTGAGAGCTCCGACACCTATGGGAAATTAAAGGAAAGGGTCCTGTCAAGAAACTCTACTCAATTATTGCTTTAATTTACATAAGGTATAAGGTGGTCATATTTGGACTCAAACAGCGAAAATTGAGCAAAATTGCTCCATTTTCCCTAGCCTGCTTATGGCGCTAAAATGGCACCATCGTTGAGAGCTCCGAAACCTATGGGAAATTAAAGGGTCCTGTCCAGAAAATAATCTAAATGGTTTGCTTTCATTTACATAAGGTATAAGGTGGTCAAATTTGGACTCAAACAGCGAAAATTGAGCAAAATTGCTCAATTTTCCCTAGCCTGCTTAAGGGGCTAAAGTGGCACCATCGTTGAGAGCTCCGAAACTTAAGGGAAATTACAGGGTCCTGTCCAGAAACGCTTCTCCAAAATTTGCTTTCATTTACATAAGGTTTAAGGTGGTCGAGTTTGGACTCAAAACGGCGAAAATTGAGCAAAATTGCATCATTTTCCCTAGCTTACTTAAGGGGCTAAAATGGCACCATTTTTGAGAGCTCCGAAACCTATAGGAAATTAAAAAATTAAAGGGTCCTGTCCAGAAACTCTTCTCCATGATTTGCTTTTATTTACATAAGGTATAAGGTGCTCAAATTTGGACTCAAACAGCGAAAATTGAGCAAAATTGCTCTATTTTCCCTAGCCTGCTTAAGGGGCTAAATGGCACCATCGTTGAGGGCTCCGAAACCTATGACAAATTAAAGGGTCCTGTCCAGAAACTCTTCTCCATGATTTGCTTTTATTTACATAAGGTATAAGGTGGTCAAATTGGAACTCAAACAGCGAAAATTGAGCAAAATTGCTCCATTTTTCGTAGCCTGCTTACGGGGCTAAAATTTCACCATCGTCGGGAGCTCCGTAACCTATGGGAAATTAAAGGGTCCTGTTTAAAAACTCTTCTCCATGATTTGCTTTCATTTACATAAGGTATAAGGTGGTCAGATTTGGACTCAAACAGCGAAAATTGAGCAAGATTGCTCCATTTTCCCTAGCCTACTTAAGGGGCTAAAATGGCACCATTGTTGAGAGCTCCGAAACCTATGCCAAATTAAACGGTCCTGTCCAGTAGCTTTTCTCAATGATTTGGTTTCATTTACATAAGGTATAAGATGGTCAAATTTGGACTCAAACAGCGAAAGTAGAGCAAAATTGCTCAATTTTCCCTAGCCTGCTTAAGGGGCTAAAATGACACCATCGTTGAGACATCGAAAACCTATGGGAAATTAAAGGGTCGTTCAGAAGCTCTTCTCAATGGTTTGCTTTCATTTACATAAGTTATAAGGTGGTCAAATTTGGACTCAAACAGCGAAAATTGAGCAAAATTGCTCCATTTTCCCTAGCCTGCTGAAGGGGCTAAAATGACACCATTGTTGAGATCTCCGAAACCTATGGGAAATTAAACGGTCCTGTCCAGAAACTCTTCTCCATGATTTGCTTTCATTTACATAAGGTATAAGGTGGTCAAATTTGGACTCAAACAGCAAATATTGAGCAAGACTGCTCCAATTTCCCTAGCCTGCTTAAGGGGCTAAAATGGCACCATCGTTGAGAGCTCCGACACCTATGGGAAATTAAAGGAAAGGGTCCTGTCAAGAAATTCTACTCAATTATTGCTTTAATTTACATAAGGTATAAGGTGGTCAAATTTGGACTCAAACAGCGAAAATTGAGCAAAATTGCTCCATTTTCCCTAGCCTGCTTATGGCGCTAAAATGGCACCATCGTTGAGAGCTCCGAAACCTATGGCAAATTAAAGGGTCCTGTCTAGAAACTCTACTCAATTATTGCTTTAATTTACAAAAGGTATAAGCTGGTCAAATTTGGACTCAAACAGCGAAAATTGATCAAAATTGCTCCATTTTCCCTAGCCTGCTTAAGGGGCCAAAAAGGCACTATCGTTGAGAGCTCCGAAACCTATGGGAAATTAAAGGGTCCTGTCCAGAAACTCTTCTCAATGATTTGCTTTCATTTACATAAGGTATAAGGTGGTCAAATTTAGACTCAAACAGCGAAAATTGATCATAATTTCTCTATTTTCCCTAGCCTGCTTAAGGGGCTAAAATGGCACCATCGTTGAGAGCTCCGAAACCTATGGCAAATCTAAGGGTCCTGTCCAGAAATTCTCTGTATATTTTGCTTTCATTTACATAAGGTATAAGGTGGTAAAATTTGGACTCAAACATCGAAAATTGAGCAAAATTGCTCCATTTTTCCTAGCGTACTTTAGGGGCTAAAATGGCACCATCTTTGAGAGCTCCGAAACCTATTTCAAATTAAAGGGTCTTGTCCAGAAACTCTTTTCCATGATTTGCTTTCATTTACATAAAGAATAAGGTGGTCAAATTTGGACTCAAACAGCGAAAATTGAGGAAAACTGCTCCAATTTCTCTAGCCTGCTTAAGTTGCTAAAATGGCACCATCGTTGAGAGCTCCGAAGCCTATGCCAAATTAAAGGCTCCTGTCCAGAAACTCTACTCAATTATTGCTTTCATTTACATAAGGTATAAGGTGGTCAAATTTGGACTCAAGCAGCGAAAATTGAGCAAAATTGCTCCATTTTTCCTAGCCTGCTTAAAGGGCTAAAAAGGAACCATCGTTGAGAGCTCCGAAACCTATGGCAAATTAAAGGGTCCTATCCAGAAACTCTTCTTCATGATTTGATTTCATTTACAAAAGGTATAAGGTGGTCAAATTTGCACTCAAACAGCGAAAATTGAGCTAAATTGCTCCATTTTCCCTAGCGTGCTTAAGGGGCTAAAATGGCACCATCGTTGAGAGATCCGAAACCTATGGCAAATTAAAGGGTCCTGTCAAGAAACTCTACTCAATTATTGCTTTAATTTACAAAAGGTATACTAAAATGGCAGCATCTTTTAGAGCTCCGAAACCTATGGGAAATTAAAGGGTCGTGTCCAGAAACTCTTCTCCATGATTTGCTTTCATTTACATAAGGTATAAGGTGGTCAAATTTAGACTCAAACAGCGAAAATTGATCAAAATTTCTCTATTTTCCCTAGCCTGCATAAGGGGCTAAAAGACACAATCGTTGAGAGCTCCGAAACCTATTGGAAATTAAAGGGTCCTGTCCAGAAACTCTTCTCCATGATTTGCTTTCATTTACATAAGGTGTATGGTTGTCAAATTTGGACTCAAACAGCAAAAATTGAGCATAATTGCTCCATTTTCCCAAGCCTGCTTAAGGGGCTAAAATACCACCATCGTTGAGAGCTCCGAAACCTATGGGAATTTAAAGGGTCCTGTCCAGAAACTCTTCTCAATGATTTGCTCTTATTTACATAAGGTATAAGGTGGTCAAATTTGGACTCAAACAGCGAAAATTGAGCAAAATTGCTCCATTTTCCCTAGCCTGCTTAAGGGACTAAAATGGCAGCATCGTTGAGAGCTCCGAAGCCTATGGGCAATTTAAGGGTCCTGTCCAGAAACTCTTTTCAATGATTTGCTTTCGTTTACATAAGGTATAAGGTGGTCAAATTTCGACTCAAGCAGCGAAAATTGAGCAAATTGCTCCATTCTTCCTAGCCTGATTAAGGGGCCGAAATGGCACCATCGTTGAGAGCTCCGAAACCTATGGCAAATTAAAGGGTCCTATCCAGAAACTCTTCTCCATGTTTTGATTTCATTTACATAAGGTATAAGGTGGTCAAATTTGGACTCAAACAGCGAAAATTGAGCTAAATTGCTCCATTTTCCCTAGCGTGCTTAAGGGGCTAAAATGGCACCATCGTTGAGAGCTCCGAAACCTATGGCAAATTAAAGGGTCCTGTCTAGAAACTCTACTCAATTATTGCTTTAATTTACAAAAGGTATAAGGTGGTCAAATTTGGACTCAAACAGCGAAAATTGAGCAAAATTGCTCCATTTTCCCTAGCCTGCTTAAGGGACTAAAATGGCAGCATCGTTTAGAGCTCCGAAACCTATGGGAAATTAAAGGGCCCTGTCCAGAAACTCTTCTCAGTGATTTGCTTTCATTTACATAAGGTATAAGGTGGTCAAATTTAGACTCAAACAGCGAAAATTGATTAAAATTTCTCTATTTTCCCTAGCCTGCTTAAGGGGCTAAAATGGCACCATCGTTGAGAGCTCCGAAACCTATTGGAAATTAAAAGGTCCTGTCCAGAAACTCTTCTCCATGATTTGCTTTCATTTACATAAGGAATATTGTTGTCAAATTTGGACTCAAACAGCAAAAATTGAGCATAATTGCTCCATTTTCCCAAGCCTGCTTAAGGGGCTAAAATACCACCATCGTTGAGAGCTCCGAAACCTATGGGAAATTAAAGGGTCCAGAAACTCTTCTCAATGATTTGCTCTTATTTACATAAGGTATAAGGTGGTCAATATTTGGACTCAAACAGCGAAAATTGAGCAAAATTGCTCCATTTTCCCTAGCCTGCTTAAGGGACTAAAATGGCAGCATCGTTGAGAGCTCCGAAACCTATGGGAAATTAAAGGATCTTGTCCAGAAACTCTTCTCAATGATTTGATTTCATTTACATAAGGTATAAGGTGGTCAAATTTGGACTCAAACAGCGAAAATTGATCAAAATTTCTCTATTTTCTCTAGCCTGCTTAAGGGGCTTAAATGGCACCATCGTTGAGAACTCCGAAACCTATGGCAAATTTAATGGTCCTGTCAAGAAACTCTCTGTATAATTTGCTTTCATTTACATAAAGTATATGGTTGTCAAATTTGGACACAAACATCGAAAATATAGCAAAATTGCTCCATTTTCCCTAGCGTACTTTAGGGGCTAAAATGGCACAATCGTTGAGAGCTCCGAAACCGATGGCAAAATAAGCGTCCTGTCAAGAAACTTTTCCCTATGATTTGCTTTTATTTACATAAATGATAAGTTGGTCAAATTTGGACTCAAACAGCAAAAATTGAGCAAAACTGCTCCATTTTCCCTAGGCTGCTTAAGTTGCTAAAATGGCACCATCGTTGAGAACTCCGAAACCTCTGGGAAATTAAAGGGTCCTGTCAAGAAACTCTACTCAATTATTGCTTTCATTTACATAAGGTATAAGGTGGTCAAATTTGGATTCAAAGAGCGAAAATTGAGGAAAATTGCTCCATTTTTCCTAGCCTGCTTAAGGGGCTAAAATGGCACCACCGTTGAGAGCTCCGAAACCTATGGCAAATTAAAGGGTCCTATCCAGAAACTCTTCTCCATGATTTGTTTTCATTTACATAAGGTATAAGGTGGTCAAATTTGGACTCAAACGGCGAATTTTGAGCTAAATTGCTCCATTTTCCCTAGCCTGCTTAAGGAGCTAAAATGGCACCATCGTTGAGAGCTCCGAAACTTATGGGAAATTAAAGGGTCCTGTCCAGAAACTCTACTCAATTATTACTTTCATTTACATAAGGTATGAGGTGGTCAAATTTGGATTCAAAGAGCGAAAATTGAGCAAAATTGCTCCATTTACCCTTGCCTGCTTAAGGGGCTTAAATGTCACCATCGATGATAGCTCTGAAACCAATGGGAAATTTAAGGGTCCTGTCCAGAAACTCTTCTCAATGATTTGCTTTCTTTTACCTTAGGTATAAGGTGGTCAAATTTGGACTCAAACAGCGATAATTGATCAAAATTGCTCCATTTTCCCTAGCCTGCTTAAGGGGCTAAAATGGCACTATCGTTGAGAGCTCCGAAACCTATGCCAAATTAAAGGGTCCTGTCCAGAAACTCTCTCCATGATTTGCTTTCATTTACATAAGGTATAAGGTGGTCAAATTTGGACTCAAACAGCGAAAATTGAGCAAAATTGCTCGATTTTCCCTAGCCTACTTTAGGGGCTAAAATGGCACCATCGTTGAGAGCTCCGAAACCTATGGCAAATTAAAGGGTCCTGTCCAGAAACTCTTCTCCATGATTTGCTTTCATTTACATAAGGTATAAGATGGTCAAATTTGGACTCAAACAGCGAAAATTTAGCAAACTTGCTCCATTTTCCCTAGCCTGCTTTGGAGGGGCTTAATTTGCACCATCGTTTAGAGCTTCAAAACCTATGGGAAATTAAAGGGTCCTGTCCAGAAACTCTTCTCAATAATTTGCTTTCATTTACATGAGGTATAAGGTTGTCAAATTTGGACTCAAACAGCATAAATTGAGCAAAATTGCTTCATTTTCTCTAGCCTGCTTAAGGGGCTAAAATGGCACCATCGTTGAGACCTCCGAAACCTATGCCAAATTAAAGGGTCCTGTCCAGAAACTCTTCTCCATGATTTGCTTTCATTTACATAAGGTATAAGATGAACAAATTTGAACTCAAACAGCGAAAATTGAGCAAAATTGCTCCATTTTCCCTAGCCTGCTTATGTGGCTAAAATGGCACTATCGTTGAGGGCTCCGAAACCTATGGGAAATTACAGGGTCCTGTCCAGAAACTCTTCTTAATGATTTGCATTAATTTACATAAGGTATAAGGTGGTCATATTTTGGACTCGAACAGCGAAAATTGAGCATAATTGCTCCGCTTAAGGGGCTAAAATGGCACCATCGTTTAGACATCTGAAGCCAATGGGTAATTAAAGGGTCCTGTCCAGGCACTCTTCTCCATGATTTTTTTCATTTACATAAGGTATAAGGTGGTCAAATTTGGACTCAAACAGCAAAAATTGAGCAAAATTGCTCCATTTTCACTGGCCTGCTTAAGGGGCTAAAATGGCACCATCGTTGAGAGCTCCGAAACCTATGGGAAATTAAAGGGTCCTGTCCAGGCACTCTTCTCAATGATTTGCTTTCATTTACATAAGGTATAAGGTGGTCAAATTTAGACTCAAACAGCGAAAATTGAGCAAAATTGTTCCATTTTCCCTAGCCTGCTTAAGGGGCTAAAATGGCACCATCGTTGAGAGCTCCAAAACCTATGGGAAATTTAAGGGTCCTGTCCAGAAACTCTCTCCATAATTGGCTTTCGTTTACATAAGGTATAAGGTGGTCAGATTTGGACTCAAACAGCAAAAATTGAGCAAAATTGCTCTATTTTCCCTAGCCTACTTTAGGGGCTAAAATGGCACCATTGTTGAGAGCTCCGAAACCTATGCCAAATTAAAGGGTACTGTCCAGAAACTCTTCTCAATGATTTGGTTTCATTTACATAAGGTATAAGATGGTCAATTTAGGACTCAAACAGCGAAAGTAGAGCAAAATTGCTCCATTTTCCCTAGCCTGCTTAAGTGGCTAATATGGCAACATCGTTGAGACATCGAAAACCTGTGGGAAATTAAAGGGTCGTTCAGAAGCTCTTCTCAATGGTTTGCCTTTATTTACATAAGGTATAAGGTGGTCAAATTTGGACTCAAACAGCGAAAATTGAGCAAAATTGCTCCATTTTCCCTAGCCTGCTAAAGGGGCTAAAATGACACCATCGTCGAGATCTCCGAAACCTATAGGAAATTAAACGGTATTGTCAAAAAACTCTTCTCCATGATTTGCTTTCATTTACATAAGGTATAAGGTGGACAAATTTGGACTCAAACAGCGAAAATTGAGCAAGACTGCTCCAATTTTCCTAGCCTGCTTAAGGGGCTAGAATGGCACCATCGTTGAGAGCTCCGACACCTATGGGAAATTAAAGGAAAGGGTCCTGTCAAGAAACTCTACTCAATTATTGTTTTAATTTACATAAGGTATAAGGTGGTCAAATTTGGACTAAAACAGCGAAAATTGAGCAAAATTGCTCCATTTTCCCTAGCCTGCTTAAGGGGCTAAAATGGCGCCATCGTTGAGAGCTCCGAAACCTATGGGAAATTAAAGGGCCCTGTCCAGAAACTCTTCTCCATGATTTGTTTTCATTTACATAAGGTATAAGGTGGTCACATTTGGACTCAAACAGCGAAAATTGAGCAAAATTGCTCCATTTTCCCTAGCCTGCTTAAGGGACTAAAATGGTAGCATCGTTGAGAGCTCCGAAACCTATGGGAAATTAAAGGGTCCTGTCCAGAAACTCTTCTCAATGAGTTGCTTTCATTTACATAAGGTATAAGGTGGTCAAATTTAGACTCAAACAGCGAAAATTGATCATAATTTCTCTATTTTCCCTAGCCTGCTTAAGGGGCTAAAACGGCACCATCGTTGAGAGCTCCGAAACCTATGGCAAATTTAAGGGTCCTGTCCAGAAACTCTCTGTATATTTTGCTTTCATTTACATAAGGTATAAGGTGGTAAAATTTGGACTCAAACAGCAAAAAATTGAGCAAAATTGCTCCATTTTCCCTAGCGTACTTTAGGGGCTAAAATGGCACCATTGTTGAGAGCTCCGAAACCTATTTCAAATTAAAGGGTTTTGTCCAGCATCTCTTCCCTATGATTTGCTTTCATTTACATAAAGAATAAGGTGGTCAAATTTGGACTCAAACAGCGAAAATTGAGCAAAACTGCTCCAATTTCTCTAGCCTGCTTAAGTTGCTAAAATGGCACCATCATTGAGAGCTCCGAAACCTATGGGAAATCAAAGGGTCCTGTCCAGAAACTCTACTCAATTATTGCTTTCATTTACATTAGGTATAAGGTGGTCAAATTTGGACTCAAGCAGCGAAAATTGAGCAAAATTGCTCCATTTTTCCTAGCCTGCTTAAGGGGCTAAAATGGCACCATTGTTGAGAGCTCCGAAACCTATGGCAAATTAAAGGGTCCTATCCAGAAACTCTTCTCCATGATTTGATTTCATTTACATAAGGTATAAGGTGGTCAAATTTGGACTCAAACGGCGAAAATTGAGCTAAATTACTCCATTTTCCCTAGCGTGCTTAAGGGACTAAAATGGCACCATCGTTGAGAGCTCCGAAACCTATGGCAAATTAAAGGGTCCTGTCAAGAAACTCTACTCAATTATTGCTTTAATTTACAAAAGGTATAAGGTGTTCAAATTTGGACTCAAACAGCAAAAAATGAGCAAAATTGCTCCATTTTTCCTAGCATGCTTAAGGGGCTAAAATGGCGCCATCGTTGAGAGCTCCGAAACCTATGGGAAATAAAAGGGCCCTGTCCAGAAACTCTTCTCAATGATTTGTTTTCATTTACATAAGGTATAAGGTGGTCAAATTTGGACTCAAACAGCGAAAATTGATCAAAATTTCTCTATTTTCCATAGCCTGCTTTAGGGGCTAAAATGGCACCATCGTTGAGAGCTTCGAAACCTATTGGAAATTAAAGGGTCCTGTCCAGAAACTCTTCTCCATGATTTGCTTTCATTTTCATAAGGTATATGGTTGTCAAATTTGGACTCAAACAGCAAAAATTGAGCATAATTGTTCCATTTTCCCAAGCCTGCTTAAGGGGCTAAAATACCACCATCGTTGAGAGCTCCGAAACCTATGGGAAATTAAAGGGTCCTGTCCAGAAACTCTTCTCAATGATTTGCTCTTATTTACATAAGATATAAGGTGGTCAAATGTGGACTCAAACAGCGAAAATTGAGCAAAATTGCTCCATTTTTCCTAGCCTGCTAAAGGGACTAAAATGGCAGCATCGTTGAGAGCTCCGAAACCTATGGGAAATTAAAGGGTCCTGTCCAGAAACTCATCTCAATGATTTGCTCTTATCTACATAAGGTATAAGGTGGTCAAATTTGGACTCAAACAGCGAAATTTGAGCAAAATTGCTCCATTTTTCCTAGCCTGCTTAAGGGGCTAAAATGGCTCCATCGTTGAGAGCTCCGAAACCTATGGCAAATTAAAGGGTCCTATCCAAAAACTCTTCTCCATGCTTTGCTTTAATTTACATAAGGTATAAGGTGGTCAACTTTGGACTCAAACAGCGAAAATTGAGCTAAATTGCTCCATTTTCCCTAGCCTGCTCAAGGGGCTAAAATGGCACCATCGTTGAGAGCTCCGAAACCTATGGCAAATTAAAGGGTCCTGTCAAGAAACTCTACTCAATTATTGCTTTAATTTACATAATGTATAAGGTGGTCAAATTTGGACTCAAACAGCGAAAATTGAGCAAAATTGCTCCATTTTCCCTAGCCTGCTTAAGGGACTAAAATGGCAGCATCGTTGAGAGCTCCGAAACCTATGGGAAATTAAAGGGTCCTGTCCAGAAACTCTTCTCAATGATTTGCTTTCATTTACATAAGGTATAAGGTGGTCAAATTTAGACTCAAACAGCGAAAATTGATCAAAATTTCTCTATTTTCCCTAGCCTGCTTATGGGGCTAAAATGGCAACATCGTTGAGAACTCCGAAACCTATGGCAAATTTAATGGTCCTGTCAAGAAACTCTCTGTATAATTTGCTTTCATTTACATAAGGTATATGGTTGTCAAATTTGGACACAAACATCGAAAATAGAGCAAAATTGCTCCATTTTCCCTAGCGTACTTTAGGGGCTAAAATGGCACCATCGTTGAGAGCTCCGAAACCGATGGCAAAATAAGCGTCCTGACCAGAAACTCTTTCCTATGATTTGCTTTCATTTACATAAGGTATAAGGTGGTCAAATTTGGACTCAAACAGCGAAATTTGAGCAAAACTGCTCCATTTTTCCTAGCCTGCTTATGGGGCTAAAATGGCACCATCGTTGAGAGCTCCGAAACCTATGGCAATTTAAAGGGTCCTATCCAGAAACTCTTCTCCATGATTTGAATTCATTTACATAAGGTATAAGGTGGTCAAATTTGGACTCAAACAGCGATAATTGATCAAAATTGCTCCATTTTTCCTAGCCTGCTTATGGGGTTAAAATGGCACCATCGTTGAGAGCTCCGAAACCTATGGCAATTTAAAGGGTCCTATCCAGAAACTCTTCTCCATGATTTGAATTCATTTACATAAGGTATAAGGTGGTCAAATTTGGACTCAAACAGCGATAATTGATCAAAATTGCTCCATTTTCCCTAGCCTGCTTATGGGGCTAAAATGGCACCATCGTTGAGAGCTCCGAAACCTAAGGAAAATAAAAGGGTCCTGTCCAGAAACTCTTCTCAATGATTTGCTTTAATTTACATAAGGTATAAGGTGGTCATATTTTGGACTCGAACAGCGAAAATTGAGCAAAATTGCTCCATTTTCCATAGCCTGCTTAAGGGGCTAAAATGGCGCCATCGTTGAGACATCTGAAAAATATGGGATATTAAAGGGCCCTGTCCAGAAACTCTTCTCAATTATTTGTTTTCATTTACATAAGGTATAAGGTGGTCAAATTTGGACTGATACAGCGAAAATTTAGCAAAATTGCTCCATTTTCCATAGCCTGCTTATAAAGCTAAAATGGCATTATCGTTGACGGCTCAGAAACCTATGGGAAATCATAGGGTCCTGTCCAGAAACTATTCTCAATGATTTGCTTTAATTTACATAAGGTATAAGGTGGTCATATTTTGGACTCGAACAGCGAAAATTGAGCATAATTGCTCCGCTTAAGGGGCTAAAATGGCACCATCATTTAGACATCTGAAGCCAATAGGTAATTAAAGGGTCCTGTCCAGGCACTCTTCGCCATGATTTTTTTCATTTACATAAGGTATAAGGTGGTCAGATTTGGACTCAAACAGCAAAAATTGAGCAAAATTGCTCTATTTTCCCTAGCCTACTTTAGGGGCTAAAATGGCACCATTGTTGAGAGCTCCGAAACCTATGCCAAATTAAAGGGTCCTGTCCAGAAACTCTTCTCAATGATTTGGTTTCATTTACATAAGGTATAAGATGGTCAAATTTGGACTCAAACAGCGAAAGTAGAGCAGTTTTGCTCCATTTTCCCTAGCCTGCTTAAGGGGCTAATATGGCACCATCGTTGAGACATCGAAACCTATAGGAAATTAAACGGTATTGTCAAAAAACTCTTCTCCATGATTTGCTTTCATTTACATAAGGTATAAGGTGGTCAAATTTGGACTCAAACAGCGAAAATTGAGCAAAATTGCTCCATTTTCCCTAGCCTGCTTAAGGGGCTAAAATGGCGCCATCGTTGAGAGCTCCGAAACCTATGGGAAATTAAAGGGCCCTGTCCAGAAACTCTTCTAAATGATTTGTTTTCATTTACATAAGGTATAAGGTGGTCAAATTTGGACTCAAACAGCGAAAATTGAGCAAAATTGCTCCATTTTCCCTAGCCTGCTTAAGGGACTAAAATGGCAGCATCGTTGAGAGCTCCGAAACTTATGGGAAATTAAAGGCTCCTGTCCAGAAACTCTACTCAACTATTGCTTTCATTTACATAAGGTATAAGGTGGTCAAATTTGGACTCAAAGAGCGAAATTTGAGCAAAATTTCTCTATTTTCCCTAGCCTGCTTAAGGGGCTAAAATGGCACCTTCGTTGAGAGCTCCGAAACCTATGCCAAATTAAAGGGTCATGTCCAGAAACGTTTCTCCATGATTTGCTTTCATTAACATAAGGTATAAGGTGGTCAAATTTGGACTCAAACAGCGAAAATTGAGCAAAATTGCTCCATATTCCCTAGCCTGCTTACGGGGCTAAAATGGCACCATCGTTGAGAGCTCCGAAACCTATGGAAAATTAAAGGGTCCTGTCCAGAAACTCTTCTCAATGATTTGCTTTCATTTACATAAGGTATAAGGTGGTCAAATTTGGACTCAAAGATCGAAAACAGAGCAAAATTGCTCCATTTTTCCTACACTGCTTAAGGGGCTAAAATGGCACCATCGTTGAGACATCTGAAGCCTAATGGAAATTAAAGGGTCCTGTCCAGAAACCCTTCAATGATTTGCTTTCATTTACATAAGGTATAAGGTGGTCAAATTGGGACTCAAACAGTGAAAATTTAGCAAATTTGCTCCATTTTCCCTAGCCTGCTTAAGGGGCTAAAATGGCACCACCGTTGAGATCTCCGAAACCTATGCCAAATTAAAGGGTCTTATCCAGAAACTCTTCTCTATAATTTGCTTTCATTTACATAAGGTATAAGGTGGTCAAATTTGGATTCAAACAGCGAAAATTAGGCAAAATTGCTCCTTTTTTTCCTAGCCTGCTTTGGAGGGGCTAAAATGGCACCATCGTTGAGAGCTTCAAAACCTATGGGAAATTAAAGGGTCCTGTCCAGAAACTCTTCTCAATGATTTGCTTTCATTTACATAAGGTAAAAGGTGGTCAAATTTGGACTCAAACAGCGAAAATTGAGCAAAATTGCTCCATTTTCTCTAGCCTGCTTAAAGGGGCTAAAATGGCATTATCGTTGAGAGCTCCGAAACCTATGCGAAATTCAATGGTCCTGTCCAGAAACTCTTCTCCATGATTTGCTTTCATTTACATAAGGTATAAGATGGTCAAATTTGAACTCAAACAGCGAAAATTGAGCAAAATTGCTCCATTTTCCCTAGCCTGCTTAAGGGGCTAAAATGGCACCATCGTTGAGATCTCCGAAACATATGGTTAATTACAGGGTCCTGTCCAGAAACTCTTCTCAATGATTTGCTTTAATTTACATAAGGTATAAGATGGTCATATTTTGGACTCAAACAGCAAAAATTGAGCAAAACTGCTCCATTTCCCCTAGCCTGCTTATGGCGCTAAAATGGTACCATCTTTGAGATCTCCGAAACCTATGGGAAATTAAAGAGTCCTGTCCAGAAACTCATCTCAATGATTTGCTTTCGTTTACATAAGGTAAAGGGTGGTCAAATTTGGACTCAAACAGCGAAAATTGAGCAAAACTGCTCCAATTTCCCTAGCCTGCTTAAAGGGCTAAAATTAAAGCATCCTTGAGAGCTCCGAAACTTATGGGAAGCTAAAGGGTCATGTCCAGAAACTTTTCTCAATGATTTGCTTTCATTTACGTAAGGTATAAGGTGGTCAAATTTGGACTCAAACAGCGAAAATTGAGCAAAATTGCTCAATTTTTCATAGCCTGCTTAAGGGGCTAAAATGGCGCCATCGTTGAGACATCAGAAATATGGGAAATTAAAGGGCCCTGTCCAGAAACTCTTCTCAATGATTTGTTTTCATTTACATAAGGAATAAGGTGGTCAAATTTGGACTCAAACAGCGAAAATTTAGCAAAATTGCTCCATTTTCCCTAGCCTGCTTAAGGGACTCAAATGGAAGCATCGTTGAGAGCTCCGAAACCTATGGGAAATTAAAGGGTCCTGTCCAGAAACTCTTCTCAATGATTTGCTTTCATTTACATAAGGTATAAGGTGGTCAAATTTAAACTCAAATAGCGAAAATTGATCAAAATTTCTCTATTATCCCTAGCCTGCTTATGGGGCTAAAATGGCACCATTTTTGAGAGCTCCTAAACCTATGGCAAATTTAAGATTTATGTCCAGAAACTCTCTGTATAATTTGCTTTCATTTACATAAGGTATAAGGTGGTCAAATTTGGACTCAAACAGCAAAAAGTGAGCAAAATTGCTCCATTTTCCCTAGCCTACTTTAGGGGCTAAAATGGAACCATCGTTGAGAGTTCCGAAACCTATGGCAAATTAAAGGGTCCTGTCCAGAAACTCTTCTCCATGATTTGCTTTCTTTTACATAAGGTATAAGATGGTCAAATTTGGACTCAAACAGCGAAAATTGATCAAAATACCTGCATTTTCCCTAGCCTAATTAAGGGGCTAAAATGGCACCATCGTTGAGAGCTCCGAAACTTATGGGAAATTAAAGGGTCCTGTCCAGAAACTCTTCTCCATGATTTGCTTTCATTTACATAAGGTATAAGATGGTCAAATTTGAATTCAAACAGCAAAAATTGAGCAAAATTGCTCCATTTTCCCTAGCCTGCTTAAGGGGCTAAAATGGCACTATCGTTGAGAGCTCCGAAACCTATGGGAAATTACAGGGTCCTGTCCAGAAACTCTTCTTAATGATTTGCTTTAATTTACATAAGGTATAAGGCGGTCAAATTTGGATTCAAACAGCGAAAATTAAGCAAAATTGCTCCATTTTCCCTAGCCTGCTTTGGAGGGGCTAAAATGGCACCTTCGTTGAGAGCTTCAAAACCTATGGGAAATTAAAGGGTCCTGTCTAGAAACTCTTCTCAATGATTTGTTTTCATTTACATAAGGTATAAGGTGGTAAAATTTGGACTCACACAACGAAAATTTAGCAAAATTGCTCCATTTTCCCTAGCCTGCTTAAGGGACTCAAATGGCAGCATCGTTCAGAGCTCCGAAACCTATGGGAAATGAAAGGGTCCTGTCCAGAAACTCTTCTCAATGATTTGCTTTCATTTACATAAGGTGGTCAAATTTAGACTCAAACAGCGAAAATTGATCAAAATTTCTCTATGTTCCCTAGCCTGCTTAATAGGCTAAAATGGCACCATCGTTGAGAGCTCCGAAACCTATGGGAAATTAAAGGGTCCTGTCCAGAAACTCTTATCAATGATTTGCTTTCATTTACATAAGGTATAAGGTGGTCAAATTGGGACTCAAACAGCGAAAATTTAGCAAAATTGCTCCATTTTTCATAGCCTGCTTCAGGGGCTAAAATGGCGCCATCGTTGAGACATCTGAAAAATATGGGAAATTTAAAGGGCCCTGTCCAGAAACTCTTCTCAATGATTTGTTTTCATTTACATAAGGTATAAGGTGGTAAAATTTGGACTCACACAACGAAAATTTAGCAAAATTGCTCCATTTTCCCTAGCCTGCTTAAGGGACTCAAATGGCAGCATCGTTCAGAGCTCCGAAACCTATGGGAAATGAAAGGGTCCTGTCCAGAAACTCTTCTCAATGATTTGCTTTCATTTACATAAGGTGGTCAAATTTAGACTCAAACAGCGAAAATTGATCAAAATTTCTCTATGTTCCCTAGCCTGCTTAATATGCTAAAATGTCACCATCGTTGAGAGCTCCGAAACCTATGGGAAATTAAAGGGTTCTGTCCAGAAACTCTTATCAATGATTTGCTTTCATTTACATAAGGTATAAGGTGGTCAAATTGGGACTCAAACAGCGAAAATTTAGCAAAATTGCTCCATTTTCCCTAGCCTGCTTAAGGGGCAAAAATGGCACCACCGTTGAGATCTCCAAAACCTATGCCAAATTAAAGGGTCCTGTTTAAAAACTCTTCTCAATGATTTGCTTTCATTTACATAAGGTATAAGGTGGTCTAATTTGGACTCAAACAGCGAAAATTGAGCAAAATTGCTCCATTTTCTCTAGCCTGCTTAAGGGGCTAAAATGGCATTATCGTTGAGAGCTCCGAAACCTATGCCAAATTTAAGGGTCCTGTCCAGAAACTCTTCTCAATGATTTGCTTTCATTTACATATGGTATAAGATGGTCAAATTTGAACTCAAACAGCGAAAATTGAGCAAAATTGCTCCATTTTCCCTAGCCTGCTTAAGGGAATTACAGGTACCTGTCCAGAAACTCTTCTCAATGATTTGCTTTAATTTACATAAGGTATAAGGTGGTCATATTTTGGACTCGAACAGCGAAAATTGAGCATAATTGCTCCATTTTCCCTAGCCATCTTAATGGGCTAAAATGGCACCATCGTTGAGACATCTGAAGCCTATGGGTAATTAAAGGGTCCTGTCCAGAACCTCTTCTCAATGGTTTGCTTTCATTTACATAAGGTATAAGGTGGTCAAATTTGGACTCAAACAGCGAAAATTGAGCAAAACTGCTCCATTTCCCCTAGCCTGCTTAAGGGGCTAAAAAGGTGCCATCGTTGAGATCTCCGAAACCTATGGGAAATTAAATGGTCCTGTCCAGAAACTCTTCTCCATGATTCGCTTTCATTTACATAAGGTATAAGGTGGTCAAATTTGGACTAAAAGAGCGAAAATAGAGCAAAATTGCTCCATTTTCCCTACCCTGCTTAAGGGGCTAAAATGGCACCATCGTTGAGACATCTGAAACCTAATGGAAATTAAAGGGTCCTGTCCAGAAACTCTTCTCAATGATTTGCTTTCATTTACATAAGGTATAAGGTGGTCAAATTGGGACTCAAACAGCGAAAATTTAGCAAAATTGCTCCATTTTCCCTAGCCTGCTCAAGGATCTAAAATGGCACCATCGTTCAGAGCTCCGAAACCTATGGGAAATGAAAGGGTCCTGTCCAGAAACTCTTCTCAATGATTTGTTTTCATTTACATAAGGTATAAGGTGGTAAAATTTGGACTCACACAACGAAAATTTAGCAAAATTGCTCCATTTTCCCTAGCCTGCTTAAGGGACTCAAATGGCAGCATCGTTCAGAGCTCCGAAACCTATGGGAAATGAAAGGGTCCTGTCCAGAAACTCTTCTCAATGATTTGCTTTCATTTACATAAGGTGGTCAAATTTAGACTCAAACAGCGAAAATTGATCAAAATTTCTCTATGTTCCCTAGCCTGCTTAATATGCTAAAATGGCACCATCGTTGAGAGCTCCGAAACCTATGGGAAATTAAAGGGTCCTGTCCAGAAACTCTTATCAATGATTTGCTTTCATTTACATAAGATATAAGGTGGTCAAATTGGGACTCAAACAGCGAAAATTTAGCAAAATTGCTCCATTTTCCCTAGCCTGCTTAAGGGGCAAAAATGGCACCACCGTTGAGATCTCCAAAACCTATGCCAAATTAAAGGGTCCTGTCCAGAAACTCTTCTCCATGATTTGCTTTCATTTACATAAGGTATAAGGTGGTCAAATTTGGATTCAAACAGCGAAAATTAAGCAAAATTGCTCCATTTTCCCTAGCCTGCTTTGGAGGGGCTAAAATGGCACCTTCGTTGAGAGCTTCAAAACCTATGGGAAATTAAAGGGTCCTGTCTAGAAACTCTTCTCAATGATTTGCTTTCATTTACATAAGGTATAAGGTGGTCTAATTTGGACTCAAACAGCGAAAATTGAGCAAAATTGCTCCATTTTCTCTAGCCTGCTTAAGGGGCTAAAATGGCATTATCGTTGAGAGCTCCGAAACCTATGCCAAATTTAAGGGTCCTGTCCAGAAACTCTTCTCAATGATTTGCTTTCATTTACATATGGTATAAGATGGTCAAATTTGAACTCAAACAGCGAAAATTGAGCAAAATTGCTCCATTTTCCCTAGCCTGCTTAAGGGAATTACAGGTACCTGTCCAGAAACTCTTCTCAATGATTTGCTTTAATTTACATAAGGTATAAGGTGGTCATATTTTGGACTCGAACAGCGAAAATTGAGCATAATTGCTCCATTTTCCCTAGCCATCTTAATGGGCTAAAATGGCACCATCGTTGAGACATCTGAAGCCTATGGGTAATTAAAGGGTCCTGTCCAGAACCTCTTCTCAATGGTTTGCTTTCATTTACATAAGGTATAAGGTGGTCAAATTTGGACTCAAACAGCGAAAATTGAGCAAAACTGCTCCATTTCCCCTAGCCTGCTTAAGGGGCTAAAAAGGTGCCATCGTTGAGATCTCCGAAACCTATGGGAAATTAAAGGGTCCTGTCCAGAAACTCTTCTCCATGATTCGCTTTCATTTACATAAGGTATAAGGTGGTCAAATTTGGACTAAAAGAGCGAAAATAGAGCAAAATTGCTCCATTTTCCCTACCCTGCTTAAGGGGCTAAAATGGCACCATCGTTGAGACATCTGAAACCTAATGGAAATTAAAGGGTCCTGTCCAGAAACTCTTCTCAATGATTTGCTTTCATTTACATAAGGTATAAGGTGGTCAAATTGGGACTCAAACAGCGAAAATTTAGCAAAATTGCTCCATTTTCCCTAGCCTGCTCAAGGGGCTAAAATGGCACCATCGTTGATAGCTCCGAAACTTATGGGAAATTAAAGGGTCCTGTCCAGAAACTCTTCTCCATGATTTGCTTTCATTTACATAAGTTATAAGATGGTCAAATTTGGATTCAAACAGCGAAAATTAAGCAAAATTGCTCCATTTTCCCTAGCCTGCTTTGGAGGGGCTAAAATGGCACCTTCGTTGAGAGCTTCAAAACCTATGGGAAATTAAAGGGTCCTGTCTAGAAACTCTTGTCAATGATTTGCTTTCATTTACATAAGGTATAAGGTGGTCTAATTTGGACTCAAACAGCGAAAATTGAGCAAAATTGCTCCATTTTCTCTAGCCTGCTTAAGGGGCTAAAATGGCATTATCGTTGAGAGCTCCGAAACCTATGCCAAATTTAAGGGTCCTGTCCAGAAACTCTTCTCAATGATTTGCTTTCATTTACATATGGTATAAGATGGTCAAATTTGAACTCAAACAGCGAAAATTGAGCAAAATTGCTCCATTTTCCCTAGCCTGCTTAAGGGAATTACAGGTACCTGTCCAGAAACTCTTCTTAATGATTTGCTTTAATTTACATAAGGTATAAGGTGGTCATATTTTGGACTCGAACAGCGAAAATTGAGCATAATTGCTCCATTTTCCCTAGCCATCTTAATGGGCTAAAATGGCACCATCGTTGAGACATCTGAAGCCTATGGGTAATTAAAGGGTCCTGTCCAGAACCTCTTCTCAATGGTTTGCTTTCATTTACATAAGGTATAAGGTGGTCAAATTGGGACTCAAACAGCGAAAATTGAGCAAAACTGCTCCATTTCCCCTAGCCTGCTTAAGGGGCTAAAAAGGTGCCATCGTTGAGACCTCCGAAACCTATGGGAAATTAAAGGGTCCTGTCCAGAAACTCTTCTCCATGATTCGCTTTCATTTACATAAGGTATAAGGTGGTCAAATTGGGACTCAAACAACAAAAATTTAGCAAAATTGCTCCATTTTCCCTAGCCCGCTAAAGGGGCTAAAATGGCACCATCGTTGAGGGCTCCGAAACCTATGACAAATTAAAGGGTCCTGTCCAGAAACTCTTCTCCATGATTTGCTTTTATTTACATAAGGTATAAGGTGGTCAAATTGGAACTCAAACAGCGAAAATTGAGCAAGACTGCTCCAATTTCCCTAGCCTGCTTAAGGGGCTAAAATGGCACCATCGTTGAGAGCTCCGACACCTATGGGAAAATAAAGGAAAGGGTACTGTCAAGAATCTCTACTCAATTATTGTTTTAATTTACATAAGGTATAAGGTGGTCATATTTGGACTCAAACAGCGAAAATTGAGCAAAATTGCTCCATTTTCCCTAGCCTGCTTATGGCGCTAAAATGGCACCATCGTTGAGAGCTCCGAAACCTATGGGAGATTAAAGGGTCCTGTCCAGAAAATAATCTAAATGGTTTGCTTTCATTTACATAAGGTATAAGGTGGTCAAATTTGGACTCAAACAGCGAAAATTGAGCAAAATTGCTCAATTTTCCCTAGCCTGCTTAAGGGGCTAAAGTGGCACCATCGTTGAGAGCTCCGAAACTTAAGGGAAATTACAGGGTCCTGTCCAGAAACGCTTCTCCATAATTTGCTTTCATTTACATAAGGTTTAAGGTGGTCGAGTTTGGACTCAAAAAGGCGAAAATTGAGCAAAATTGCATCATTTTCCCTAGCTTACTTAAGGGGCTAAAATGGCACCATTTTTGAGAGCTCCGAAACCTATAGGAAATTAAAAAATTAAAGGGTCCTGTCCAGAAACTCTTCTCCATGATTTGCTTTTATTTACATAAGGTATAAGGTGCTCAAATTTGGACTCAAACAGCGAAAATTGAGCAAAATTGCTCTATTTTCCCTAGCCTGCTTAAGGGGCTAAATGGCACCATCGTTGAGGGCTCCGAAACCTATGACAAATTAAAGGGTCCTGTCCAGAAACTCTTCTCCATGATTTGCTTTTATTTACATAAGGTATAAGGTGGTCAAATTGGAACTCAAACAGCGAAAATTGAGCAAAATTGCTCCATTTTTCGTAGCCTGCTTACGGGGCTAAAATTTCACCATCGTCGGGAGCTCCGTAACCTATGGGAAATTAAAGGGTCCTGTTTAAAAACTCTTCTCCATGATTTGCTTTCATTTACATAAGGTATAAGGTGGTCAAATTTGGACTAAAAGAGCGAAAATAGAGCAAAATTGCTCCATTTTCCCTACCCTGCTTAAGGGGCTCTAAATGGCACCATCGTTGAGACATCTGAAACCTAATGGAAATTAAAGGGTCCTGTCCAGAAACTCTTCTCAATGATTTGCTTTCATTTACATAAGGTATAAGGTGGTCAAATTGGGACTCAAACAGCGAAAATTTAGCAAAATTGCTCCATTTTCCCTAGCCTGCTCAAGGGGCTAAAATGGCA
The DNA here is from genome assembly GCA_964019695.1 of Loripinus fragilis. Classification (NCBI taxonomy): domain Eukaryota; kingdom Metazoa; phylum Mollusca; class Bivalvia; order Lucinida; family Lucinidae; genus Loripinus; species Loripinus fragilis. Next base: position 10,351,862 of record OZ026527.1, read on the forward strand.
CCATCGTTGATAGCTCCGAAACTTATGGGAAATTAAAGGGTCCTGTCCAGAAACTCTTCTCCATGATTTGCTTTCATTTACATAAGGTATAAGATGGTCAAATTTGGACTCAAACAGCGAAAATTGATCAAAATTGCTCCATTTTCGGTAGCCTTCTTAAGGGGCTAAAATGGCACCATCGTTGAGAGCTCCGAAACTAAGGGGAAATTAAAGGGTCCTGTCCAGAAACTCTTCGCCATGATTTGCTTTCATTTACATAAGGTATAAGATGGTCAAATTTGAACTCAAACAGCGAAGATTGAGCAAAATTGCTCCATTTTCCCTAGCCTGCTTAAGGGGCTAAAATGGCACCATCGTTGAGATCTCCGAAACATATGGTTAATTACAGGGTCCTGTCCAGAAACTCTTCTCAATGATTTGCTTTCATTTACATAAGTTATAAGGTGGTCAAATTTGGACTCAAACAGCGAAAATTGAGCAAAATTGCTCAATTTTTCATAGCCTGCTTAAGGGGCTAAAATGGCGCCATCGTTGAGACATCTGAAATATGGGAAATTAAAGGGCCCTGTCAAGAAACTCTTTTCAATGATTTGTTTTTATTTACATAAGGAATAAGGTGGTCAAATTTGGACTCAAGCAGCGAAAATTTAGCAAAATTGCTCCATTTTCCCTAGCCTGCTTAAGGGACTCAAATGGAAGCATCGTCAGAGCTCCGAAACCTATGGGAAATTAAAGGGTCCTGTCCAGAAACTCTTCTCAATGATTTGCTTTCATTTACATAAGGTATAAGGTGGTCAAATTTAAACTCAAACAGCGAAAATTGATCAAAATTTCTCTATTTTCCCTAGCCTGCTTATGGGGCTAAAATGGCACCATCGTTGAGAGCTCCGAAACCTATGGCAAATGAAAGGGTCCTGTCCAGAAACTCTTCTCCATGATTTGCTTTCTTTTACATAAGGTATAAGATGGTCAAATTTGGACTCAAACAGCGAAAATTGATCAAAATTCCTGCATTTTCCCTAGCCTGCTTAAGGGGCTAAAATGGCACCATCGTTGAGAGCTTCGAAACTTATGGGAAATTAAAGGGTCCTGTCCAGAAACTCTTCTCCATGATTTGCTTTCATTTACATAAGGTATAAGATGGTCAAATTTGAATTCAAACAGCGAAAATTGAGCAAAATTGCTCCATTTTCCCTAGCCTGCTTAAGGGGCTAAAATGGCACCATCGTTGAGAGCTCCGAAACCTATGGGAAATTACAGGGTCCTGTCCAAAAACTCTTCTTAATGATTTGCTTTAATTTACATATGGTATAAGGTGGTCAAATTTGGACTCAAACAGCGAAAATTGAGCAAAATTGCTCCATTTTTCATAGCCTGCTTCAGGGGCTAAAATGGCGCCATCGTTGAGACATCTGAAAAATATGGAAAATGTAAAAGGCCCTGTCCAGAAACTCTTCTCAATGATTTGATTCATTTACATAAGGTATAAGGTGGTCAAATTTGGACTCAAACAACGAAAATTTAGCAAAATTGCTCCATTTTCCCTAGCCTGCTAAAGGGACTCAAATGGCAGCATCGTTGAGAGCTCCGAAACCTATCGGAAATTAAAGGGTCCTGTCCAGAAACTCTTCTCAATGATTTACTTTCATTTACATAAGGTGGTCAAATTTGGACTCAAACAGCCAAAATTGATCAATTTCTCTATTTTCCCTAGCCTGCTTAAAAGGCTAAAATGGCATCATTTTTGAGAGCTCCGAAACCTATGGCAAATTTAAGAGTCATGTCCAGAAACTCTTCTCCATGATTTGCTTTCTTTTACATAAAGTATAAGATGGTCAAATTTGGACTCAAACAGCGAAAATTGATCTAAATTCCTGCATTTTCCCTAGCCTGCTTAAGGGGCTAAAATGGCACCATCGTTGAGAGCTCCGAAACTTATAGGAAATTAAAGGGTCCTGTCCAGAAACTCTTCTCCATGATTTGCTTTCATTTACATAAGGTATGAGATGGTCAAATTTGAACTCAAACAGCGAAAATTGAGCAAAATTGCTCCATTTTCCCTAGCCTGCTTAAGGGAATTACAGGTACCTGTCCAGAAACTCTTCTCAATGATTTGCTTTAATTTACATAAGGTATAAGGTGGTCATATTTTGGACTCGAACAGCGAAAATTGAGCATAATTGCTCCATTTTCCCTAGCCTTCTTAATGGGCTAAAATGGCACCATCGTTGAGACATCTGAAGCCTATGGGTAATTAAAGGGTCCTGTCCAGAACCTCTTCTCAATGGTTTGCTTTCATTTACATAAGGTATAAGGTGGTCAAATTTGGACTCAAACAGCGAAAATTGAGCAAAACTGCTCCATTTCCCCTAGCCTGCTTAAGGGGCTAAAAAGGTGCCATCGTTGAGATCTCCGAAACCTATGGGAAATTAAAGGGTCCTGTCCAGAAACTCTTCTCCATGATTTGCTTTCATTTACGTAAGGTATAAGGTGGTCAAATTTGGACACAAAGAGCGAAAATAGAGCAAAATTGCTCCATTTTCCCTACCCTGCTTAAGGGGCTAAAATGGCACCATCGTTGAGACATCTGAAACCTAATGGAAATTAAAGGGTCCTGTCCAGAAACTCTTCTCAATGATTTGCTTTCATTTACATAAGGTATAAGGTGGTCAAATTGGGACTCAAACAGCAAAAATATAGCAAAATTGCTCCATTTTCCCTAGCCTGCTAAAGGGGCTAAAATGGCACCATCGTTGATAGCTCCGAAACTTATGGGAAATTAAAGGGTCCTGTCCAGAAACTCTTCTCCATGATTTGCTTTCATTTACATAAGGTATAAGATGGTCAAATTTGGACTCAAACAGCGAAAATTGATCAAAATTGCTCCATTTTCGGTAGCCTGCTTAAGGGGCTAAAATGGCACCATCGTTGAGAGCTCCGAAACTTAGGGGAAATTAAAGGGTCCTGTCCAGAAACTCTTCGCCATGATTTGCTTTCATTTACATAAGGTATAAGATGGTCAAATTTGAACTCAAACAGCGAAGATTGAGCAAAATTGCTCCATTTTCCCTAGCCTGCTTTGGAGGGGCTAAAATGGCACCTTCGTTGAGAGCTTCAAAACCTATGGGAAACTAAAGGGTCCTGTCCAGAAACTCTTCTCAATGATTTGCTTTCATTTACATAAGGTATAAGGTGGTCAAATTTAGACTCAAACAGCAAAAATTGAGCAAAACTGTTCCAATTTCCCTAGCCTGCTTAAGGGACTCAAATGGCAGCATTGTTCAGAGCTCCGAAACCTATGGGAAATGAAAGGGTCCTGTCCAGAAACTCTTCTCAATGATTTGCTTTCATTTACATATGGTATAAGATGGTCAAATTTGGACTCAAACAGCGAAAATTGATCAAAATTGCTCCATTTTCGGTAGCCTTCTTAAGGGGCTAAAATGGCACCATCGTTGAGAGCTCCGAAACTAAGGGGAAATTAAAGGGTCCTGTCCAGAAACTCTTCGCCATGATTTGCTTTCATTTACATAAGGTATAAGATGGTCAAATTTGAACTCAAACAGCGAAGATTGAGCAAAATTGCTCCATTTTCCCTAGCCTGCTTAAGGGGCTAAAATGGCACCATCGTTGAGATCTCCGAAACATATGGTTAATTACAGGGTCCTGTCCAGAAACTCTTCTCAATGATTTGCTTTCATTTACATAAGTTATAAGGTGGTCAAATTTGGACTCAAACAGCGAAAATTGAGCAAAATTGCTCAATTTTTCATAGCCTGCTTAAGGGGCTAAAATGGCGCCATCGTTGAGACATCTGAAATATGGGAAATTAAAGGGCCCTGTCAAGAAACTCTTCTCAATGATTTGTTTTTATTTACATAAGGAATAAGGTGGTCAAATTTGGACTCAAGCAGCGAAAATTTAGCAAAATTGCTCCATTTTCCCTAGCCTGCTTAAGGGACTCAAATGGAAGCATCGTCAGAGCTCCGAAACCTATGGGAAATTAAAGGGTCCTGTCCAGAAACTCTTCTCAATGATTTGCTTTCATTTACATAAGGTATAAGGTGGTCAAATTTAAACTCAAACAGCGAAAATTGATCAAAATTTCTCTATTTTCCCTAGCCTGCTTATGGGGCTAAAATGGCACCATCGTTGAGAGCTCCGAAACCTATGGGAAATGAAAGGGTCCTGTCCAGAAACTCTTCTCCATGATTTGTCTTTCTTTTACATAAGGTATAAGATGGTCAAATTTGGACTCAAACAGCGAAAATTGATCAAAATTCCTGCATTTTCCCTAGCCTGCTTAAGGGGCTAAAATGGCACCATCGTTGAGAGCTTCGAAACTTATGGGAAATTAAAGGGTCCTGTCCAGAAACTCTTCTCCATGATTTGCTTTCATTTACATAAGGTATAAGATGGTCAAATTTGAATTCAAACAGCAAAAATTGAGCAAAATTGCTCCATTTTCCCTAGCCTGCTTAAGGGGCTAAAATGGCACCATCGTTGAGAGCTCCGAAACCTATGGGAAATTACAGGGTCCTTTCCAGAAACTCTTCTTAATGATTTGCTTTAATTTACATATGGTATAAGGTGGTCAAATTTGGACTCAAACAGCGAAAATTGAGCAAAATTGCTCCATTTTTCATAGCCTGCTTCAGGGGCTAAAATGGCGCCATCGTTGAGACATCTGAAAAATATGGAAAATGTAAAAGGCCCTGTCCAGAAACTCTTCTCAATGATTTGTTTTCATTTACATAAGGTATAAGGTGGTCAAATTTGGACTCAAACAGCGAAAATTAATCAAAATTTCTCTATTTTCCCTAGCCTGCTTAAAAGGCTAAAATGGCATCATTTTTGAGAGCTCCGAAACCTATGGCAAATTTAAGAGTCATGTCCAGAAACTCTTCTCCATGATTTGCTTTCTTTTACATAAAGTATAAGATGGTCAAATTTGGACTCAAACAGCGAAAATTGATCTAAATTCCTGCATTTTCCCTAGCCTGCTTAAGGGGCTAAAATGGCACCATCGTTGAGAGCTCCGAAACTTATAGGAAATTAAAGGGTCCTGTCCAGAAACTCTTCTCCATGATTTGCTTTCATTTACATAAGGTATGAGATGGTCAAATTTGAACTCAAACAGCGAAAATTGAGCAAAATTGCTCCATTTTCCCTAGCCTGCTTAAGGGAATTACAGGTACCTGTCCAGAAACTCTTCTCAATGATTTGCTTTAATTTACATAAGGTATAAGGTGGTCATATTTTGGACTCGAACAGCGAAAATTGAGCATAATTGCTCCATTTTCCCTAGCCTTCTTAATGGGCTAAAATGGCACCATCGTTGAGACATCTGAAGCCTATGGGTAATTAAAGGGTCCTGTCCAGAACCTCTTCTCAATGGTTTGCTTTCATTTACATAAGGTATAAGGTGGTCAAATTTGGACTCAAACAGCGAAAATTGAGCAAAACTGCTCCATTTCCCCTAGCCTGCTTAAGGGGCTAAAAAGGTGCCATCGTTGAGATCTCCGAAACCTATGGGAAATTAAAGGGTCCTGTCCAGAAACTCTTCTCCATGATTTGCTTTCATTTACGTAAGGTATAAGGTGGTCAAATTTGGACACAAAGAGCGAAAATAGAGCAAAATTGCTCCATTTTCCCTACCCTGCTTAAGGGGCTAAAATGGCACCATCGTTGAGACATCTGAAACCTAATGGAAATTAAAGGGTCCTGTCCAGAAACTCTTCTCAATGATTTGCTTTCATTTACATAAGGTATAAGGTGGTCAAATTGGGACTCAAACAGCAAAAATATAGCAAAATTGCTCCATTTTCCCTAGCCTGCTAAAGGGGCTAAAATGGCACCATCGTTGATAGCTCCGAAACTTATGGGAAATTAAAGGGTCCTGTCCAGAAACTCTTCTCCATGATTTGCTTTCATTTACATAAGGTATAAGATGGTCAAATTTGGACTCAAACAGCGAAAATTGATCAAAATTGCTCCATTTTCGGTAGCCTGCTTAAGGGGCTAAAATGGCACCATCGTTGAGAGCTCCGAAACTTAGGGGAAATTAAAGGGTCCTGTCCAGAAACTCTTCGCCATGATTTGCTTTCATTTACATAAGGTATAAGATGGTCAAATTTGAACTCAAACAGCGAAGATTGAGCAAAATTGCTCCATTTTCCCTAGCCTGCTTTGGAGAGGCTAAAATGGCACCTTCGTTGAGAGCTTCAAAACCTATGGGAAACTAAAGGGTCCTGTCCAGAAACTCTTCTCAATGATTTGCTTTCATTTACATAAGGTATAAGGTGGTCAAATTTAGACTCAAACAGCAAAAATTGAGCAAAACTGTTCCAATTTCCCTAGCCTGCTTAAGGGGCTAAAATTGCAGCATCGTTGAGAGCTCCGAAACCTATGGGAAGCTAAAGGGTCATGTCCAGAAACTTTTCTCCAAGATTTGCTTTCATTTACATAAGGTATAAGGTGGTCAAATTTGGACTCAAACAGCGAAAATTGAGCAAAACTGCTCCAATCTCGCTAGCCTGCTTAAGGGGCTAAAATGGCACCATCGTTGAGAGCTCCGAAACCTATGGGAAATTAAAGGGTCCTGTCCAGAAACTCTTATCAATGATTTGCTTTTATTTACATAAGGTATAAGGTGGTCAAATTTGGACTCAAAGAGCGAAAATAGAGCAAAATTGCTCCATTTTCCCTACCCTGCTTAAGGGGCTAAATTGGCACCATCGTTTAGACATCTGAAACCTAATGGAAATTAAAGGGTCCTGTCCAGAAACTCTGCTCAATGATTTGCTTTCATTTACATAAGGTATAAAGTGGACAAATTGGGACTCAAACAGCAAAAATTGAGCAAAACTGCTCCAATTTCGCTAGCCTGCTTAAGGGGCTAAAATGGCACCATCGTTGAGAGCTCCGAAACCTATGGGAAATTAAAGGGTCCTGTCCAGAAACTCCACTCAATTATTGCTTTCATTTACATAAGGTATAAGGTGGTCAAATTTGGACTCAAACAGCAAAAATTGAGCAAAATTGCTCCATTTTCCCTTGCATGCTTAAGGGGCTAAAATGGAACCATCATTGAGAGCTCCGAAACCTATGGCAAATTAAAGGGTCCTGTCCAGAAACTCTCTCCATAATTTGCTTTCGTTTTCATATGGTATAAGGTGTTCAAATTTGGACTCAAACAGCGAAAATTGAGAAAATTGCTCCATTTTCCCTAGCCTCTAAAGGGGCTAAAATGGCAGCATTGTTGAGAGCTCCGAAACCTATGGGAAATTAAAGGGTCCTGTCCAGAAACTCTTCTCCATTATTTGCTTTAATTTACAAAAGGTATTAGGTGGTAAAATTTGGACTCAAACAGCAAAATAGAGCAAAATTGCTCCATTTTCCCTAACCTGTTTAATGGGCTAAAATGGCACCATTGTTGAGAGCTCCGAAACCTATGGGAGATTTAACGGTCCTGACCAGTAACTCTTCTCAATGATTTGCTTTCATTTACATAAGGTATAAGGTGGTCAAATTTAGACTCAAACAGCGAAAATTGATCATAATTGGTCCATTTTCCCTAGCCTGCTTAAGGGGCTAATATGCACCATCGTTGAGAGCTCCGAAAACTATGGCAAATTAAAGGGTCCTGTCCAGAAACTCTCTCCATAATTTGCTTTCGTTTACATAAGGTATAAGGTGGTCAAATTTGGACTCAAACAGCGAAAATTGAGCAAAATTGCTCCATTTTCCCTAGCCTACTTTAGGGGCTAAAATGGCACCATTGTTGAGAGCTCCAAAACCTATGCCAAAATAAAGGGTCCTGTCCAGAAACTCTTCTCCATGATTTGCTACCATTTACATGAGGTATAAGGTGGTCAAATTTGGACTCAAACAGCGAAAATTGAGCAAAACTGCTCCAATTTCCCTAGCCTGCTTAAGGGGCTAAAATTGCAGCATCGTTGAGAGCTCCGAAACCTATGGAAAATTAAAGGGTCATGTCCAGAAACTTTTCTCCATGATTTGCTTTCATTTACATAAGGTATAAGGTGGTCTAATTTGGACTCAAACAGCGAAAATTGAGCAAAATTGCTCCATATTCCCTAGCCTGCTTAAGGGGCTAAAATGGCACAATCGTTGAGAGCTCCGAAACCTATGGGAAATTAAAGGGTCCTGTCCAGAAACTCTTATCAATGATTTGCTTTCATTTACATAAGGTATAAGGTGGTCAAATTTGGACTCAAACAGCGAAAATAGAGCAAAATTGCTCCATTTTCCCTACCCTGCTTAAGGGGCTAAAATGGCACCATCGTTGAGACATCTGAAACCTAATGGAAATCAAAGGGTCCTGTCCAGAAACTCTTCTCAATGATTTGCTTTCATTTACATAAGGTATAAAGTGGTCAAATTTGGACTCAAACAGCAAAAATTTAGCAAAATTGCTCTATTTTCCTTCGCTTGCCTAAGGGGCTAAAATGGCACCACCGTTGAGATCTCCGAAACCTATGCCAAAATAAAGGGTCCTGTCCAGAAACTCTTCTCCATGATTTGCTTTCATTTACATAAGGTATAAGGTGGTCAAATTTGGATTCAAACAGCAAAAATTGAGCAAAACTGCTCCAATTTCGCTATCCTGCTTAAGGGGCTAAAATGGCACCATCGTTGAGAGCTCCGAAACCTATGGGAAATTAAAGGGTCCTGTCCAGAAACTCTACTTAATTATTGCTTTCATTTACATAAGGTATAAGGTGGTCAAATTTGGACTCAAACAGCAAAAATTGAGCAAAATTGCTCCATTTTCCCTAGCCTGCTAAAGGGGCTAAAATGGAACCATCGTTGAGAGCTCCGAAACCTATGGAAAATTAAAGGGTCCTGTCCAGAAACTCTCTCCATAATTTGCTTTCGTTTACATAAGGTATAAGGTGTTCAAATTTGGACTCAAACAGCGAAAATTGAGAAAATTGCTCCATTTTCCCTAGCCTCTTAAGGGGCTAAAATGGCAGCATCGTTGAGAGCTCCGAAACCTATGGGAAATTAAAGGGTCCTGTCCAGAAACTCTTCTCCATTATTTGCTTTAGTTTACAAAAGGTATTAGGTGGTCAAATTTGGACTCAAACAGCAAAATAGAGCAAAATTGCTCCATTTTCCCTTACCTGTTTAATGGGCTAAAATGGCACCATTGTTGAGAGCTCCGAAACCTATGGGAAATTAAAGGGTCCTGTCCAGTAACTCTTCTCAATGATTTGCTTTCATTTACATAAGGTATAAGGTGGTCAAATTTAGACTCAAACAGCGAAAATTGATCATAATTGCTCCATTTTCCCTAGCCTGCTTAAGGGGCTAATATGCACCATCGTTGAGAGCTCCGAAACCTATGGCAAATTAAAGGGTCCTGTCCAGAAACTCTCTCCATAATTTGCTTTCGTTTACATAAGGTATAAGGTGGTCAAATTTGGACTCAAACAGCGAAAATTGAGCAAAATTGCTCCATTTTCCCTAGCCTACTTTAGGGGCTAAAATGGCACCATTGTTGAGAGCTCCGAAACCTATGCCAAAATAAAGGGTCCTGTCCAGAAACTCTTCTCCATGATTTGCTTCCATTTACATGAGGTATAAGGTGGTCAAATTTGGACTCAAACAGCGAAAATTGAGCAAAACTGCTCCAATTTCCCTAGCCTGCTTAAGGGGCTAAAATTACAGCATCGTTGAGAGCTCCGAAACCAATGGGAAATTAAAGGGTCATGTCCAGAAACTTTTATCCATGATTTGCTTTCATTTACATAAGGTATAAGGTGGTCGAATTTGGGCTCAAACAGCGAAAATTGAGCAAAATTGCTCCATATTCCCTAGCCTGCTTAAGGGGCTAAAATGGCACCATCGTTGAGAGCTCCGAAACCTATGGAAATTAAAGGGTCCTGTCCAAAAACTCTTATCAATGATTTGCTTTCATTTACATAAGGTATAAGGTGGTCAAATTTGGACTCAAACAGCGAAAATAGAGCAAAATTGCTCCATTTTCCCTACCCTGCTTAAGGGGCTAAAATGGCACCATCGTTGAGACACCTGAAACCTAATGGAAATTCAAGGGTCCTGTCCAGACACTCTTCTCAATGATTTGCTTTCATTTACATAGGTATAAGGTTGTCAAATTGGGACTCAAACAGCGAAAATTTAGCAAAATTGCTCCATTTTCCCTAGCCTGCTTAAGGGGCAAAAATGTCACCACCGTTTAGATCTCCAAAACCTATGCCAAATTAAAGGGTCCTGTCCAGAAACTCTTATCAATGATTTGCTTTCATTTACATAAGGTATAAGGTGGTCAAATTTGGATTCAAACAGCGAAAATTAAGCAAAATTGCTACATTTTCCCTAGCCTGCTTTGGAGGGGCTAAAATGGCACCTTCGTTGAGAGCTTCGAAACCTATGGGAAATTACAGGGTCCTGTCCAGAAACTCTTCTTAATGATTTGCTTTCTTTTACATAAGGTATAAGATGGTCAAATTTGGACTCAAACAGCGAAAATTGATCTAAATTCCTGCATTTTCCCTAGCCTGCTTAAGGGGCTTAAATGGCACCATCGTTGAGAGCTCCGAAACTTATAGGAAATTAAAGGGTCCTGTCCAGAAACTCTTCTACATGATTTGCTTTCATTTACATAAGGTATAAGATGGTCAAATTTGAACTCAAACAGCGAAAATTGAGCAAAATTGCTCCATTTTCCCTAGCCTGCTTAAGGGAATTACAGGTACCTGTCCAGAAACTCTTCTCAATGATTTGCTTTAATTTACATAAGGTATAAGGTGGTCATATTTTGGACTCGAACAGCGAAAATTGAGCATAATTGCTCCATTTTCCCTAGCCTTCTTAATGGGCTAAAATGGCACCATCGTTGAGACATCTGAAGCCTATGGGTAATTAAAGGGTCCTGTCCAGAACCTCTTCTCAATGGTTTGCTTTCATTTACATAAGGTATAAGGTGGTCAAATTTGGACTCAAACAGCGAAAATTGAGCAAAACTGCTCCATTTCCCCTAGCCTGCTTAAGGGGCTAAAAAGGTGCCATCGTTGAGATCATCTCCGAAACCTATGGGAAATTAAAGGGTCCTGTCCAGAAACTCTTCTCCATGATTTGCTTTCATTTACATAAGGTATAAGGTGGTCAAATTTGGACACAAAGAGCGAAAATAGAGCAAAATTGCTCCATTTTCCCTACCCTGCTTAAGGGGCTAAAATGGCACCATCGTTGAGACATCTGAAACCTAATGGAAATTAAAGGGTCCTGTCCAGAAACTCTTCTCAATGATTTGCTTTCATTTACATAAGGTATAAGGTGGTCAAATTGGGACTCAAACAGCGAAAATTTAGCAAAATTGCTCCATTTTCCCTAGCCTGCTCAAGGGGCTAAAATGGCACCATCGTTGATAGCTCCGAAACTTATGGGAAATTAAAGGGTCCTGTCCAGAAACTCTTCTCCATGATTTGCTTTCATTTACATAAGGTATAAGATGGTCAAATTTGGACTCAAACAGCGAAAATTGATCAAAATTGCTCCATTTTCGGTAGCCTGCTTAAGGGGCTAAAATGGCACCATCGTTGAGAGCTCCGAAACTTAGGGGAAATTAAAGGGTCCTGTCCAGAAACTCTTCGCCATGATTTGCTTTCATTTACATAAGGTATGAGATGGTCAAATTTGAACTCAAACAGCGAAGATTGAGCAAAATTGCTCCATTTTCCCTAGCCTGCTTTGGAGGGGCGAAAATGGCACCTTCGTTGAGAGCTTCAAAACCTATGGGAAACTAAAGGGTCCTGTCCAGAAACTCTTCTCAATGATTTGCTTTCATTTACATAAGGTATAAGGTGGTCAAATTTAGACTCAAACAGCAAAAATTTAGCAAAACTGTTCCAATTTCCCTAGCCTGCTTAAGGGGCTAAAATTGCAGCATCGTTGAGAGCTCCGAAACCTATGGGAAGCTAAAGGGTCATGTCCAGAAACTTTTCTCCAAGATTTGCTTTCATTTACATAAGGTATAAGGTGGTCAAATTTGGACTCAAGCAGCGAAAATTGAGCAAAACTGCTCCAATCTCGCTAGCCTGCTTAAGGGGCTAAAATGGCACCATCGTTGAGAGCTCCGAAACCAATGGGAAATTTAAGGGTCATGTCCAGAAACTTTTATCCATGATTTGCTTTCATTTACATAAGGTATAAGGTGGTCGAATTTGGACTCAAACAGCAAAATAGAGCAAAATTGCTCCATTTTCCCTAACCTGTTTAATGGGCTAAAATGGCACCATTGTTGAGAGCTCCGAAACCTATGGGAGATTTAACGGTCCTGACCAGTAACTCTTCTCAATGATTTGCTTTCATTTACATAAGGTATAAGGTGGTCAAATTTGGACTCAAACAGCGAAAATAGAGCAAAATTGCTCCATTTTCCCTACCCTGCTTAAGGGGCTAAAATGGCACCATCGTTGAGACACCTGAAACCTAATGGAAATTCAAGGGTCCTGTCCAGACACTCTTCTCAATGATTTGCTTTCATTTACATAGGTATAAGGTTGTCAAATTGGGACTCAAACAGCGAAAATTTAGCAAAATTGCTCCATTTTCCCTAGCCTGCTTAAGGGGCAAAAATGTCACCACCGTTTAGATCTCCAAAACCTACGCCAAATTAAAGGGTCCTGTCCAGAAACTCTTATCAATGATTTGCTTTCATTTACATAAGGTATAAGGTGGTCAAATTTGGATTCAAACAGCGAAAATTAAGCAAAATTGCTACATTTTCCCTAGCCTGCTTTGGAGGGGCTAAAATGGCACCTTCGTTGAGAGCTTCGAAACCTATGGGAAATTACAGGGTCCTGTCCAGAAACTCTTCTTAATGATTTGCTTTCTTTTACATAAGGTATAAGATGGTCAAATTTGGACTCAAACAGCGAAAATTGATCTAAATTCCTGCATTTTCCCTAGCCTGCTTAAGGGGCTTAAATGGCACCATCGTTGAGAGCTCCGAAACTTATAGGAAATTAAAGGGTCCTGTCCAGAAACTCTTCTACATGATTTGCTTTCATTTACATAAGGTATAAGATGGTCAAATTTGAACTCAAACAGCGAAAATTGAGCAAAATTGCTCCATTTTCCCTAGCCTGCTTAAGGGAATTACAGGTACCTGTCCAGAAACTCTTCTCAATGATTTGCTTTAATTTACATAAGGTATAAGGTGGTCATATTTTGGACTCGAACAGCGAAAATTGAGCATAATTGCTCCATTTTCCCTAGCCTTCTTAATGGGCTAAAATGGCACCATCGTTGAGACATCTGAAGCCTATGGGTAATTAAAGGGTCCTGTCCAGAACCTCTTCTCAATGGTTTGCTTTCATTTACATAAGGTATAAGGTGGTCAAATTTGGACTCAAACAGCGAAAATTGAGCAAAACTGCTCCATTTCCCCTAGCCTGCTTAAGGGGCTAAAAAGGTGCCATCGTTGAGATCTCCGAAACCTATGGGAAATTAAAGGGTCCTGTCCAGAAACTCTTCTCCATGATTTGCTTTCATTTACATAAGGTATAAGGTGGTCAAATTTGGACACAAAGAGCGAAAATAGAGCAAAATTGCTCCATTTTCCCTACCCTGCTTAAGGGGCTAAAATGGCACCATCGTTGAGACATCTAAAACCTAATGGAAATTAAAGGGTCCTGTCCAGAAACTCTTCTCAATGATTTGCTTTCATTTACATAAGGTATAAGGTGGTCAAATTGGGACTCAAACAGCGAAAATTTAGCAAAATTGCTCCATTTTCCCTAGCCTGCTCAAGGGGCTAAAATGGCACCATCGTTGATAGCTCCGAAACTTATGGGAAATTAAAGGGTCCTGTCCAGAAACTCTTCTCCATGATTTGCTTTCATTTACATGAGGTATAAGATGGTCAAATTTGGACTCAAACAGCGAAAATTGATCAAAATTGCTCCATTTTCGGTAGCCTGCTTAAGGGGCTAAAATGGCACCATCGTTGAGAGCTCCGAAACTTAGGGGAAATTAAAGGGTCCTGTCCAGAAACTCTTCGCCATGATTTGCTTTCATTTACATAAGGTATGAGATGGTCAAATTTGAACTCAAACAGCGAAGATTGAGCAAAATTGCTCCATTTTCCCTAGCCTGCTTTGGAGGGGCTAAAATGGCACCTTCGTTGAGAGCTTCAAAACCTATGGGAAACTAAAGGGTCCTGTCCAGAAACTCTTCTCAATGATTTGCTTTCATTTACATAAGGTATAAGGTGGTCAAATTTAGACTCAAACAGCAAAAATTGAGCAAAACTGTTCCAATTTCCCTAGCCTGCTTAAGGGGCTAAAATTGCAGCATCGTTGAGAGCTCCGAAACCTATGGGAAGCTAAAGGGTCATGTCCAGAAACTTTTCTCCAAGATTTGCTTTCATTTACATAAGGTATAAGGTGGTCAAATTTGGACTCAAGCAGCGAAAATTGAGCAAACTGCTCCAATCTCGCTAGCCTGCTTAAGGGGCTAAAATGGCACCATCGTTGAGAGCTCCGAAACCTATGGGAAATTAAAGGGTCCTGTCCAGAAACTCTTATCAATGATTTGCTTTTATTTACATAAGGTATAAGGTGGTCAAATTTGGACTCAAAGAGCGAAAATAGAGCAAAATTGCTCCATTTTCCCTACCCTGCTTAAGGGGCTAAATTGGCACCATCGTTTAGACATCTGAAACCTAATGGAAATTAAAGGGTCCTGTCCAGAAACTCTGCTCAATGATTTGCTTTCATTTACATAAGTAATAAAGTGGACAAATTGGGACTCAAACAGCAAAAATTGAGCAAAACTGCTCCAATTTCGCTAGCCTGCTTAAGGGGCTAAAATGGCACCATCGTTGAGAGCTCCGAAACCTATGGGAAATTAAAGGGTCCTGTCCAGAAACTCTTCTCCATTATTTGCTTTAATTTACAAAAGGTATTAGGTGGTAAAATTTGGACTCAAACAGCAAAATAGAGCAAAATTGCTCCATTTTCCCTAACCTGTTTAATGGGCTAAAATGGCACCATTGTTGAGAGCTCCGAAACCTATGGGAGATTTAACGGTCCTGACCAGTAACTCTTCTCAATGATTTGCTTTCATTTACATAAGGTATAAGGTGGTCAAATTTAGACTCAAACAGCGAAAATTGATCATAATTGGTCCATTTTCCCTAGCCTGCTTAAGGGGCTAATATGCACCATCGTTGAGAGCTCCGAAACCTATGGCAAATTGAAGGGTCCTGTCCACAAACTCTCTCCATAATTTGCTTTCGTTTACATAAGGTATAAGGTGGTCAAATTTGGACTCAAACAGCGAAAATTGAGCAAAATTGCTCCATTTTCCCTAGCCTACTTTAGGGGCTAAAATGGCACCATTGTTGAGAGCTCCAAAACCTATGCCAAAATAAAGGGTCCTGTCCAGAAACTCTTCTCCATGATTTGCTACCATTTACATGAGGTATAAGGTGGTCAAATTTGGACTCAAACAGCGAAAATTGAGCAAAACTGCTCCAATTTCCCTAGCCTGCTTAAGGGGCTAAAATTGCAGCATCGTTGAGAGCTCCGAAACCTATGGGAAATTAAAGGGTCATGTCCAGAAACTTTTCTCCATGATTTGCTTTCATTTACATAAGGTATAAGGTGGTCGAATTTGGACTCAAACAGCGAAAATTGAGCAAAATTGCTCCATATTCCCTAGCCTGCTTAAGGGGCTAAAATGGCACAATCGTTGAGAGCTCCGAAACCTATGGGAAATTAAAGGGTCCTGTCCAGAAACTCTTATCAATGATTTGCTTTCATTTACATAAGGTATAAGGTGGTCAAATTTGGACTCAAACAGCGAAAATAGAGCAAAATTGCTCCATTTTCCCTACCCTGCTTAAGGGGCTAAAATGGCACCATCGTTGAGACATCTGAAAACTAATGGAAATCAAAGGGTCCTGTCCAGAAACTCTTCTCAATGATTTGCTTTCATTTACATAAGGTATAAAGTGGTCAAATTTGGACTCAAACAGCAAAAATTTAGCAAAATTGCTCTATTTTCCTTCGCTTGCCTAAGGGGCTAAAATGGCACCACCGTTGAGATCTCCGAAACCTATGCCAAATTAAAGGGTCCTGTCCAGAAACTCTTCTCCATGATTTGCTTTCATTTACATAAGGTATAAGGTGGTCAAATTTGGATTCAAACAGCAAAAATTGAGCAAAACTGCTCCAATTTCGCTAGCCTGCTTAAGGGGCTAAAATGGCACCATCGTTGAGAGCTCCGAAACCTATGGGAAATTAAAGGGTCCTGTCCAGAAACTCTACTTAATTATTGCTTTCATTTACATAAGGTATAAGGTGGTCAAATTTGGACTCAAACAGCAAAAATTGAGCAAAATTGCTCCATTTTCCCTAGCATGCTTAAGGGGCTAAAATGGAACCATCGTTGAGAGCTCCGAAACCTATGGCAAATTAAAGGGTCCTGTCCAGAAACTCTCTCCATAATTTGCTTTCGTTTACATAAGGTATAAGGTGTTCAAATTTGGACTCAAACAGCGAAAATTGAGAAAATTGCTCCATTTTCCCTAGCCTCTTAAGGGGCTAAAATGGCAGCATCGTTGAGAGCTCCGAAACCTATGGGAAATTAAAGGGTCCTGTCCAGAAACTCTTCTCCATTATTTGTTTTAGTTTACAAAAGGTATTAGGTGGTCAAATTTGGACTCAAACAGCAAAATAGAGCAAAATTGCTCCATTTTCCCTTACCTGTTTAATGGGCTAAAATGGCACCATTGTTGAGAGCTCCGAAACCTATGGGAAATTACAGGGTCCTGTCCAGTAACTCTTCTCAATGATTTGCTTTCATTTACATAAGGTATAAGGTGGTCAAATTTAGACTCAAACAGCGAAAATTGATCATAATTGCTCCATTTTCCCTAGCCTGCTTAAGGGGCTAATATGCACCATCGTTGAGAGCTCCGAAACCTATGGCAAATTAAAGGGTCCTGTCCAGAAACTCTCTCCATAATTTGCTTTCGTTTACATAAGGTATAAGGTGGTCAAATTTGGACTCAAACAGCGAAAATTGAGCAAAATTGCTCCATTTTCCCTAGCCTACTTTAGGGGCTAAAATGGCACCATTGTTGAGAGCTCCGAAACCTATGCCAAAATAAAGGGTCCTGTCCAGAAACTCTTCTCCATGATTTGCTTCCATTTACATGAGGTATAAGGTGGTCAAATTTGGACTCAAACAGCGAAAATTGAGCAAAACTGCTCCAATTTCCCTAGCCTGCTTAAGGGGCTAAAATTGCAGCATCGTTGAGAGCTCCGAAACCAATGGGAAATTAAAGGGTCATGTCCAGAAACTTTTATCCATGATTTGCTTTCATTTACATAAGGTATAAGGTGGTCGAATTTGGACTCAAACAGCGAAAATTGAGCAAAATTGCTCCATATTCCCTAGCCTGCTTAAGGGGCTAAAATGGCACCATCGTTGAGAGCTCCGAAACCTATGGGAAATTAAAGGGTCCTGTCCAAAAACTCTTATCAATGATTTGCTTTCATTTACATAAGGTATAAGGTGGTCAAATTTGGACTCAAACAGCGAAAATAGAGCAAAATTGCTCCATTTTCCCTACCCTGCTTAAGGGGCTAAAATGGCACCATCGTTGAGACACCTGAAACCTAATGGAAATTCAAGGGTCCTGTCCAGACACTCTTCTCAATGATTTGCTTTCATTTACATAGGTATAAGGTTGTCAAATTGGGACTCAAACAGCGAAAATTTAGCAAAATCGCTCCATTTTCCCTAGCCTGCTTAAGGGGCAAAAATGGCACCACCGTTTAGATCTCCAAAACCTATGCCAAATTAAAGGGTCCTGTCCAGAAACTCTTCTCCATGATTTGCTTTCATTTACATAAGGTATAAGGTGGTCAAATTTGGATTCAAACAGCGAAAATTAAGCAAAATTGCTACATTTTCCCTAGCCTGCTTTGGAGGGGCTAAAATGGCACCTTCGTTGAGAGCTTCAAAACCTATGGGAAATTACAGGGTCCTGTCCAGAAACTCTTCTTAATGATTTGCTTTAATTTACATAAGGTATAAGGTGGTCAAATTTGGAATCAAACAGCGAAAATTGAGCAAAATTGCTCCATTTTTCATAGCCTGCTTCAGGGGCTAAAATGGCGCCATCGTTGAGACATCTGAAAAATATGGGAAATTTAAAAGGACCTGTCCAGAAACTCTTCTCAATGATTTGTTTTCATTTACATAAGGTATAAGGTGGTCAAATTTGGACTCAAACAACGAAAATTTAGCAAAATTGCTCCATTTTCCCTAGCCTGCTTAAGGGACTCAAATGGCAGCATCGTTGAGAGCTCCGAAACCTATCAGAATTTAAAGGGTCCTGTCCAGAAACTCTTCTCAATGATTTGCTTTCATTTACATAAGGTGGTCAAATTTAGACTCAAACAGCGAAAATTGATTAAAATTTCTCTATTTTCCCTAGCCTGCTTAAAAGGCTAAAATGGCACCATTTTTGAGAGCTCCGAAACCTATGGCAAATTTAAGAGTCATGTCCAGAAACTCTTCTCCATGATTTGCTTTCTTTTACATAAGGTATAAGATGGTCAAATTTGGACTCAAACAGCGAAAATTGATCAAAATTCCTGCATTTTCGGTAGCCTGCTTAAGGGGCTAAAAAGGTGCCATCGTTGAGATCTCCGAAACCTATGGGAAATTAAAGGGTCCTGTCCAGAAACTCTTCTCCATGATTTGCTTTCATTTACATAAGGTATAAGGTGGTCAAATTTGGACTCAAACAGCGAAAATTGAGCAAAACTGCTCCAATTTCCCTAGCCTGCTTAAGGGGCTAAAATTGCAGCATCGTTGAGAGCTCCGAAACCTATGGGAAGCTAAAGGGTCATGTCCAGAAACTTTTCTCCATGATTTGCTTTCATTTACATAAGGTGTAAGGTTGTCAAATTTGGACTCAAACGGCGAAAATTTAGCAAAATTGCTCCATTTTCCCTAGCCTGCTTAAGGGGCTAAAATGGCACCATCGTTGAGAGCTCCGAATCTTATGGGAAATTAAAGGGTCCTGTCCAGAAACTCTTCTCCATGATTTGCTTTCATTTACATAAGGTATAAGATGGTCAAATTTGGACTTAAACAGCGAAAATTGATCAAAATTGCTCCATTTTCGGTAGCCTGCTTTAGGGGCTAAAATGGCACCATCGTTGAGAGCTCCGAAACTTATGGGAAATTAAAGGGTCCTGTCCAGAAACTCTTCTCCATGATTTGCTTTCATTTACATAAGGTATAAGATGGTCAATTTTGAACTCAAACGGCAATAATTTAGCAAAATTAATCCATTTTCCCTATTCTGCTTTGGAGGGGCTAAAATGGCACCTTCGTTGAGAGCTTCAAAACCTATGGGAAACAAAAGGGTCCTGCCCAGAAACTCTTCTCAATGATTTGCTTTCATTTACATAAGGTATAAGGTGGTCCAATTTGGACTCAAACAGCGAAAATTGAGCAAAATTGCTCCATTTTCTCTAGCCTGCTTAAGGGGCTAAAATGGCATTATCGTTGAGAGCTCCGAAACCTATGCCAAATTAAAGGGTCCTGTCCAGAAACTCTTCTCCATGATTTCCTTTCATTTACATAAGGTATAAGATGGTCAAATTTGAACTCAAACATCGAAAATGGAGAAAATTGCTCCATTTACCCTAGCCTGTTTCAGGGGCTAAAATGGCACCATCGTTGAGAGCTCCGAAACCTATGGGTAATTACAGGGTCCTGTCCAGAAACTCTTCTCAATGATTTGCTTTAATGTACATAAGGTATAAGGTGGTCATATTTTGAACTCGAACAGCGAAAATTGAGCAAAACTGCTCCATTTACCCTAGCCTGCTTAAGGGGCTATAATGGTACCATCGTTGAGATCTCCGAAACCTATGGGAAATTAAAGGGGTCCTGTCCAGAAACTCTTCTCCATGATTTGCTTTCGTTTACATAAGGTATAAGGTGGTCAAATTTGGACTCAAACAGCGAAAATTGAGCAAAACTGCTCCAATTTCCCTAGCCTGCTTAAGGGGCTAAAATCGCAGCATCGTTGAGAGCTCCGAAACCTATGGGAAGCTAAAGGGTCATGTCCAGAAACTTTTCTCCATGATTTGCTTTCATTTACATAAGGTATAAGGTGGTCAAATTTGGAATCAAGCAGCGAAAATTGAGCAAAACTGCTCCAATCTCGCTAGCCTGCTTAAAGGGCTAAAATGGCACCATCGTTGAGAGCTCCGGAATCTATGGGAAATTTAAGGGTCCTGTCCAGAAACTCTACTCAATTTTTGCTTTCATTTACATAAGGTATAAGGTGGTCAAATATGGACTCAAACAGCCAAAATTGAGCAAAATTGCTCTATATTCCCTAGCCTGCTTAAGGGGCTAAAATGGCACCATCGTTGAGAGCTCCGAAACCTATGGGAAATTAAAGGGTCCTGTCCAGAAACTCTTATTAATGATTTGCTTTTATTTACATAAGGTATATGGTGGTCAAATTTGGACTCAAAGAGCGAAAATAGAGCAAAATTGCTCCATTTTCCCTACCCTGCTTAAGGGGCTAAATTGGCACCATCGTTTAGACATCTAAAACCTAATGGAAATTAAAGGGTCCTGTCCAGAAACTCTTCTCAATGATTTGCTTTCATTTACATAAGGTATAAGGTGGTCAAATTGGGACTCAAACAGCAAAAATTTAGCAAAATTGCTCTATTTTCCTTCGCTTGCCTAAGGGGCTAAAATGGCACCACCGTTGAGATCTCCGTAACCTATGCACAATTAAAGGGTCCTGTCCAGAAACTCTTCTCCATGATTTGCTTTCATTTACATAAGGTATAAGGTGGTCAAATTGGGACTCAAACAGCGAAAATTTAGCAAAATTGCTCCATTTTCCCTAGCCTGCTTAAGGGGCTAAAATGGCACCATCGTTGAGAGCTCCGAAACTTATGGGAAATTAAAGGGTTCTGTCCAGAAACTATTCTCCATGATTTGCTTTCATTTACATAAGGTATAAGATGGTCAAATTTGGACTCAAACAGCGAAAATTGATCAAAATTGCTCCATTTTCGGTAGCCTGCTTAAGGGGCTAAAATGGCACCATCGTTTAGACATCTGAAACCTAATGGAAATAAAAGGGTCCTGTCCAGAAACTCTTCTCAATGATTTGCTTTCATTTACATAAGGTATAAGGTGGTCAAATTGGGACTCAAACAGCAAAAATTTAGCAAAATTGCTCCAATTTCGCTAGCCTGCTTAAGGGGCTAAAATGGCACCATTGTTGAGAGCTCCGAAACCTATGCCAAATTAAAGGGTCTGTCCAGAAACTCTTCTCCATGATTCGTTTTCATTTACATAAGGTATAAGGTGGTCAAATTTGGATTCAAACAGCAAAAATTGAGCAAAATTGCTCCAATTTCGCTAGCCTGCTTAAGGGGCTAAAATGGCACCATCGTTGAGAGCTCCGAAACCTATGGGAAATTAAAGGGTCCTGTCCAGTAACTCTTCTCAATGATTTGCTTTCATTTACATAAGGTATAAGGTGGTCAAATTTAGACTCAAACAGCGAAAATTGATCAAAATTTCTCCATTTTCCCTAGCCTGCTTAAGGGGCTAAAATGCACCATCGTTGAGAGCTCCGAAACCTATGGCAAATTAAAGGGTCCTGTCCAGAAACTCTCTCCATAATTTGCTTTCGTTTACATAAGGTATAAGGTGGTCAAATTGGGACTCAAACAGCGAAAATTGAGCAAAATTGCTCCATTTCCCCTAGCCTACTTTAGGGGCTAAAATGGCACCATTGTTGAGAGCTCCGAAACCTATGCCAAATTAAAGGGTCCTGTCCAGAAACTCTTCTCCATGATTTGCTACCATTTACATGAGGTATAAGGTGGTCAATTTTGGTTTCAAATAGCGAAAATAGAGCAAAATAGCTCCATTTTCCCTAGCCTGTTTAAGGGGCTAAAATGTCACCATTGTTGAGAGCTCTGAAACCTATTGAAAGTTAAAGGGTCCTGTCCAGAAACTCTTCTCAGTAATTTGCTTTCATTTACATAAGGTATAAGGTGGTCAAATTTGGACTCAAACAGCGAAAATTGAGCAAAATTGCTCCATTTCCTCTAGCCTGTTTAAGGGACTAAAATGGCACCATCGTTGAGAGCTCCGAAACCTATACCAAATTAAAGGGTCCTGTCCAGAAACTCTTCTCCATGGTTTGCTTTCATTTACATAAGGTAAAAGATGTTCAAATTTGAACTCAAACAGCGAAAATTGAGCAAAATTGCTCCATTTTCCCTAGCCTGCTTAAGGGGCTAAAGTGGCACCATCGTTGAGAGCTCCGAAACCTATGGGAAATTACAGGGTCCTGTCCAGAAACTCTTCTCAATTATTTGCTTTAATTTACGTAAGGTATAAGGTGGTCATATTTTGGACTCGAACAGCGAAAATTGAGCATTATTGCTTCATTTTCCCTAGCCTGCTTAAGGGGCTAAACTGGCACCATCGTATAGACATCTGAAGCCAATGGGTAATTAAAGGGTCCTGTCCAGAAACTCTTCTCAATGGTTTGCTTTCATTTACATAAAGTATAAGGTAGTCAAATTTGGACTCAAACAGCGAAAATTGAGCAAAACTGCTCCATTTCCCCTAGCCTGCTTAAAAGGCTAAAATGGTACCATCGTTGAGATCTCCGAAACCTATGGGAAATTAAAGGGTCCTGTCCAGAAACTCTCTCCATAATTTGCTTTCATTTACAAAAGGTATAAGGTGGTCAAATTTGGACTCAAACATCGAAAATTGAGCAAAATTGCTCCATTTTCCAAAACCTACTTTAGGGGCTAAAATGGCACCATTGTTGAGAGCTCCGAAACCTATTGGAAAGTAAAGGGTCCTGTCCATTACCTCTTCTCAAAGATTTGCTTCTATTTACATAAGGTATAAGGTGGTCAAATTTGGACTCAAACAGCGAAAATTGAGCAAAATAGTTCCATTTTCCCTAGCCTGTTTAAGGGACTAAAATGGCACCATCGTTGAGAGCTCCGAAACCTATGGGAAATTAAAGGGTCTTATCCAGAAACTCTTCTCAATGATTTGCTTTCATTTACATAAGGTATAAGGTGGTCAAATTTGGACCCAAACAGTGACAACTGATCAAAATTGCTCCATTTCCCCTAGCCTGCTTTGGAGGGGCTAAAATGGCACCTTCGTTGAGAGCTTCAAAACCTATGGGAAATCAAGGGGTCCTTGTCCAGAAACTCTTCTCAATGATTTGCTTTCATTTACATAAGGTATAAGGTGGTCAAATATGGACTCAAACAGCCAAAATTGAGCAAAATTGCTCCATATTCCCTAGCCTGCTTAAAAGGCTAAAATGGCACCATCGTTGAGAGCTCCGAAACCTACGGGAAAGTAAAGGGTCCTGTCCAGAAACTCTTCTCAATGATTTGCTTTCATTTACATAAGGTATAAGGTGGTCAAATTTGGACTCAAAGAGCGAAAATAGAGCAAAATTGCTCCATTTTCCCTACCCTGCTTAAGGGGCTAAAATGGCACCACCGTTGAGATCTCCGAAACCTATGGGAAATTAAAGGGTCCTGTCCAGAAACTCTTCTCAATGATTTGCTTTCATTTACATAAGGTATAAGGTGGTCAAATTTGGACCCAAACAGTGACAACTGATCAAAATTGCTCCATTTTCCCTAGCCTGCTTAAGGGGCTAAAATGGCACCATCGTTGAGAGCTCCGAAACCTATGGTCAAAATAGCGAATTTTACACGTTTGAACAATTAAAAACAATATACAATATCAATGGTACTCATTTAGATTATCAAATATCTTTTAAACAAAATACCCCCAGTCATGGATAACCAAAATTAATGATAACCGCGTTTTATCTTTGAAAAAAAAATGTGACATGTACTGTCTTTGTTAAAAAGCTTATGAAGGCCAAAAAAAGGTAGTAGAGTATTCTATGACACTTTTCTAAATGTGAATGATTATATACAACAGAACAAATGACAAGCTGAAATAGGTGACATAAGTGAAAAAGAATAGAAATCTTTCTTTCTTAGCACCAGAAATGGCATGAAGTTAAACTTCGAGATTTCCAATGTAAGATAAATTATAATAGTTTAGTCACAAATTCCTTCTTGGCTAAAAGTAATAAAATTGATAGTGGAGTATGTTCTTACTGTAAGGAACAACCAGAAAAAACACCATTTGTTTTTGTCATGTCAAAAGGTCAATAACTCCTGGAGAGAATTAAGAGAATGGCTCAACAAAAATAACAACATTGAATTTTCTCTAGAAGACAGGGAAATACTATCTTCATATACTGGTACGAGGGTTAGTCAAAATAACTGAGCCCTACCTTATAACATTTGAATTAAGTAAAATGGACATTTAATTAGATGATATTTCATTGTAGATATATGTCATCTATTTAATCACCTAATTTATATCTGTTGGTAGGCTTTTTGTAATGGTTGTTAGGCAACAGTATATGACCTGTCAAAGGGGTGCGCTCACGCTGTGATACATCTATTTCTAAGCGTTGCTATGGAAACAGTAATGTTAAAGCAATGCTTTATTCTCTGTTGTCTGTTATCTTTAACATGTACCTATTCATTGTCACAGAACAGAAACCAACTGACCCCAAATTATAGATGTTGTGGTAGTTTTATTTCAGAATTTATTACATTTTTACATGCCTGGTGTCCCATAATTTACCCCACCCACATTCATATTTACACAATTTTTATAGAAAATTTAAAATATTAGCCCAACAATGCTTTAACGGTACTGCATACACAGACCAACCCTCAGACATATTAAGTTCCTTGATTTAAATTCACAATTTTGTTTCCATGGCAACACAATTCTCATGTATATGAAAATTGGTTGAATTTTGGCGTTTTTTGTTGCTAGGCAACGCATACAATCAATCATGTTCACCTAAACATTAACGAACTAAGTGTAATAAAAAGTGTAATAAAAAGACAATATGATATATGTTATTCAAATTAATGTCAAATATGTCTTTCACAAAAACTACCAAGCATGCATCCTTTTAAAATACATAGTGTTAATTCCTGATGGCTGAACGCATCGATCTGACTGGCGATCTTCAGTTGCCTAGCAACCATAATGGAAGCCTAACTTATATAATTCTTCAGGGTCAAAACATCGACGACATATGATACTAATAGAAAATAATCGCATTTGTTGTATACAATGCCAAATCAAAATGTTATGAGGTAGGGCTCAGTTATTTTTGACTGACCCTCGTAACAATGTATTAGTCAATTACATATATGCTCTTGCGAAGCAAAAATTTATTTCCAGAAATATATTCAAGGCTTCATTTGCCTCCTAAAGAAAAAAATGTTAAGTGAGAAATATATTACCTTCCTTAACAACAAGATCAATAAGTTCTTTAAAAAATGGGCTCCCGTGTATAATCATTTCTTCCCAACTTTGACAAAAGAATGAGATTTTAGCTATCCCTGTTGGTTTTGAGGCTGGCTCTTTGCTATTGTCGTTATGTTTGTCTTCATTCTATTTTTTTACATTCTTCCAGCCATCTATCATGAGCGGAAAACTTTTTTTTAGAATAAAGGCTATGCAAGAGCTCAGGCCTGTGCTAGACCTTTGTTCGCATCCATAAAATATATCCAATTACTTATATGATCTATAGTACTCTACAACCATGCTTGTTAATTAACTTTAAATACAGACTCTCTGCCTGCTTCTCTCTAATCCTCCCCTCTTCTCTCTAATAGTATACAACTAATGCTAGCTGTTCGAATGATCTCCATATTTATATGTTCACATAATATTGTATATAAACTTATGTATATTCGTGTTTTGAACAATGTTTATTTTAAATAAATAAAAATCTGAAAAATAATCATCTAAATGATCAGGTCGATATTCAATCATCTTGGGAGCTATAAATGCTGCATATTAGTTATTTTGGCTCTAAGTTCTCCCATGCATGCTTATCTAAAAAACTGGACCATGCCCCTAGTGTCAAACCAAAATCCTGTATGGAATATACAGCTGCATAGGATTACATGCCACTGAAAGTGTAGTCAACACATTGCTATTTGGTGAAATTTTATTAAGTTTGTCTGATTTTAGGTTTTCATAATAAAGCATGTTTTCATAGGTGCACAGATGCAATAATAGATGCAAAAACTGTAAATATGTCTACACAGCATGCATATCCTAGAATGCAGTTACAGCTTCAGGTAAGACACACTAAAACTTATAATGACAGTAATTTTTTTCTATCAGACTGTCAACATGTCTAGTAAAACTATGTTAGAATACTAAGCATTAAGAAAATGAAGTTCATCAAGGGTGTATAGAATGTTGCAGTACGATATATTCACCAGAGACTTCTAAAATAATAATTGTTCATCAAGGCTGTAAAAGTAGATCATAGGTTGCTCATCAAGCGTGTCTTGGTTACTGGGGATCTAAGATGCTAAGAGGATGACTGTTCATAAAGGCTGTATAGCGTGTCATTATATTCATATGTAGAACATAATCTCAGTTCTCAGATAAAATGTTCTAAGCTGTAAAGAATGTTGAAGAAGACTGAGCATAATCTTGAGCTTCCATGCTACTATCAAATTGTTCATCATTAAGGCTGTATGGAATGCCTTAGTTATCCGTACATAATTTTAGACGTTGAAGATAATAGCAGTTCATCAATAACTAATCCATTGAGTACAGGGTTAAAATTATGGAGTGCATCTTGCTGTCTTAAACGTCAGCCTGTAAAGAGACCCCTGAAACCCGCGTGGAAAATTTCTCAGATAAGAAAATAAGTTTATTTTGAACATACATGTATTTAGTAGCTTCAAATTGTGAGATTTAAGTCAACCTTCACAACTTGGTATCACAATCAGGAATATTCAGCTCAGAACAATCCCCTGCAAGAGCTAGTGTAGCTAGGTTAGTCTAATTAGAACATTTAAGCTAGGCGCTTTGCATTTGCAGATCCTGACATAGTGCATCCACTAAACAGGATTCAAGCTGAGCTTGGCCCTGCAAGAGGACCTGTAAGTTGTGTGAGTCTGAAGTGACTGCTGACTGATACAAGCGGCCAGGTTGGGATGGCCCAGCATTTAGTGCATCACTATGTCAGAGAATAGGCCTGCAGGTCAGGGTGATGGACCGTGGGTCCAGCCAAACGAGTATGTAGAGACCCCTAACCGGTACAGCTTGTCAGTATAAAGAAGAAGTGTAAACAACCAAGTCCACCTGACTGCGAATTCTACAAGAACAATACCATACTGGTTTAAGTCCAATTGATTGCCAGTCTGACAATGGGAAAAGAGAGGGGAGCAGCATTCATCCAAGAGTCAACTAAAAGACCCCTGACCATAGGTATATCAAACAATATGCTTAATGAAAATAAATCACTGATCTTGAAAGTGAAATAGCAGGGCTGTAGAAATTCCAAGTTGTACAAAAATGCTTTTGAATCACCCCTACCAAGCTTAATTAGTACTATAAGAAAGCTGAGATTATCCCACGCATGGTTCCTATACCCATTATTTAGTGTCTCAGAGCCCACTCAGTGCATTCAGAGTGGAAGGTTTGTAAGACATTTATTTACAGAATTCCAATGGTATATTTGAACTAGATGCAGTTTAGTTTGTGAAATGAATTATCCTTAGCTGAATAAGCCAGTTATCATAAATCCAAAGGTACGTTGTTTGTATGTTCATTTTATAAAAAAAAAACACGTTCCATTTTCACCGATCAAAACACAACGAAAGCTTATAAATTGAAATGCTGCTCCAAAAAATATGCAATTAGGTTATTTAGCTTGGTTTAATGGCACACAGTCAAATGAACCATATTTATCATAAAACGTAAATAATCAAATAAGGACAAAAATAGAGAAAAACACCCTTTTTTGTAGGGCTTTGGTTAAATAGAAAAGCGCCCTTTTTGTTAGAGCTTTGGTTCGAATAAGGGCAAAAATAGAGAAAAACACCCTTTTTGTAGGGCTTTGCTTAGGGTTAAAGCGAAAATAGAGAAAAACACCCTTTTTGGTAGGGCTTTGCTTAGAATAAGGGCAAAAATAGAGAAAAAAAAACTTTGTCTGTGGTTAGGATTAGAGCAAAAATAGAGAAAAACACCCATTTTTACAGGGCTTTTGTTAGAATAAGGGCAAAATTTAGAAAAACACCCTTTTTGGAGGGCTTTGGTTAGAACATGGGCAAAAATAGAGAAAAATACCCTTTTTGGTAGTGCTGCGGTTAGAATAAGGGCTAAAATAGAGAAAACGCCCTTTGTGGTAGAGCTTTGGTTAGAATAAGGGCAAAAATAGAGAAAAGAAACTTTTTGTAGGGCTTTGGTTAGAATAAGGGCAAAAATAGAGAACATGTTTTCTTTGTGGCAGGGCTTTGGTTAGGGTTAGAACAAAAATAGAGAAAACATCCTTTTTGGTAGGGCTTTGGCCAGTTTATTTGACCTATTTCGGCTTGGACAACTTGAAGAAGGAAAATGTTTAAAATAAACTCTTTTATTACATACCAGCAGCAGAGTTCAAGTCTGGATCGAATATGGCCATCGCCTGCAAAATCAAGCTAGTATTCAGAGGCAAAGTTTTTGCAGTCCCAAGTCCAATCTGCAGTAAAATGAAGTAAATTATGATGCTTATCTTACATATGCACATACCTTGACAGACTGTAGTAGAAAGAGAGACACAGTGCCACTGGCGGTGGCTATTATGTACCAATGGCGATGGCACCGGAGCAAGTACCGCTGGCGGCGGCCGCATATGCTGCATGGTGTGCAGCGGAGCAGAAGAAAGCAGTTCAGGCTGTCAATGCAATGCCATGTAAGTACAGATGGGCAGCACAGGGACGGACTATGAGTACTTACAAGTGATTTGGGGAGTTAGAATAGCTAAATTTCAGGTCGAGATAGAGCTATTTTCCCCAAATCGATCAGGTGATTGGTCCCCAAGGAATGATAGTATGTTAAGAGTGAAAACTGGTTGTTGATGTTCTGAGATACAGTGTATGATTAAAAGCAGTAGAAATTAACAACACCCTGATATGATCAAAACTGCCAGCCTGCCACAGCCACAGAGGTCAAAGCAATAGCATATAATGGAAAATTAGCC
This sequence comes from Loripinus fragilis, assembly GCA_964019695.1. Lineage (NCBI taxonomy): Eukaryota > Metazoa > Mollusca > Bivalvia > Lucinida > Lucinidae > Loripinus > Loripinus fragilis. Next base: position 10,381,068 of record OZ026527.1, read on the forward strand.
TGGAAATGAACCGAATTATTCTTGATCTGCATTGTTAAACAAACAATGCAGATCAAGAATAATTCGGTAACAATGATTAAGATAACAATGTATTACACTTGTCAAGCCAAACCTATTTTGTTAAATTAAATGTCACAATTACATATCCTCTGCTAATGTCAAATCTGTAAACCACAGAATAATAGCCCCAAACTGAGAATGAATTTTAGTTGATTGAGTCAATGGATTGGCTCCATCACGAGAAAACCTGTCTTTGGATATTTCTACCAAAGTGAGACTCAAACCAGTCTGCTCAGCTATAGTAACTTGCTAGAACATTGAAAGTTCCCTTGATAAGACTGGACTGATTAGCAGGCTGCTCTGTCCCTGTTAATTTCAACCCCACAAAGACAGGTTTTTCCACGCCTTGGCCAACATAATACCAAAGTATCAATTTAAAGTATTTAGTACAGGAGATTCCACCATAAAAACCTATCTTTGGATAATTCTACTTTATTTTCTTGCTAGAACATTGAAAGATCCCTTGTGGCCGGTTAGATAGGATACTTCCCGATAAGCGTTATACAATGGTGCTGATCAGACTGCAAATATGGTAAGGCTGCTCTGTCCCTTGTTATTTGCAAACCCACGAAGACAGACCGTTCGATAATGGTGTGAACCCATGTTTGACTACTCGTTAGAGGAGTCTGATCAGGACTAACATGGTTTGAAGCCAAAACCTCCAATATTTGGTTCTTCTCCCTCCACTTCCACCAAAATGCTCATAAACTATCAAGCTGTCTATGTGAGATGCACATATTGTCATCATTATATTTTCTATTGTATTGAACTGGACTATTATTCACTCCGGTAGTTCTTGAGTAGTTCTTAAGAAAGAAGCAGGACAAGCTCCGTTGCAACGCTACCTTAATCGCCTCTTACATGGATCTACATTGCTATGTTCTCTGATTTCATATTCGCAGTACAACTGCCTGATTCCCCTATGAACATTGCTTGCAATTGGTGTGATCCAAATATGCATTTGTAGATTTACTATGTATTACGGAAAATGCAAACCATCCCAGTCACTTTCCTGATATCGATTACATATTTGTATGTGGTGTCTTGTTGGTTGCAACTCTGTTATCATCAGTCAATTTACAATTTTTGGTCAAGATACACAGGTCAAGATAAAACACTTGCTCACTTATTTATTATTCATGGTTCATATAGTAATCGAGATATAAGGCACTGGACCTTAATAAGGTAGGTTAAACTGGTCTTAATCCAGTAGTCAATGTCAAAAAGTCTGTTCATATGTCTGCGAAAAATGGTCATCTTTTGTAATTTCTATTTTTTTCATAATGTTGACACTAACGGTGCATACTGTTTTTTGGGTCTGCATTATATTCGCTAAGTGGTCACGTTCTTGAACCTGTAATACATTTAACACATTCAACAACATAATAATCCGTACACGGGAATTGTCATGTTCGATTAAGAGACACTGTACACCTATTCGTAAGTATGAAACGTGTATTTTACATAAAGACAACTTGATAGTATTGTAAATGTAAATGTTTGTAACAAATGGCTATATACAAACACAAAACGTCTGCTGACACCCTGGTAGTGGATCCATATTCTGCCAGATTGTTCATCAACAGAAATGTTTGACAGCTTTAAAGCTGCTAAGGCCTGTTTCATATGTTGAAAGTGTTCTAGCAGTCTGTTGTTATATACTTAGTTCCATAATATTTTCTCTGGAGATGGGCATGGTTGAGGATAAGACTCTGTATACGGTGCTACCATACAAACGTCTGAACAATAACCATCTTAATATTAGATCGGGTATTAATATTAGATTCAATCATCTTGGGAACTATAAATGCTGCTTATAAGTTATTTTGCTTCTAGTAGAAACTACCAAAGTTCTCTCATGCATCCTTATCTGAAATACTGGACCATAGCCACAGTGTCAAACCCAAATCCTGTGGCATGTAATTCTTTGCAGCTGTATGGTATGCTCAAAGTGAAGTCAACACATATGGTGGATTTTTGATATGTTTGTCTGACCTTTAGGCTTCCATAAATGAGTATGTTTTCATATGTGCACAGATGTAATAATAGATCTAAAAACTAAGGATAAGTCTACACAGCATGCATATCCTAGAATGCAGCTAAGAGTAAATCCACAACACACTAAAACTTGTAATGACAGTAATTTTTTTTTATAAGACTGTCAACATGTCTAGTTAAACTAAATTAGTATACGGTAAGCAATCTTAGCATTAAGAGAATGAAGTTCATCAAGGGTGTATAGAATATGTAAGTACCATATATTCACCACAGACTTCTAGGGATTGTTCATCAAGGCTGTAAAAGTAGATCATTGATTGCTCATCAAGCGTGTCTTGGTATCTTAGATGCTAAGAGGATGACTGTTCATAAAGGCTGTATAGCGTGTCATTATTCTCATAAGTAGAACATAATCTGAGAGGTCTCAGATAAAACTGTTCTAAGCCGTATAGAATGTTGTAGAACACTGAGCTTGAGCTTCGTTGCTAATATCAAATCGATTATCATTAAGGCTGTACGGAATGCCTTCGTTCTCCGTACATACTTTTTGACTTTAAAGATAATAGCAGTTCAATAAGAACTACTCCTGGGTTAAAATTATGGAGTGCATATTGCTGTTTCAACCGTCAGACTGTAAAGAGACGCCTAAAACCCGCGTGGAAAAATCTCAGATAAGGAAATAAGTTTATTTTGAACATACATGTATTTAGTAGCTTCAAACAGTGAGATTTCAGCTCATAACAATCCCCTGCAAGAGCTAGTGTAGCTATGTTAATCTAATTAGAACATTTAAGCTTGGTGCTTTGCATTTGCAGGTCCTGACATAGCGACAACCACTAAACAGGATTCCAGCTGACCTTGACCCTGCAAGAGGACCTGTAAGTTGTGTGAGTCTGTAGAGACTAGAGACCGGTACAGCTTGTCAGTTTAAGTGTAAGCAACGAAGTCCACATGACTGCGAATTCTACTAGAACAGAGTGTGACAATACCATACTGGTATAAGTCCAAGTGATTGCAAATCTGACAATGGGAAAAGAGAGGAGCAGCATTCATCCAAGATTCAACTAAAAGATTCCTGACCATAGGTATATCAGAATCAATGCTTAATGAAAATAAATCACTGATCTTGAAAGTGAAACGATTCCAAGTTGAACACAAATGCTTTTGAACTACCCCTGCCACGCTAAGTACTATAAGAAAGCTGAGATTATCCCACGCATGGTTCCTATACCCATAATTTAGTGCCTCAGAGCCCACTCAGTGCATTCAGAATGGAAGGTTCTAAGACATAAGAATGTATATATACATCAATTTATTCACATAATTTCAATGGTACATTAGAACTAGAAGCAGGTCAGTTTGTGAAATGAATTATCTTTAGATGAATAAGCCAGTTATAGCTATCATAAATCCTAATGTCATAAATCCAAAGAATCTCAGAAGAAAATGTTTAGTCAGTATTTATGTTTTCTCATAAAATCAACAATACTGCATATATCATTGTCAAATCTTTTACATGAGTTGTATTATCGTAACTTTACATGTACCTGTTTATTGCGTGATAAATAATGCCTCTATTAGACTGTATCAACCAAATTTCAAAATGCACGATGTGCACGTGCTGCGGTAAACCTACAGGGTTATTTTCTCATAAACTGTTAGATATTGAAAGGGAGCTGTTCCTATTGCAATAATCCGGAGAAAATTCAGTGCTAGCAAGCTTAATTCGCAGTCCAGGCTATCAACAAATTACAGAAATACCGCGTTTTGACGTCTTGAAACAGGTACGCGTGTTGCTGACGTAACACGCAGTTTTGGATGCAGTGAACAAACAATTTATCGTCTGCAAACACGTTTTCAACAGCCTGGCAGTAGAAATTACAAGCCTCTGTTGGGGAGAACACGGATAACGACGCCATTTGAAGTTAGGGTCATAGTGACGTCAACATGACGTAATCGCTTCATGGCCGCTTGGAAACTTCTTAAATTCCTTAGTCATGCAACAGATACGAGAATTTCCGTCTGTACTGCCAGAAATCGTCTGAGGGGCGCTAGACTGATTTTTGAGTTATGAAATTTGAATTTTAATATTGACCACTTTGTGCATTTTTGATGAAGAAAACGGGTATATTTTCAGAATGCTTTGTTGAAAATGTTCACATATGTAAGACATTACATGAATTTTATTTTGAGTAAGGTTTTTGTCAATATTAAGACTGTCTTACAAAATTATTGCACACAGTGTCTGTACTGACTAAACTTTTTCTTCTGAGTATATTTAAAAAAGAACATGTTCCTTTAACACTGGCCTATTTTAAAAATTTCACCGATTAAAACAAAACACTACGAAAGCTTTTAAATTGATATGCTGCTCCAAACAATATGCAATAAGGTTATAAAGCGTGGCTAAATGTCAAACAGTCAAATAAACCATATTTATTCTAAAACATAAATAATCAAATAAGGGCAAAAATAGAGAAAGATCACCCTTTTTGGTAGGGCTTTGCTTAGAATAAGGGCTAAAAATAAAGAAAAAACCCTTTTTGGCGTGGCTTTAATTAGAATATGGGCAAAATAGAGAAAAACACCCTTTTTGGTAGGGTTTTGGTTTAAATAAAGGGTAAAAATAATGAAAAACACCCTTTTTGGTAGGGCTTTGCTTAGAATAAGGGCCAAAATAGAGAAAAAATATCTTTGTGGCAGGTTAGGATAATAGCAAAAATAGAGAAAACTACCCTTTTTGGTGTGGCTTTACTTAGAAAATGGTTAAAATAGAGAAAAACACCCTTTTTGGTAGGGATTTGGTTAGAATAAGAACAAAAATAGAGAAAAACATCCGTTTTGGCAGGGGTTTTGGTTAAAATAAGAGCAAAAATAGAGAAAAACACACTTTTTATAAGAGCTTTGGTTAGAATAAGGGCTAAAATAGAGAAAAAAAAACACCCTTTTTGGTAGGGCTTTGGTTAGAATATGGGCAAAAATAGAAAAAAATCACCCTTTTTGGTAAAGCTTTGCTTAGAATTAGGGCTAAAATAGAGAAAAACTATCTATGTGATAGGGCTTTGGTTAGGATTATAGCAAAAATAGAGAAAAACAGCCTTTTTGGTGAGGCATTGGTTAGAATATGGCAAAATAAAGAAAACACCCTTTTTGTAGGGCTTTGGTTAGAATAAGAACAATAATAGAGAAAAACACCCTTTTTGGTAGGGCTTTGGTTATAGTAAGAGCACAAATAGAGAAAAATCCCTTGTGCTTTGGTTAGAATAAGGGCAAAAATAGAGAAAACACCCTTTTTGTTAGAGATTTGGCTAGATTAAGGGCTAAAATAGAGAGAAAAAAACCTTTTTGGTAAGGCTTTTGTTAGAATATGAGCAAAAATAGAGAAAAACTCTTTTTTGGTAGGGCATTGGGCAAAAATAGAGAAAAATTATCTTTGTGGCAGGGCTTTGGTTAGGGTTAGAACAAAAATAGAGAAAACACTCTTTTTGGTAGGGCTTTGGTTAGAATAAGGGTAAAAATAGAAACAAACACTCTTTTTGGTAGGGCTTTGGCTTATTTATTTGACCTATTACGGCTTGGACAAGTTAAAGAAGAAGGTGTTTAAAAATGCACTCTTTTATTACATACCAACTTAATAACTTGACAAATAAGAACCAGCTCAGTGTGAACTTAATAATACTTCGTGGCCGGTTAGACATAATACTTGCAGTAAGCGAGTAACAATGCGCTGATCAGTCTGGACAGATGAGCAGGCTGCTCTGCCATTTGTTAATACAAACCAACGAAGACAATTTTTCACACGTCTTGGTCCACATAATACCAATGTTTGAATTTAAAGTATTAAGTACAGGAAATTAAGCAACTCCACCATAAGAAACCCTGTCTTTGGATAATTCTGCTAAAATCATACTCAAACCAGTCTCGTCTATAATACTTGCTAGAACATTGAAATCACTTGTGACCAATTTGATAGGGTACTTCCCAATAAGCGTTTAACAATGCTGCTGATCAGACTGCACAGATGAGAAGGAAGCTCTGCCCCTTGTTATTTGCAAACACACAAAGACAGGCCTTCCCACGTCTTGGCCCACATTTAACCAATGAATCAATTTAGGCAAGTACAGGAGATTCAGCAAAATTCACATCACAGACCCATCCCCACTCTGAGAGAAATGAGCAGGAAAGGCTCCGTAACTATGAGCATTGCCATGTGAGTGATTATCTGAAACTGCAAAACAGTCGAAAAGTTGCATTTAACTAACAGCTATTAAAGCAGTTGTTCTTGACTACTTAATGTTCTGCTATTAGAGTGTTCTGAGCATTTGAAACACTTGTTCTGGTGTATGGATATAAGTTCTGTAATAATCAGACACTCATCTCAAGAGCGTTTAACAAATGATCTTCCAAACGCGCTTATATGCCGAACTACTGGCCGCAATACGAAATGAGCGCTCTTGGAAAAACAACAACAAACCTGGTTAAGTCAAATCCAAGTCTGTAGAATTTGTTTGATATCAAATCACTGCCCGGCTCATTCCAAAACAGTGGGTCATTAGGTGCATTCTTCAATGTTAACACTTTGCAGCGTCTGTAAAGTGAAAGGACATAATTTCAAAAGGTTGTTTAATTTGAACAACAGTATATTGATTCCATATCTGGATGGGTCTGTTTTGATGCCTTTAGATAAAGCTGTACATAGTTATCCATAAATGTCACATCTCCAATACACAGATTATTAGGGGGTCAAAAACCTGTTGATTAATTGTTAATTAATAAAATTCCTCATGACGTTAAAGTTACACATGCTGCATGGAGTAAGTAATCCTTATAAGGTGATATGTAACCAGTTTGCAAAATTTAACGATTGTACTATCAATTTGGCTTCTTGGTCGCTTTCTTGATACATTATCTACGTTCAACAACATAATAATCCGTACACCGGAATTGTCATGTTCAATTAAGAGACACTGTACACCTATTCGTAAGTATGCTTCTTAGGCATGTTTCATATTTTGAAAGTGTTCTAGCAGTCACTGCATTGTCCCATAAAGAATTCACAATCTGTTCTTAGTTTCATAATATTCTCTCTGGAAATGGGCATGGTTGAGGATAAGAGTCTGTATACGGTGCTACCATACAAACTTCTGAACAATAACTATCTTAATATTAGATCAGGTCGATATTCAATCATCTTGAGAACTATAAATGCTGCCTATTAGTTATTTTGGTTCTAGTAGAAACTACAAAAGTTCTCCCATGCATTCTTATCTGAAATGCTGGACCATGGCCCCAGTGTCAAAGTAAGTAAGGGTGCAAAGATCAGGAATCGACACAAAAAGTACCACACCTGACCAAGAATACCAATGGGAAAGTGACAAACTCACAATTATACACCACAAACGAGAGCAAAGAGGTCAGCCCTTTCCCAGCAGGTGACTACAAAGCACAATATAAACAGACGCGCACAAAGACATAGCAAACACAAGATTGAACGAAAACAAACCCAAATCCATTGGCATATATTCCTATGCAGCTGTATAGTATGCCCAAAGTGTAGTCAACACATTGCTATATGGTGAAATTTTAATTAGTTTGTCTGACCTTTAGGCTTCCATAAATAAGTATGTTTTCATAGGTGCACAGATGTAATAATAGATCCAAAAATAAAGCATGCATATCCTTGAATTCCCAGCTTCAGGTAGGAGTGAATCCACAACACAATTATACTGGTAATGACAGTATTTTTTATCAGACTGTCTAGTAAAACTAAGTAAGTATACGGTAAGCTTAGCATTAAGAAAATGAAGTTCATCAATGATGCATAGAATCTGTAGTACCATATATTCACCAGAGACTTCTAAGATAATAATTGTTCATCAAGGCTGTAAAAATTAGATCATAGATTGCTCATCAAGCGTGTCTTGGTTACTAGGGATCTTAGATGCTAAGCGGATGACTGTTTATAAAGGCTGTACACCTAAGGAATTTTCTAACGCATACACTTTTGTTTTGGCATTTTCTTGGAAACTTGAATTTTGAAGTTATTAAATTATTTAGGAATACATTAGAACAATGTTATCCAGTAACACATGATTATTTTCAGAGACATCTGACTCAGAACTTTTAAAATATGGAAGTTTGAGTTGAAAACTTCAAAAAACGAAAGTCGAAATTTACCATTTTTCAAACAAATCAATATGGAAAACAGAATAGCAATTTGTCACTGTTTTCCATTTTATGAGATATGATTCTGAATTATTTTCAAATGTAGGTCAGTTTGCAATCGATTATTCATAAAATAAAAAAAAATCTTACAATTTCTTTTTTTTCCATAAAATTAAACAGACAATACGCAGATAATTCCTGACAATCGCATCGAATATGTGCTTGGTTGGGTCTCGACCAGTGTAGCAGGATGGCCATGGTAAAACATCTATCCTGCTAGCTTACAGCAGAGCCGTGCGGATGGTGCTTACAGTGGGAATTGTTAAAATTGAACAAAGCAAATTACATGAAAAAAGTGAGTATGACTAGGAAACGCCACAATCACACACTACAGACCAACTACAGCACCGTGAGGAATAGACACAGAACACTAACTGTCAAATGACATTAAAAGACAATTAAAGCAAAGCAAACAGCTATCTTTCTTTCCCAGCGAGATGATTGCAAAACTAGAAAGTAAGTAGTGCACAACAAAACAAGGACCGACCATAAACCCCCACACAAAACAATGGAGGCAACAATAAACAATGAATCAACAACAGTTCAGAACCACCGCCTTAGAATGCTAAGCCGAAGACACTGGGGCTTAAGCTTAATATACTGCCAAATATTTGCCCTCGATTCTGCTGTTGCCAAACAAAACAAAAAAAAAAGATGTTAAGCTCGCGTGGAGGCTTCCTTACTTATCCAATATATCACCATGGGGAAATAATCAAATATATAACACACTGCCAGGAAACAAAGAAAATGGTTCTCAACTCACTGACAGTCAAGAGCTAAAGAAAAATCTCAATTGAGCCACAGCGGGCCCAGCTAAAGGCACTGAACATCAGGCGCTGACCCACCGATGGAAGTGATATGCCATAGATTCTGATGTGCTGACCCATCGTGAATTTCATGCATTTCTTATTTAATATGACTTTTTCTTTGTATTGTTCAGCATACCAAATGGAATAAAGACAACCTCACTGAAACACAGACTTGAGCTCAAGTTCCATTTTTGTGACTTTCGATTTCGACCCTTTCAAATTAAATAAGCTGTATGTTGCAAAATACCTAATGTATTGTTTTGAAATTTTCACAAATGATGTGAATCATATTGAATTTATGTTAAACAACATAAAAATCAAATTGTTCAACATAATAAGGATTTTGTAGTAAATTGTTTACTGTATGCGTTAGAAGATTCCTTAAGTATATAGCGTGTCATTATACTCAAAAGTAGAACATAATCTGAGAGGTCTCAGATAAAACTGTTCTAAGCTGTATAGAATGTTGTAGAACACTGAGCTTGAGCTTCCATGCTAGCATCAAATTGTTCATCATTTAGGCTGTACGGAATGCCCTCGTTCTCCGTACATAATTGAAGACTTTGAAGAAAATAGCAGTTCATCAAGAACTACTCCATTGTGTCCAGGGTTAAAATGATTGAGTGCATATTGCTGACTTAAACGTCAGCCACATAAGAGACCCTCAAACCCGCGTGGAAAATCTTAGATAAGGAAATAAGTTTTTTTTAACATAAATGTATTTAGTAGATTCAAACAGAGAGATTTGAGTCAACCTCCACAACTTGGTATCACAATCAGGAATATTCAGCTCAGAACAATTCCCTGCAAGAGCTAGTGTAGCTAGGTTAGTCTAATTAGAACATTTAAGCTAGGCGCTTTGCATTTGCAGATCCTGACATAGCGACAACCACGTAACAGGATTCCAGCTGAGCTTGACCCTGCAAGAGGACCTGTAAGTTGTGTGAGTCTGAAGAGACTGCCGACTGATACAAGCGGCCAGGCTGGGTCTGTCCCAGCATTTAGTGCATCACTATGTTTGAGAATATGCCTGCAAGTCAGGGTGGTGAACCGTGGGCCCAGCCAAACGAGTATGTAGAGACCCCTTAACGGTACAGCTTATCAGTTTAAAGGGTAAGTGTAAGCAACCAAGTCCACAATACTGCGAATTCTACAAGAACAGAGTGTGACTATACCATACTGGAATAAGTCCAAGTGATTGCCAATCTGACAATGGGAAAAGAGAGGGGAGCAGCAATCATCCAAGAGTCAACTAAAAGACCCCTGACCATATGTATATCAGACTCAATGCTTAATGAAAATAAGTCACTGATCTTGAAAGTGAAACGATTCCAAGGTGTACAAAAGTGCTTTTGAATTACCCTTGCCAAGCTTAGTACTCACAATGCTGAGGTTATCCCACGCATGGCTTATACCCATAATTAAGTGCCTCAGAGCCCAACCAGTGCATTCAGAGTTGAAGGTTCTAAGAATGTATATAAACATCCATTTATTCACATAATTCCAACGGTACAATTGAACTAGAATTATCCTATAAGCCAGTTATAACTATCATAAATCAAAAGGTACGTTGTATGTTCATTTAATGAAAAAAAAAACACGTTCCTTTAACACTGGCCTTTTACACCGATCAAAACACTATGAAAGCTTTTAAATTGAAAAGCTTCTCCATAAAATATGCAATTAGGTCAATAGCTTGGCTAAATGTCAAACAGTCAAATAAACCATATTTATTCTAAAACATAAATAATCAAATAAGGGCAAAAATAGAGAAGAGCCCCCTTTTTTGTAGGGCATTTGTTAAAATAAGGGCAAAAATGGAGAAAAAACATCCTTTTTGTTAGCGCTTTGGTTAGAATAAGGGCAAAAATAGAGAAAACATCCTTTTTGATTGGACTTTGCTTAGAAGAAAGGCTAAAATAGAGAAAAACTGTCTCTGTTTAGGATAATAGCAAAAATAGAGAAAAACACCCTTTTTGTGTGGCTTTGGTTAGAATATGGGCAAAATAGAGAAAAACACCCTTTTTGGTAGGGCTGTGGTTAGAATAAGAACAAAAATAGAGAAAAAACGCCCTTTTTGGTAGGGCTTTGGTAAGAATAAGAGCAAAAATAGAGAAAACACCCATTTTCGTTAGAGCTTTGGTTAGAATAAGGGCTAAAATAGAGAAAAACTATTTTTGTGGCAGGGCTTTGGTTAGGATAATATCAAAAATAGAGAAAACGCCCTTTTTGGTGTGGCTTTGGTTAGAATTAGAACAAAAATAGAGAAAAAAACACGCCCTTTTTGGTAGGGCTTTGGTTAGAATAAGAGCAAAAATAGAGAAAACACCCTTTTCTTTAGAGCTTTGGTTAGAATAAGGGCTAAAATAGAGAAAAAAAACACCCTTTTTGGTAGGGCTTTGGTTTGAATATGGTCAAAAATAGAGAAAAAATCACCCTTTATGGTAAGGTTTTGGTTAGAGTAAGGTCAAAAATAGAGAAAAAATGAAATTTTCGATGTTTGAATGTAATGAATTAGTCGAAAATTGATCTCCCTTGTTTTGCTATGCTCCGATAGGTAAGTAGCCGTGTTAAGAAACTACGAGAAAGTTGAGTTTAAGATTTGAAATGGTCATTCAGCTGTGGAACGACTGACTAACCAGACGTGTTTTATCGAGAAGAACTATGTCGTTAGATAGTACACTACGGACAGTGAATAACGGACATGTACAGAATTGATATCGGTGGAAATTTGAGGGAACTGTTGCATGAACCACCAGACGTTCAAAAGCCATAGGCCAAAGTATCAGCCATGTACTTATGGTTAATCAACGTATGTGGGGTGGGGCAGGTCGGGCCCCAGGAACGTTTCTTGAACAGAGATACACACACACCGGTGCACCAGCTTTGGTTCCTTTTGAGCTTATTCAGACATTACAGTCGTACAACGAGGTATCGTCGGACCTGGTTTTGCTTGTAGAGAGGCGAACAGCATCGGAAGAAACTGCCCTTTCACCAAGAACGAACTACCGGAGAAATGAGACCTTCTCTAAGGAAGATTCCACACCCATGGAATTTTAAGATGAGTATTGTATTTTTCATTTTGAAAAAAATGAATAAATAATTAAAATCTGAACGGGGCCAACTATCATATTGATTTTGGCCGGTTCAAGACAATCCAATTAAAATGGAATTCATTACCATAAAACTATGTCTGATTTTAAAAAGAAAGTTCATTTGTACATGAAGCAGTTTTTTGGAAAAGGTCTGATTTAAAAATGTGAAAATGTTTGGTTGTAGTTCCATTCAATGCTTCAGTTCAAAAATAATGGCAAAATAGGTTGCTTGATAAAGGTTTTATACCAGGAGCTTAGTTTGAAAATGTTTATAGGGATCAGTACATGTTTTGGAGTTGCTTGTGACCGTTTAGAACTCTGTGGGTTTTACTTTTAGCATACCTCAAGAGGGATTGATAAGGGAAAGTCTTCATTGCGAGATACGTTAGTACAGGGTGGATCCCTGTTACGAAAGTTGCCAACTTTGTGGCGTCAAAAGATTATAGGATTATAAAAGTTATAGGATCTGTTTCTCAAAATATGACAGGTACATTAGTATTGACATAAATAAGGCGAGACCATGGAGTTTCTACATTATGGTTTCCCAAGAGAACCTAGAACTGTATCCTTTCTGGGATAAGACAAGTTTCCTCAAATATTCACATTCAATAGACATATTGATGTGTTTGTACGTTAAACGGGGTGTCTTATGGTTCATGAGCTAAAAAAAAAAAAAAGCTTAAAGTTTTCTGGTTGAAGTGGTTGTGTGATGTATATTAGAGTGTTGCTAAAGCATATTTTGAGCAAGCAGAGTGCAAATGTTTCACAGAAAGATGCATAGTATATATTAATCCAGAATTGCATGATTTAGCCATACAGTTTTTCAGATTTTCGTCAGGCATGCCATTCATTCATAAATCGTTTGGCTGCCGCGGATTTTTTTGGATAGAGTAGATTATTTATCATACGTCACAGAAAGACATGACTGAGGGTTATTTTGTGATATGTTAGGCTTGAGTGAGCGGGGATTTTTAGAAATTGAATATTTTGTATTAGAACATGATACTTAATTGGCATTTTAATAATAATAATAATAATAATAATAATAATAATAATAATAATAATAATAATAATAATAATAATAATAATTATAATAATAATAATAATAATAATAATAATAATAATAATAATAATAGGAATTTTAATAATAAAAAAAAGAAAAAAAAAGAGCGAACACATTTACGTTTTGATGTCGGACTAGAATGTTTTGTACTGTGTTTGGCCTACGGCGACGTTGGTCTAAGAGGTAATCGACGTAGATATAACGGTTGAATTGACGTAATGAGTCTGCTTAACGTTTGCATGCATTTGATAGAGCGAGGTGAACTGGAAACGGTACAGGGGCTATTAAGGGTGACAATGCGTTTATTTTTTTCAGAGCCTAGCAGTTAAAATAGAGAAGCTACTTGGCGTCATGGCGACAAGGGTCTCCCTGCTATCCGAGTTGATAGAACGAATGCATCCTAGCGAGGATTTAACCGTTGAAGAAGTTATGGACTTGAAAGTTAGGATGTGTTGGCCACCTCGCTGTGTCATTTGGCTTTATATATTAGTATATCTCGTTCAGTCTGTTAATGCTGAATTCAAAGTCCCATAACAAACGCATATTATAGTATTAAGAAACCAAAACAAAGCTCTGCCATTAAGGGTGTTTTACTCTATTTTTGCCCTTATTCTAACCAACAGTAAGTCAGTATGATCAGGAAATACCACAATCACAAACCGCGGACAACCCCATGGCACCGCGAGGAAGAGCCACTCAACCATCAAGAGACAAGGGTGTTTTCTCTATTTTTGCCGTAATTCTAACAAAGCCCTACCAAATAGGGCGTTTTCCTCTATTTTTTCCCTTATTCTAACCAAAGCTCTACCGAAAAAGGTGTTTGTCTCTATTTTGGCTCTAACCCTAACCAAAGCCCTGCCACAAAGTGTGTTTTTTCTCTATTTTGCACTTATTCTAACCAAAGCCTACTATAAATGGTGATTTACTCTATTTTGCCCGTATTCTAACCAAAGCTCTGCCACAAAGAATGTTTTTTTCTATTTTTACCCCTTTTTCTTAAGCTAGTATCCCACTAGGATGCGAGCCGTTTGCGACTGTTTCGGGACTTATTTAAGACACGTTTTGCCGACAGAAATACGACATTGCAACCATTATCACTTTGCACCGAAAGGGTAATAAAAACATATTTGCGACAGTCGCACGATTGTCGTACGATTGTCGCACGAATCATTGGCGAATGTTTCACGACATTCGCGCGACATTCGCGTGACACTCACGATGTTCGCCCGATATTTTTGCGAACATTTATTACCATCGACCGCCTCACGACGTTCTCACGAATGTCGTGCGAGTGTCTCGCGAAGGTCGTGCGACTGTCGCACGATGGTTATGCGAGAAATGATAAACCAAGAAGCAAGCATTGGAACTTCAGACTAGGAAGGTACTACGCTAGTGAGCTGGAAAGAGCTAGGTTGTTGGATGGTGTCACGCTGCTGGGTGGTGTTGGAATGTTGAACGGTAGCAAAGATTGAGTTAGAAAAAAGTATTACTCGTTTAAAATTGCAGTTATGATGGCCCATCAAACAGCTTAAGAAAGTCAGTCGAGAACGCACATGCTCTTATTGCCCATACGTATGGCATGATGAGCCCAATAAAATCAAATTTGCAATGAGTTCGGATGAGCCTCGTCCTGCGCAAATCTATAAAAGGCACAGATCAGATTGCACGGATGCGCATTTTAATCAGAATCTTAGTAGTCCGCTGCAGTGATAGTTTGTTTATAGGGTTCTGTATGCCAAATTCAAACTTTAGAAGGGCTGCTGAGACTTAGCAGGCTGTTGTAGTCTAACCAAGACACACTAATAACACCTTTATACTGTAATAGAAATGGTATACATTTAAGAAGGCCTTATAAAACATACTTAACAAAATTATCCTCTCAGAATGCAGAACCATTTTTAATAACTGAAATTACTCTAAACAGTAAACATGTAAGTAAGCATACTTATATGAAACTATCCTCTCAGATAGCAAGGATAGTTGACAACTGATATTAGTCAAACCTGTATACTTAAGTATGCCTAACCAAGATCTCGTACTAAGAAGGAACTATCATCTAAGATAGGAGGAACTCTTTTTAATGAGCCTTTGGCGACATAATTGCATGTAATTTAAGATACTCGCGCGATAGTCGTGAGACGTTCGTTCGACTGTCTCACGACGTTCGCCAGAACATCGCTTAGTTTAATCTACTCGCAATGTTGTCGCGAAGTGTCTCATTTATGACTCAATTGGTTCGCAATTCAGTCGTATTAATCTCGCAAATATGTCGTTTTCCAAAATGATTGCGACTAAATTGCGCGGGGTCGGCGACAAGTTCGCGACGGGTTCGAGACACCCGCGATGACTTTGCGACCATTTTGCGAGGAATTTTGTTGCATAAAATTTTTGAACATGTTCAAAATTTGGCGACTACTTTGCGCCACTTGGCGACACATGCGAGGAAATTACGAATTACTGGCGACTGTTTCGAGACTGCTTTGCGACCAGCTGTCGCGAAAACAGTCAAAGTCCAGTGAGATAGGGCTTACCAAAGCGTCACTAAAAAGGGCTTTTTCTCGTTTTTTTAAAGCCCTACCTAAAAGGGTGTTTTTCACTATTTTTGCCCTTATTCAAACCAAAGCCCTAACAAAAAGGGTTTTTTTCTATATTTTTGTCCTTATTCTAACCAAAGCCCGACAAATAAGGTGTTTTACTCTATTTCTTCCCCTTTATCTAACCAAACCCTACCAAAGCCCTGCCACAAAGGGTGTTTTTCTCTATTTTGCCCTTACTCTAGCCAAAGCAATGCCCCATAAAGGATATTTTTCTCTATTTTTGCACTTATTCTAACCAAAACCCTACCACAAAGGTTGTTTTATTCTATATTAACCCCTATTCTATCCAAAGCCCTGCCTCAAAGAGTGATTTTCTCTATTCATGCCCTTATTCTAACCAGAGACCTATCACAATGATTTTATCTCTATTTTTCCCTTATTCTAACCAAAGCTCTAAGGGAAAATGATGTTTTTCTCTAGTTTTACTCTAATCCTAACCAATCCTTGCCACAAAGGGTGTTTTTCTCTAATTTTTGCCCTTATACTAACCAAAGCTCTACAAAAATAGTGTGTTTCTCTATTTTTGCCCTAATTCTAACCAAGCCCTACCAAAAAGAGTATTTTTCTCTGTTTTCGCCCTTATTCTAACCAAAACCTTACCAAATAGTGTGCTTTTTATCTATTTTTTGCCCTTATTCTAACAAAAGACCTACCAAAAAGGGTATTTTTCTGTATTGTTGCCCTTATTCTAACCAAAGCCCTACCAAATAGGATTTTTTGTCCATTTTTGCTCTAACCCTAACCAAAGCCCTGCCACAAAGGGAGTTTTTCGCTATGTTTACCCTTATTCTAGCCAAACCTACCAAAAAGGGTTTTTTCTATATTTTTGCCCTTATTCTAACCAAACCCTACCAAAAAAGGGCGTTTCTTCTATTTTTGCCCTCGTCAAAATGATCCACATCTGAATTAAGCGTGAGGTTGGCGCTGTTAAACCGGTTTAAGCCCTCCAGTAAAATATTTTACTGACCGTTCCAAGGCGGTACTTCTATTGTGGATCTTTTATGTTTTTGTTCTGTCTGATGTTTGCTATGTCTTTGTGCGTGTCTGTTTATACGTGCTTTGTGGTCACTTGCTGGAAAAGGACTGACCTCTTGACTCTCGTTTGTGGTGTCTTACTGTGAGTTTGTCACTTTCCCATTGGTATCCTTGGTCAGGTGTGGTACTTGATTGTATCGATTCCTGACCTTTGCAGCTTACTTACTTATACCAACATTTACCCTACCAAAAGGGGTGGTTTAGTTTATTTTTGCTGTAACCTTAAACAAAGCTCTGCCACAAAGGGTGTTATTCTCTATTTTTGCCCTTATTTAAACCAAAGCCATAACAAAAAGGGTGTTTTTCTCTATTTTTGCCCTAACCCTAAATAAAGCCCTACCACAAAGGGATTTTTTTTGCTATTTTTGCCCTTGTTTAACTTTAATTTTGCCATTATTCTAACCAAAGACCTGCTAAAAAGTGTTTTCTTTATTTTAGTACTTATTCTAACCAAAGCCCTACCAAAAAGGTGTTTTCCCTTTATTTGACCTTATCCTCTAACCAAAGCCATGCCATAAAGGGTGTGTTTTTTTGCCCCAAAAAAGGTGTTTTTCTCTATTTTGCCCTCATTCTTACCAAAGCCTTACCAAAAAGGGTGTTTACTCTATTTGTCCTTATTCTAGAAAAAGCGATGCCACAATGGGTGTTTTTTCTCTATTTTTGCACTTATTCTAACCAACGCCTACCAAAGGGTGCTTTTCCCATTTTTTCCTTATTCTAACCAAAACACTACAAAAAGGGTGTTTTTCTAGGTTTTGCTCTTATTCTAATCAAACCCTACCAAAAAGGGTGTTTTTTCTCTCTATTTTGCCGTAATTCTAACCAAAGCTCTATCAGGAAGGGTGTTTTTCTCTATTTTTGCTCTAACCCTAACCAAAGCCCTGCCACAAATGGTGTTTTTCTATATAATAGTTTTGCCCTTATTCTAGCCAAAACTCTACCAAAAAGGGTGTTTTTCTATATTTTTGCTCTTTTTTCTAACCAAACCCTACTACAAAGGGTGTTTTCTCTATTTTTGCGTTAACACTAACCAAAGCCCTACCACAATGGGTGTTTTTCCCTATTTTGCCCTTATTCTAACCTAAACCGTACCAAAAAGGGTGTTTTTTTCTATTTTTGCACTTATTCTAACCATAGCCTTACCAAATATGGTGTCATATTCTATTTTTTCCCTTATTCTAACCAAAGCCCTAGCAAAAAGGGTGTTTACACTATTTTTACCCTTATTCTAACTAAAGCAATGCCTCAAAGGGTGTTTTTTTCTCTATTTTTGCACAAATTCGAACCAAAGCCCTACAAAAAGGGTATTTTTCTATATGTTTGCCCTTGTTCTAACCAAAACCCTACCAAAAAGGGTGTTTTTCTCTAATTTTGCTCTGACTCTAACAAAAGCCATGCCACAAAGGGTGTTTTCTATAGTTTTGCCCTTATTCTAGCCAAAACTCTACCAAAAAGGTTGTTTTTGTCTATTTCTGCGTTAACCCTAACCAAAGCCCTACCACAAAGGATGTTTTTACCTATTTTTGCCCTTATTCTAACCTAAAACGTACCAAAAAGGGTGATACATTGCATTAGTTAGATGGCCTCCATGCGAGCTGAACATTTCTTGTACTTCAACAACAGCAGAATCTAGGGCGAAGATTTGTACCAGTAAAATGCATTTAAGCCCCCCAGTGGCTTAGGCTGCTGTCCGTTCTAAGGCGGTGGTTCTGTTGTTGTTGACTTTTTGTTTATTGTTACTCCCATTGTGGGAGTCTGTAATTGTTCTATGTTTTGTTGTACGTTACTTTATGTCCATTCTAGTATTGCAATCATCTTGATGGGGAAGAGAGAGCTGATTGCTTTGCTTAATTTGTCTTTTCTTTGCTTTTCTCTATTTTTGCCCTTATTTTAACCAAAGCACTACGAAAACGGATGTTCTACTCTAATTTTGCCATTATTCTAACCAAAGCCCTACCAAAAAGGTGTTTCTCTTTATTTGACCTTACTCTCTAACCAAAGCCATGCCATAAAGGGTGTTGTTTATTTTGCCCCTTATTCTAACCAAAGTCCTACCAAAAAGGTGTTTTTTTCTATTTTGCCCTTATTCTTACCAAAGGTCTACCAAAAAGGGTGTTTACGCTATTTGCCCTTATTCTAGAAAAAGCAATGCCACAAAGGGTGTTTTTCTCTATTTTTGCTCTTATTCTTAACCAAAGCCCTACGACAAAGGGGGTTTTACTCTATTTTAATCCATATCCCAGCTACAAAGGATGTTTTTCACTATTTTTGCCCTTATTCTAACCAGAGACCTACCATACAGGTTTTTTTTTTATCTATTTTTGTCCTTTTTCTAACCAAAGATCTAAGAAAAAAGGGCGTTTTTCTCTAGGTTTGCTCTAATCCTAAATAACCCCTGCCACAAAGGGTGTTTTTCTCTTTTTTTGCCATTATACTAACCAAAGCTCTACAAAAAATGACGTGTTTCTCGAATTTTGCTCTTATTCTAATCAAAGACCTACCAAAAAGGGTGATTTACTCTAGTTTTGCCCTTATTCTAACCAAAGTACTACCAAAAAGGGTGTTTTTCATTATTTTTGCTCTAATCCTAACCAAAGCCCTGTCACAATGGGTGTTTTTTTCCTTTTTTTGCCCTTTTACTAACCAAAACCCTACAATAATTTTTTTTTCTATATTTTTGTTCTTATTCAAACCAAACCCTACCAAAAAGGGTGTTTTTCTCTATCTTTGCCCTTATTTTAACCAAAGTCCTACCAAAAAGGGTGTTTTTCACTATTTTCGCCCTTATTCTAACCAAAGCCTTACCAAAAAGGGTGTTTTTCTCTATTTTTGCTCTAATCCTAACCAAAACCCTGCCACATTGGGTGTTTTCCCTTTTTTGCGCTTATTCTAGCCAAAACTCTACAAAAAGGGTGTTTTTTCTATATTTTTGCACAGATTCTAGCCAAAGCCTACCAAATGGGGTGGGTTTTTTCTATTTTGCCGTTATTCTAACCAAAGCTCTATTAAAAAGGGTGTTTTTTCTTTATTTTTCGCCCTTATTTAAACCAAAGCCCTACCAAAAAGAATTTTTATTCTCCATTTTGCCCTTATTCTAACCAAAACCCTATCAAAAAGGTTTTTTCTCTATTTTTGTCCTTATTCTAATCAAAGTCCTACCAAAAAAGGTTTTTTTCTATATTTTTGCCCTTATTCTAACCAAAGCCATACCAAAAAGTTTGTTTTTCTCTATTGTGCTCTAATACTAACCAAACCCTGCCAAAAAGGGTGTGTTTTTCCATTTTTACCCTTTTCCTAACCAAAGCTCTGCTTAAGATGGTGTTTTTTTCTATTCTTTTTCTCTTATTCTAACCAAACCCTAGCAAAAAGGGTGTTTTCTTCTCTATTCTTGCCGTTATTCTAACCAAAGTTCTATAAAAAAGGGTGTTTTCTTTATTTTTCGCCCTTATACAAACCAAAGCCCTACCAAAATGGTGTTTTATTATCTATTTTTGCCCGTATTCCAACCAAAGCCCTATCAAAAACGTTTTTTTCCCTATTTTTGTCCTTATTCTTACCAAAGCTCCACAAAAAAGGTGTTTTGCTCTATATTTGCCCCTTTTTCTAACCAAAGCCTCACCAAAACGGTGCTTTCTTTATTTTTACTCTAATCCTTACCAAATCCCTGCCACAATGGGTGTTTTTTTTTTCTAATTATTGTCCCTATTGTAACCAAAGCCCTACCAAAAAGGGTGTTTTTCTCTATTTTTGCCCTTATTTAAACCAAAGCCCTACCAAAAGGTGTATTTTTCTTTATTTTTGCCCCAACCCTAAACAAAGCTCTGCCTAAACAAAGCTCCGCACGAATGTCGTACGATTGTCGCACGAATCATTGGCGAATGTTTCACGACATTCGTGCGACATTCGCGAGACACTCACGATGTTCGCCCGATGAAATTGCGAACATTTATTATCATCGACCCGCCTCACGACGTTCTCACAAATGTCGTGCGAGTGTCGCGCGAAGGTCGTGCGACTGTCGCACGATGGTTTTGCGAGAAATTATAAACCAAGAAAAATAAACATTCTAGCAAGCCTTGAAACTTCAGACTAGGAAGGTACTACGCTAGTGGGCTGGAAAGAGCTAGATTGTTGGATGGTGTCACGCTTTTGGGCGGTGTTGGACTGTTGAATTGTAGCAAAGATTGAGTTAGAAAAAGTTTACCCGTTTAAAATTGCACAGTTATGATGGCCCATCAGACAGCTTAAGAAAGTCAGTTGAGAACGCACATGCTCTAATTGTCCATACGTATGGCATGATGAGCCCAATTAAATCAAATTTGCAATGAGTTCGGATGAGCCTCGTCCTGCGAAAATCTATAACAAAGGCACAGATCAGACTGCACGGTTGCGCATTCTAATCAGAATCTTAGTAGTCCGCTGCAGTGATAGTTTGTTTATAGGGTACTGTATGCCAAATTCAAACCTAAGAAGGGCTGCTGAGACTTAACAGGCTGTTGTAGTCTAACAAAGACACAAGAATAATACCTTTATACTGTAATAGAAATAGTAAACATTTAAGTAGGCCTTATAAAACGTACTTAACAAAATTATCCTCTCAGAATGCAGAACCATTTTTAATAACTGAAATTACTCTAAACAGTAAACATGTAAGTAAGCAAAATCAATACACCATACTTATATGAAACTATATGAAACTATCCTCTCAGATAGCAAGAATACTTGACAACTGCAATTAGTCAAAACTTTATACTTAAGTATGCCTAACCAAGATCTCGTACTATCATCTAAGATATGAGGAACTCTTTTAATGAGCCTTTGGCGACATAATTGCGAGTAATTTAAGATACTCGCGCGATAGTCGTGAGACGTTCGTGCGACTGTCTCACGACGTTCGCCAGAACATCGCTTAGTTTAATCTACTCGCAATGTTGTCGCGAAGCGTCTCATTTATGTCGCAATTGGTCCGCAATTCAGTCTTATTAATCTCGCAAATGTGTCGTTTTCCAAAATGATTGCGACTAAATTGCGCGGGGTCGGCGACAAGTTCGCGACGGGCTCGAGACACCCGCGATGAATTTGCGACCATTTTGCAAGGAATTTCGTCGCATAAATTTTTTGAACATGTTCAAAATTTTCGCGACTGCTTTGCGCCACTTGGCGACACATGCGAGGAAATTACGAATTACTGGCGACTGTTTCGAGACTGCTTTGTGACCCACTCGCGATGTCTGTCGCCACCTGTCGCGAAACAGTCGCAGTCCAGTGAGATAGGGGCTTTACCAAAGCGTCACTAAAAAATCTTTTTCTCTATTTTTAAAGCCCTACCTAAAAGGGTGTATTTCACTATTTTTGCCCTTATTCAAACCAAAGCCCTACCAAAAAGGATGTTTTTTTTCTAGTTTTGTCCTTATTCTAACCAAAGTCCCACAAAAAAGGTGTTTTTCTCTATTTTTTCCCCTTTTTCTAAACAAACCCTACCAAAGCCCTGTCATAAAGGGTATTTTTCTCTATTTTTGCACTTATTCTAACCTAAACCCTACCACAAATGGTGTTTTATTCTATTCTAACAATTATTCTATCTAAAGCCCTGCCACAAAAGGTGTTTTTCTCTAGTTATGCTCTTATCGTACTCAAGCCTTGCCACAAAGGGTGTTTTAACCAAAGCTCTACAAAAAGGGTGTGTTTCTCTATTTTTGCCCTTATTCTAACCAAGCCTTACCAAAAAGAGTGTTTTTCTCTTTTTTTCGCCCTTATTCTAACCAAAACCTTACCAAATAGTGTGTTTTTCTCTATTTTTGCCCATATTCCAGCCAAAACCCTACCAAAAAGGGTGTTTTCTATATGTTTGCTCTTATTCTAACCAAACCCTACCAAAAAGGGCGTTTTTCTCTATGTTGTACTTGATTGCATCGATTCCTGATCTTTGCATCTTACTTACTTATTCTTACATTAACCCTACCAAAAAGGTTGGTTAAGTTTATTTTTGCTCTAACCTTAAACAAAGCTCTGCCACAAAGGGTGTTATTCTCTATTTTTGGCCTTGTTCTAACCAAAGTAAGTAAGGGTGCAAAGATCAGTCCTTTCCAAGCAGGTGACCACAAAGCACATATAAACAGACACGCACAAAGACATAGCAAACATAAGACAGAACAATAACATAAAAGATCCACAAAAGAAGTACCGCCTTGGAACGGTCAGTAAAATATTTTACTGGAGGGCTTAAACCGGTTTAACGGCGCCAACCTCACCCTTAATTCAGATGTGGATCAAGACACATAGATATTTGGTTTGCATGAAAGACCCCTAACTTATCAATGCATCATCTCCTAAAACATATATAACAAGGAGATAAAGCAAAGATAAAGACTCAACAGTAAATAAAACTGAATACCGGAGCAAAAGAAATCCAACAGGTAAATCCCGGTGGGTCCGACAAACAGCCAAAGCATCAGGCCCCTACCATCTCATCAATAGATAAGTCTTTGAGTAGGAAGACTTATCAAAAAGTGTGTTTTTTCCCTATTTGTGCCCTTATTCTAACCACAGCACTACCAAAACGGGTGTTTTACTCTAATGTTGGCCTTTCTCTAACCAAAACCCTACCAAAAAGGGTGTTAACTCTATTTTAGCCCTTATTCTAACCAAAGCCATGTCAAAAAGGGTGCTATTTTCTATTTTGCCCTTATTCTAACCAAAGTCCTACCAGAAAAGGGTGTTTTACTCTAATTTTGCCCTTATTCTAACCAAAGCCCTACCAAAAAGGGTGTTTACTCTATTGTAGCCCTTATTCTAACCAAAGCCATGTCACAAAGGGTGTTATTTTCTATTTTACCCTTATTCTTACCAAAGCCCTACCAGAAAAGGGTATTTACTCTATTTTAGCCCTTATTCTAACCAAAGCAATGCCCTAAAGGGTGTTTTCTAACCAAAGCCATGCCATAAAGGATGTTTTTTTTTTATTTTTGCTCCTTATTCTAACCAAAGTCCTACCAAAAAGGTGTTTTTCTCTATTTTGCCCTCATTCTTACCAAAGGTCTACCAAAAAGGGTGTTTACTTCATTAATTTGCCCTTATCTAGAAAAAGCGATGCCACAAAGGTTGTTTTTCTCTATTTTTTGCTCTTATTCTTAACCAAAGCCCTACGACAAAGGGGGTTTTACTCTATTTTAACACTTATTCTATTCATAGCCATGCCACAAGGGATGTTTTTTCTCTATTTTTGTCCTTATTCTAACCAAAGATCTAAGAAAAAAGTGTGTTTTTCGCTAGTTTGGCTCTAATCCTAACACCCCTGCCACAAAGGGTGTTTTTCTCTATTTTTGCCATTATACTAACCAAAGCTCTACAAAAAGGATGTGTTTCTCTATTTTTGCACTTATTCTAACCAAAGCCTACCTAAGGGTGCTTTTCCCTTTTTTGCCCTTATTCTAACCAAAACGCTACAAAAAGGGTGTGTGTGTGTGTTTTTTTTTTGCTCTTAGTATAACCAGACCCTACCAAAAAGGTTTTTTTTCTATTTTGCCATTATTCTAACCAAAGCTCTATTAGAAAGGTGTTTTTCTCTATTTTTGCCCTTTTTCTTACCAAAGCCCTACAAAAAGGGGTATTTTTCTATATGTATGCCCTTATTCTAACCAAAGTCCTACCAAAAAGGTGTTTTTCTCTATTTTGCCCTCATTCTTACCAAAGGTCTACCAAAAAGGGTGTTTACTTCATTAATTTGCCCTTATCAAGAAAAAGCGATGCCACAAAGGGTGTTTTTCTCTATTTTTTGCTCTTATTCTTAACCAAAGCCCTACGACAAAGGGGGTTTTACTCTATTTTAACACTTATTCTATCCATAGCCATGCCACAAGGGATGTTTTTTTCTCTATTTTTGTCCTTATTCTAACCAAAGATCTAAGAAAAAAGTGTGTTTTTCGCTAGTTTGGCTCTAATCCTAACACCCCTGCCACAAAGGGTGTTTTTCTCTATTTTTGCCATTATACTAACCAAAGCTCTACAAAAAGGATGTGTTTCTCTATTTTTGCACTTATTCTAACCAAAGCCTACCTAAGGGTGCTTTTCCCTTTTTTGCCCTTATTCTAACCAAAACGCTACAAAAAGGGTGTGTGTGTGTGTTTTTTTTTTGCTCTTAGTATAACCAGACCCTACCAAAAAGGTTTTTTTTCTATTTTGCCATTATTCTAACCAAAGCTCTATTAGAAAGGTGTTTTTCTCTATTTTTGCCCTTTTTCTTACCAAAGCCCTACAAAAAGGGGTATTTTTCTATATGTATGCCCTTATTCTAACCAAAGCCCTACCAAAAAGGGTGTTTTTCTCTATTTTTGCTCTGACCCTAACCAAAGCCCTGCCACAAATGGTGTTTTTCTATATTTTTGCTATTTTTTTTTTAACCCAACCCTACCAAAAAGGGTGTTTTCTCTATTTTTTGCGTTAACCCTAACCAAAGCCCTACCACAGAGGGTGTGTTCCCCTATTTTTGCCCTTTTCCAACCTAAACCGTACCAAAAAGGGCGTTTCTTTCTATTTTTGCACTTATTCTAACCATAGCCTTACCAAATAGGGTGTTTTATTCTATTTTTGCCCTTATTCTAACCAAAGTCCTAGCAAAAAGGGTGTTTACACTATTTTCGCCCTTATTCCAACCATAGCAATGCCTCAAAGGGTGTTTTTCTCTATTTTTGCACCAATTCTAACAAAAGCTTTACCAAAAAGGATGTTTACTCTATTTTTGCCCTTAATCTAACCAAAGCTCTAAGAAAAAAGGATGTTTTTCCTATTTTTGCCCTTATTCTAATTAAAGCCCTTCCAAAAAGGTGTTTTCTCTCTTTTTGTCCTTAATCTAACCAGAGCTCTATTATAAAGTATGCTATTCTCTTAATATGCCCTTATTTTAACCAAAGCACTACCAAAACGGGTGTTCTACTCTAATTTTGCCATTATTCTAACCAAAGACCTGCTGAAAAGTGTTTTTTCTTTTATTTAGCACTTAGTCTAACCAAAGCCCTACCAGGTGTTTTTCCCTTTATTTGACCTTATTCTCTAACCAAAGCAATGCCTCAAAGGGTTTTTTTTCTCTATTTTTGCACTAATTCTAACAAAAGCTTTACCAAAAAGGATGTTTACTCTATTTTCGCCCTTATTCTTACCAAAGGTCTACCAAAAAGGGTATTTACTCTCTTTGCCCTTATTCTAGAATAAGCGATGCCGCAAAGGGTGTTTTTCTCTATTTTTGCTCTTATCCTAAACCAATGCCCTAGGACAAAGGGGATTTTACTCTATTTTAATCCTAATTATATCCATTACCCTGCCCCAAAGGATGTTTTTCTCAATTTTGACCTTATTCTAACCAGAGACCAACCACACAGGTTTTTTTCCTCAATTTTTGTCCTTATTCTAACCAAAGATCTAAGAAAAAGGGTGTTTTTCTCTAGTTTTGCTCTAATCCTAACCAAGCCCTGCCTCAAAGGTGTTTTCTCTATTTTTGCACTATATTCTAACCATATCCCTACCGAAAAGGTGTTTTACTCTATTACTGACCTTAATCTAACCACAGCCATGTCATAATGTTTTTCTTTCTTTTTTGCACTTGTTCTAACCAAATCCCTACCAAAAAGGGTGTTTACTCTATTTTAGCCCTTATTCTAACCAATGCCGTGTCACAAAGTTTTTTTTTTATTTTGCCCTTATTCTTACCAAAGCCCTACCAAATAGGGTGTTTTTCTCTATTTTTGTCCTTACTCTGACCAAGCCCCTACCAAAATTTCTCTAGTTTTGCTCTTATCCTAACCAACCCCTGCTACAAAGGGTGTTTTTCTCTATTTTTGCCATCATACTTACCAAAGTGTTTCTCTATTTTTCACTTAGTCTAACCAAATACCACCAAAAGTGTGTTTTTTTTTCCTTTTTTGCCCTTATTCTAACCAAAACGCTACCAAAAAGGGTGTTTTTTCTCTATTTTACTCTTATTCTTAACCAAAGCCCTACGACAAAGGGGGTTTTACTCTATTTTAACCCTTATTCTATCCATAGCAGTGCCACAAGGATGTTTTCCTCTTTTTTTGCCCTTATTCTAACTAGAGACCTACCATACAGGTTGTTTTTCTCCGTTTTTGTCCTTATTCTAACCAAAGATCTAAGAAAAAAGGGTGTTTTCTCTAGTTTTGCTCTAATCCTGACAACCCCTGCCACAAAGGGTGTTTTCTCTATTTTTGTCATTATACTAACCAAAGCTCTACAAAAAAAGTGTGTGTTTCTCTATTTTTGCACTTATTCTAACCAAAGCCTACCAAAAGGGTGTATTTCCCTTTTATGCCCTTATTCTAACCAAAACCCTACAAAAAAGGGTGTTTTTTCTAAATTTTTGCTCTTATTCTAACCAAAAATAGTAAGTGAGTATAATCAGGAAATACCACAATCACAAACCGCAGACACAGACAAACCTGTGGCATCGCGAGGATGAGCCTCTCAACCATCACGAGACACCAGGAAGACAAATTAAGCAAAGCAACCAGCTCTCTCTTCCCCATCAAGATGATTGCAATACTAGAATGAACATAAAGTAACGTACAACAAAACATAGAACAATTACAGACTCCCACAACGGGAGTAACAATAAACAAAAAGTCAACAACAACAGAACCACCGCCTTAGAACGGACAGCAGCCTAAGCCACCGGGGGGGGGGGGGGACTTAAATGCATTTTACTGGTACCAAATCTTCGCCCTAGATTCTGCTCTTGTTGAAGTACAAGAAATGTTCAGCTCGCATGGAGGTCATCTAACGAATGCAATGTATCATAATGGAGAAACACTCTTATCAATTAACACACCATAATGAAACAAAGAAAAAGGCTTATGACTCACAGATAGTCAGAGCTAAAGAAAACATCAAGTTGAGCCACGGTGGCTCCAGCTACAGATAAGCATCAGACACCAACCCACCGATTAAAGCTTTACGTTAGAGCTCTCATAGAGTCTGAGGCCTGACCCAGCGTCGTGCAATTAAAGAAGAACCCATAGCTATAAATCGTGATTGAGTTTAAAACTAGGCATGCAGACTGTCGCATGATATCCAAGTTATATCGAACCCTTACATAACGTTCTGAATTGATCACTAAAATTAGGTTTTCCAACGATTCGTTTGAATTTATAAACTAAATCACCATAAAATATAGGTTCTGATATGCCTTTTTGCAGAAGAGTTTTTAACCCAATGTTGTATTTAACAATTAACTCTGAGTGTCTGTGGTAGAATTAAGAAAATGCTTTTCGAATTTTATGATATCTATAACCTTGTTTTAATAATTTAGCAGTTAAAAATAAGTTTCTGTTGTTGAAGTCATCAACATTAGAGCACACTCTAGCAAAAGGAATAAGCTGAGAAATATATACACCATAGGAAGAGAGCGAGAAACACCTCCATCAAGAAATGGGAAATTTACTATTTCAAAATTAAAATAATCCCCTTTATCATAAATTTTAGAAGAAACTATGCCATTTGTTATTGACAAGTTTAAGTCCAAAAACGGAGCTTCAGTATCAGAAGAATTTGCCTTATTTAACTGAAGTTCAGTGGGATAGAACCATACCACAGAGGGTGTTTTCTTTTTTTTTGCCGTTATTCTTACCAAAGCTCTATTTGAAAGGGTGTTTTTCTCTATTTTTGCCCTTATTCTAATCAAATCCTACCAAAAAGGGTGTTTTTCTCTATTTTTGCTCTAACCCTAACCAAAGCCCTGCCATTAATGGTGTTTTCTTTATTTTTGCCCTTATTCTAGCCAAAACCCTACCAAAAAGGTGTTTTTTTTCTATGTTTTTGCTCTTTTTCTAATCAAACCCTACCAAAAAGAGTGTTTCCTCTATTTTTGCGTTAACCCTAACCAAAGCCCTACCACAGAGGGTGTTTTACCCTATTTTTGCCCTTATTCTAAACTAAACCGTACCAAAAAGGGTGTTTTTTTTTCTTCTATTTTTGCACTTATTCTAACCATAGCCCTACCAAATAGGGTGTTTTATTCTATTTTTGTCCTTATTCTAACCAAAGCCCTAGCAAAAAGGGTGTTTACAGTATTTTTGCCCTTATTCTAATCAAAGCAATGCCACAAAGGGTGTTTTTTTCCTCTATTTTTGCACCTATTTTAACCAAAGCCCTACAAAAAAGGGTATTTTTCTATATGTTTGCCCTTATTCTAACCAAAGCTCTACCAAAAAGGGTGTTTTTCTCTAATTTTGCTCTAACCCTAACAAAAGCCCTGCCACAAAGGATGTTTTTCTATATTGTTGCCCTTATTCTAGCCAAAACCCTACCAAAGGGGTGTTTTTTCTATATTTTTGCTCTTTTTCTAACCAAACCCTACCACAAAGGGTGTTTTTCTCTATTTCTGCGTTAACCCTAACCAAAGCCCTACCCCAAAGGGTGTTTTCCGTATTTTTTTCCCTTATACTAACCTAAACCGTACCAAAAAGGGTGTTCAACTCTATTCTTAAACAAACCTCTGCCACAAAGGGTGTTTTTTCGCTACTTTTGCCCTTTTTCAAAGCCCTACCAAAAAGAGTGTTTTTCTCTATTTTTGCCCTTATTCTAACCAAATTCCAACCAAAATGGTGTTTTTGTCTCAATTTTGCCCTTATTCTAACCAATGCCCTACCAAAAAGAGTGTATTTCTCTATTTTTGCCTGTCATAAAGATTGTTTTTCTCTATGTTTGCCCTTATTCTAACCAAATATGTTCTTAAAAGGGTATCCTTTGGAAGCGAAGACTGCACCAAAGAACTGAAACAAGGGTGTGCATATTTCTTGGGCCAGACTAGCTAGTTTCTGTCATTTAGGCTTCATCAGTGACCCTGTAATAGTTTCAAAGTTCCACACTGAAACCCATGATCCCAAAGGACAAGAAAATAAAATCTACACTATAGTGAAGGGCAGGGAGACGTTCTACCGCCGCCACACAGTCCCAGTCACCAGCTGTAGAGAAGTCAAATATGTTCTTAAAAGGGTATCCTTTAGAAGCAAAGACTGCACCAAAGCCCTACTAAAAAGAATGTTTTCTCTATTTTGCCCTAATTCTAACCAAAGCCCTATCAAAACCGGTGTTTTTATCTAATTTTGCCCTTTTTCTAACCTAAGCCATGCAACAAGGGTGTTTTTTTTCTATTTTAGCACTTATTCTAACCAAAGCCCTACCAAATAGGGTGTTTTATTTTTGCCATTATTCTAACTCAAGCCCTATCAATAAGGGTGTTTTGCTCTAATTGTTTTACTTATTTTAACCAAAGATAGTAAGTGAGTATGATCAGGAAATACCACAATCACAAACTGCAGACAACCCCGTGGCACCGCGAGGAAGAGCCGCTCAACCATCACGAGACACCAGGAAGACAAATTATGCAAAGCAATCAGCTCTCTCTTCCCCATCAAGATGATTGCAATACTAGAACGGACATAAAGTAACGTACATCAAAACATAGAACAATTACAGACTCCCACAATGGGAGTAACAATAAACAAAAAGTCAACAACGACAGAACCACCGCCTTAGAACGGACAGCAGCCTAAGCCACCGGGGGGCTTAAATGCATTTTACAGGTACCAAATCTTCGCCCTAGATTCTGCTGTTGTTGAAGTACAAGAAATGTTCAGCTCGCATGGAGGCCATCTAACTAATGCAATGTATCATCATGGAAAACACTCTAATCAAATTAACACTCCATGATGAAACAAAGAAAAGGGCTCATGACTCACAGATAGTCACAGCTAAAGAAAACCCCAAGTTAAGCATCAGGCACCAACCCACTGATTAAAGCTTTACGTCAGAGCCGTCATAGAGTCTGAGGCCTGACCCACCATCGTGCAATTAAAGAGGAAGCCATAGCTATAAACCGTGATTGGGTTTAAAACTAGGCATGCAGACTGTCGCATGATATCCAATTATATCCAACCCTTATATAACGTTTTACTATCTTTTTGAATTGATCACTAAAATTAAGGTTTTCCAACGATTCGTTTGAATTTATAGACTAAATCACCATAAAATATAGGTTCTGATATGCCTTTTTGCAGAAGAGTTTATAACCCAATGTTGTATTTAACAATTAACTCTGAGTGTCTGTAGTAGAATTTAGAAAATGCTTTTCGAATTTTATGATATCTTAAACCTTGTTTTAATAATTTAGCAGTTAAAAATAAGTTTCTGTTGTTAAAGTCATCAACATTAGAGCACACTCTAGCAAAACGAATAAGCTGAGAAATATATACACCATAGGAAGGAGAGCGAGGAACACCTCCATCAAGAAATGGGAAATTTACTATTTCAAAATTAAAATCATCCCGTTTATCATAAATTTTAGAAGAAACTATGCCATTGACAAAATCAAGTCCAAAAACGGAGCTTCAGTATCAGAAGAATTCGCATTATTTAACTGAAGTTCAGTGGGATATATCTGACCTACCATTTGTTCAAAATAAGGATTATCAATATTAAGTAAGTCATCTAAATATCTGGAGGTAGAGTTAAAAGCTTCAATAATATCAGCTTGATTATTGTCTGACAGAGATAACATAAAGTCTCTCTCATAACAAAACAAAAACAAATCTGCAACAAGAGGAGCACAATTAGTACCCATTGGAATACCGACAATTTGTCTATATAATTTTGAGCCAAATCTTATAAATATATTGTCCAAAAGATAATGGAGTGCATCACACATTTTCTAAAATGACCACAATTTATATCGTTTAGGTTGTTCAGAAGTAAAAAAGGCATTTTTATCATTACAAGCCAAATAAAGTGAGCCTTCTCTGTTAAAAGTTTGTTCAATTAATTCTGTTAGTTTTTCTTTTATTAGATTATGAGGCAATGTAGTATAGAGAGTAGAGAAATCATATGTAGACAAACCAGATGCTAGAAAACCTCTAGACTTCAATTTATTAAGAATTTCACCTGAATTTTTTATAGACCAAAATAAATTTATACCATTTCTTTCATAAACTGTTGTGCAATATTTAATGACATGGTTTTTAATCGCAGTGAGGCCAGAAGTCAAAAGAATAGACAACTCAGTAGTTGTACATGCATTAGAATTAGCAATAAAAAGTGACTTATAGGGTCGTTTATGAAGCCCTGCCACAAACGTGTTTTTCTCTCTTTTTGCCCTTATTCTAACCAAAGCCCTACCACAAAGGGTGTTTTTCTCTATTTTTGCCCTTTTTCTAACCGAAGCACTACCAAAACGGATGTTTTACTCTAATGTTGCCCTTATTCTTACAAAAGCCCTGCCATAAAGTTTTTTCTCTATTTTTGCATTTATTCTAACCAAACCCAAACAAAAAGGTGTTTTACTCTAATTTTGACTTTATTCTAACCAAAGCCATGCCAAAAAGGGTGTTTTTTTTCTATTTTTGCCCTTATTCAAACCAAAGCCCTACCAAATAGAGCGTTTTTCTATATTTTTGCCCTTATTCTTACAAAAGCCTTACCAAAAAGGGTGTTTACCTCTATTTTTACATTTATTCTAACCAAAGCCTTGCCACAAAGGTGTTTTTCTCTTTTTTGCCCTTATTCTAGCCAAAGCCTTTCCAAAAAGGATGTTTTGCTTTATTTTTGCCCTTATTCTAACCAAAGTCCAACTAAAATGGTGTTTTTTCTCTATTTTGCCCTTATTCTAACCAAAGCCCTACCAAAAAGGGCAGTTTCTCTATTTTTGCTCTAACCCTAACCTAAGCCCTGCCACAAAGGGCGTTTTTTTTCTATTTTTGTCCTTATTCTTGCCAAAGCCATACCAAAAACGTTGTTCTTCCCTATATTTGTCATTATTCTAACCAAAGCTCTAGCCAAAAGTTTTTTTTTTCTCTATTTTGCCTTATTCTAACAAAAGCAGTGCCAAAATGGATGTTTTACTCTAATTTTGCCCTTATTCTAACCAAAGCCCTGCCACATAAGTATTTTTTCTTTATTTTACACTTATTCTAACCAAATCACTACCAAAAACGTGTTTTACTCTTTTTTTGACCTTATTCTAACCGAAGCCCTACCAAAAATGGTGTTTTTCTCTATTTTTACCCTTATTCTTACCGAAGCCCTGCCAAAAGGGTGTTTTTGTCTATTTTTGCTCTAACCCTTACCATAGAAACGCAAGAAAGGTTGTTTTTCTCTCTTTTTTGCCATTATTCTAACCAAAGCCCTGCCACAAAGGTTATCTTTATCTCTATTTTTGACCTTATTCTAACAGAAGCATTATCAAAACGGGCGTTTTACTCAATTTTTGACCTTATTCTAACTAAAGCCCTACCAAAAAGGGTGTTTTTCTCTATTTTTGCTCTAACTCCATCCAAAGCCATGCCACAATGGGTGTTTTCTCTATTTTTGCCCTTATTCCAAACAAACCACTACCAATATGGATGTCTTGCTATAATTTTGCCATTATTCTAACCATAGCCATGCCCCAAAGGGTGATTTTTTTCTATTTTTGCACTTATTCTAACCAAAGAACAAAAATAGGGTGTTTTTCTCTATTTTGCCTTTATTCTTACCAAAACCCTACAAAAAAGGGTGTTTACTCTATTTGCCTATATTCTAGCCAAAGCAATGCCACAAAGGTTGTTTTTCTCTATTTTGCAATTATTTTAACCAAAGCTCTACCAGGTTTGGTAGGGTTTGGTTAGAATAAGGGCAAAAGTAGCTGTTCACTACAGCTGGTGACTGGGACTGTGTGGCTGCGGTAGAACATCTCCCTGCCCTTCACTATAGTGTAGATTTTATTTTCTTGTCTTTTGTGGAACGTTGAAACTATAAGAGGGTCACTGACGAAGCCTAAATGGCAGAAACTAGCTAGTCTGGCCCAGGAAATATGCACACTCTAGTTTCTGTTCTTTGGTGCAGTCTTTGCTTCCAAAAGATATCATTTTAAGAACATATTTGGTAAGAATAAAGGCAAAAATAGAGAATAACACACTTTGTGACCAAACTTTGGTTGGAATAAGGGCAAAAATAATGGAAAACACTCTTTCTGGCAAGGGCTTTGGCTAGGTTTAGTGAAAAATAGAGAAAAAAAAACACCCTTTTGGTAGGGCTTTGGTTAGAATAAGGGCAAAAAAGAGAAAAAACATCCTTTTAGGTAGAGATTTGGTTATAAGGGCAAAAATAGAGAAAAACACACTTTGTGACAAAGCTCTGGTTAGAAACTCTAGTTTCTGTTCTTTGGTGCAGTCTTTGCTTGCAAAAGATATCATTTTAAGAACATATTTGGTAAGAATAAAGGCAAAAATAGAGAATAACACACTTTGTGACCAAACTTTATTTGGAATAAGGGCAAAAAAAATGGAAAACACCCTTTCTGGCAAGGGCTTTGGCTAGGTTTAGTGAAAAAATAGAGAAAAAAACACCCTTTTTGGTAGGGCTTTGGTTAGATTAAGTGCACGAATAGAGAAAAACACCCTTTGTGGCAGGGCTTTGATAAGGGTTAGATCAAAAATAGGGAAACACACTTTTTGGTAGTGCTTTTGTTAGAATAAGGGCAAAAATTGGGAAAAACAGCCTTTGTGGCAGGGCTTTGTGTTAGAATAAGTGCAAAATTAGAGATAAACATTTTAAGTAGGGTTTGGGCTGCTGTCCGTTCTAAATCGGTGGTTTTGTTGTTGTTGACTATTTATTTATTGTTACTCCCATTGTGGGCGTCTGTAATTGTTCTATGTTTTGTTTTACGTTACTTTATGTCCATTCTAGTATTGCAATCATCTTGATATGAAAGAGAGAGCTGGTTGCTTTGCCTAATTTATCTTCCTGGTGTCTCGTGATGGTTGAACGGCTCTTCCTCGCGGTGCCTTGGGGCTGTCTGCGGTTAGTGATTGTTGTATTTCCTGATCATACTCACTAACTATTTTTGGTTAGAATAAGGGCAAAAATAGAGATAAATACCCTTTTTGGTAGGGCTTTGGTTAGAATAAGGGGCAATAATAGAGAAAAACAACCTTTGTGGCAGGGCGTTTGTTTATAAGGGTTAGGGCAAAAATAGAGAAAAACACCCTTTGTGGTTACTTTGGTTATAACAAGAGCAAAATCAGAGAAAAACACCCTTTTCGGTAGGGTTTTAGTTAGAAGTTTTTCTCGGAAAGCATATGTTTGAGTTATAGGATTTCGAGCAATTGAGCACAATTTTTGCTGCTTGAGCCCAAATTTGACCACCAGCTTATATACTTAAAACCAAAAGTAACTTTACACTTTGAACTACTGTATATATATTTACTGTTTTTGATTTTAACCTAATTAAATATTGCAATGAGTTGCTGGTACCCGCCCTAAACCTAATTCACGAAAAACAACCTAGGTAAATTAATCTTCTTTCGAGTTATCTGTGCTTTCATTAAAAGCACAAAATCAGCATTTCCTAACAAAATCCAAAGTAAATCTAGGATTTGAACACGCTGTTTCAAGGGCCATCGATTGCCCATTAAAAATACTGCAAAACATTTTGTCTGACGTATAGTTTGATTATGGCAGCATCTTAAAGTTGGTTCACTTTGAAATTATCTCCCTTTGAATTAAAACAATAGTAAACTTTAGTCCCTGCTAAAAGGTTTATCTCAGATGACATTTAGATTTTTTATCAGCGATTTGTTGGGACTTCAGCCCTGAGTATGTGACAAGATAATCTGATAAAAATTCCCAATGGTTTGGAAGAAAAATGGCAAACAATTTCTTATGGGAAATTCCATTGAAAGCACTGTAAAGTTCACAAAAGGGGGTATTTACGTAAAAACACAACTCTAATTTGTGTTACTCGAAAGGTGATCCGGGCTGATTTGAACTTTAAACAACAATTCAATAGCCTGTCTTTCAGACTGGTTCTTTGAAAATAAAAAAAAACGTCCAATCGCAAAGCTACAGTAACACATCCAAAAGTGATGCACTTTGGTAATGTTAATTTTGCCCCCTTGCTTCTAACATTGGAGCATTGTGGTTGCATTTATGACAGTAAAAACATGAAATTCAATTCCATATGAATAATTGGTTGAAGTTTAATATGAATTTAACACATTTAAAATACCACTCACCAATACCCAGAAAAGGTATATATAATAACAGTGTAAAAATACTTTTGGCTTTAAGTATACATTATGAAAATGAAAACAAATCATTGCCCTTATTCTAACCAAACCCTACATAAAGGGTATTTTCTATATATTGCCACAACCTTAACCAAAGCCCTGTCACAAAGGGTGTTTTTCTCTCATTTTGCCCTTATTCTTACCAAATCCCTACCAAAAAGGTCGTTTTTTTCTATTTTTGCCCTTATTCTAACCAAAGGGTGTTTTCTCTAACCCTAACCAAAGCCCTGCCGAAAAGGATGTGTTTCTCTTTTTTTTTCCTTCTAAGCAAAGTCCTTCTAAATGTTTTTACACTATTTTTGCACTTTTAACCAAAGCCCGACCACAAAGGTGCTTTACGCTGTTTTTGAATTCATTCTAACCAAAACCCTACCTGAAAAGGGTGTTTTCCTCTATTTTTGCCCTTATTCTAATTAAAGCGCTACCAAAATGGGTGTGCTCTATTTTGCACTTATTCTAACCTAGGCGCTGTCAAAAAGGACTATTTTTGTCCTTATTGTAACCAAAGCTTTACCAAAAAGGGATTTATTCGCTATTTTTGCCCTTATTCTAACCAAAGCTCTACCAAAAAGGGTGTTTATCTCATTTTTTGCCCTTATTCTAACCAAAGCCATTCCAAAAACGCTGTTTTTCTCTATTTTACACTTGTCTTAACCAAAAATCTACCAATAAACTGCGCTGTTCTTTATCTTTGTCCTTTTTCTAACCAAAGCCCTACAAAAAGGGATATTTTACTCTATTTTGCCCTTATTTCAAACAAAACCATACAAAAAGGTTGTTTTCTCTATTTTGCACTTATTCGAACTAAAGCCATACCAAAAAGAGTGTTTTTCTCTATTTTGTCCTTAATCTAACCAAAGCCCTACCAAAAAGGGATACCGAAGTAAGTAAGGTGCAAAGATCAGGAATCGATACAATCAAGTACCACACCTGACCCAGGATACCAATGGGAAAGTGACCAACTCACAGTAGACACCACAAACGAGAGCCAAGAGGTCAGTCCTTTCCCAGCAGGTGACCACAAAGCACATATAACCAGACGCGCACAACGACATAGCAAACACAATACAGAACAAAAACATAAAAGATCCACAAAAGAAATACCGCCTTGGAACGGTCAGTAAAATATTTTACTGGAGGGCTTAAACCGGTTTAACGGCGCCAACCTCACCCTTAATTCAGATGTGGATCAAGACACATAGATATTTGGTTCGCATGAAAGACCCCTAACTTATCAATGCATCATCTCCTAAAACATATAAATCAAGATATAACAAGGAGATAAAGCAAGGATAAGGACTCAACAGTAAATTAAACTGAATACCGGAGCAAAAGAAATCCAACAGGTAAACCCTGGTGGGCCCCGACAAACAGCCAAATCATCAGGCCCCTACCATCTCATCAATAGATATCAATAGATGACTTCAACACTCGCAATAAATTGTTAACTCAGAAACTTCTTAAACAAGGCTATCGGTATCATAAACTTCGCAAAACATTTTCAAATTTTATAGACGATACTATGATTTGATTTCCAAATTCCAAGTTGGACTTAAATCTCTCTTACGCCAAGGACTTTCGGAACCTGACTTCTATGGTGACTTGGTGAAGAAGATTGTTGGCTCTAATAATTTTTCAGCGCAGTTCATTAAAATAATTTCCCATTATAAAAAGATTGGCTATAACATTAATGTATTGCAACATACTGCATGCTTGGTAGTCAACCCAATCACGGTTGGCAACTTTGCTTTCCTCTTAATTGCACGCCGGTGGGTCGGACTCCAGGCTCTATGATGGTTCCGACTTAAAGACTTATCTATTGATGAGATGGTAGGGGCCTGATGCTTTGGCTGTTTATCGGGCCCACCGGGGTTTACCTGTTGGATTTCTTTTGCCCCGGTATTAAAGTTAATTTACTGTTGAGTCCTTATCCTTGCTTTATCTCCTTGTTATATCTTGATTAATATGTTTTAGGAGATGATGCATTGATAAGTTAGGGTTCTTTCATGCAAACCAAATATCTATGTGTCTTGATCTACGAGGGGCATTTGGAAAGTTCTTAGCACGGTCTATTATCTCAGTAACCAATTAACAAACCATATCATGTTTGGTATCATTTTAAAGAGCTATCTTTCCTCTTTGTTATAGCACACATTTCATGAGGATGTTATGATGCAAACACGAAAAATATTATTGTGAATACATGAACTGTTTGCATACTGGAAAAGGCAAAATTTAAAAGGAAAATATAACTTTTTACCTTTGGAAAAGTGTGCAGAATATTAAGAATAGTTCATGAAATTATATAATTTTGTAACATTTGGTAGGCCACAATCTGGTTCAATGATTATACAATTGATGACCGAGTTGGATGTTTCTAATATATAAATACCGGAACAACAATACCAGAACAACAATGCGCCCATTTTTACGTCTAAAAATATCATGTCACAATGCACATCTTTTGGAAATATATTAACAACACTAGTTTAAAAAAGCCGTTTGTTGGTATTTTTGTCAAGCACTCTTTATGCTCTTTGTATTGAAACCAAAAGAAATTAGGTAAACCAGAAAAAAGGGAAGATAACTCTTAAAACCTTCCCATGGGCAGAATGAGTTTTGCTATGAAGTGACCGTCTGGTTCATTTCAATTGAAAACAATGGCAAACAAAAAAGTAAAAACACATTGAGAGTTGAAATCAATCAATTTTGTGATGGTTAACGCAATATCGTGAGAAGTGCTTATGTCATCAACAAAATATGCGGGGTTGAGTTACCCCACCCACTTCTTGAAAAGTAGAGGTAGTGTTATTAGGAATAATTTTCTTGAATATAGAACTAATAAAGCCACATACATGTATTTTGAGCGACGAAATGATTGTTATGCATTGTTGGCTATAAATAAAGCAAATTATATACTCAATAGGCTTTTTTCGTGCTCCTATATTGACTTAATTTATGGTAAAATTATAAAGAAAAATGGAAAAAAGTCCCATTTTTGAAAGTTTACCATTTCTCTTTAAGTCAACATCTTCCCAGTCGTGCAAGCAGTGATCGCATAATACATTTTAATAAAAAAATAATTTGGCACCAAATCGTTAAATTGTCAAATCATGAGCGCAAATAAGGTCCCCAATTTTCCTTCGCTTTTTTTCCAAGTATTTTGCTTAAAATTTCCGCCAGTATATAAACCCCTACTCATTTTGAGCATGCGCTGCACGTGCACCCAAAGTCTGTTTTCGACGAAAATTAAACCATCAATTAGCCGTTGAATTATAGTTTCCAAAAGTGTATTATTTAATAGCATTTTATCAACGCATTGTGGAGTTATGATGTCATGCTAAGAACTTTCCAAATGACCCTCGTACATCTGAATTAAGGGTGAGGTTTGTGCCGTTAAACCGGTTTAAGCCCTCCAGTAAAATATTTTACTGACCGTTCCAAGGCGGTACTTCTTTTGTGGATCTTTTATGTTTTTGTTCTGTCTTGTGTTTGCTATGTCTTTGTGCGCGTCTGTTTATATGTGCTTTGTGGTCACCTGCTGGGTAAGGCCTGACCTCTTGGCTCTCGTTTGTTGTGTCTACTGTGAGTTTGTCACTTTCCCATTGGTATCCTGGGTCAGGTGTGGTACTTGATTGTATCGATTCCTGACCTTTGCACCCTTACTTACTTTGTCTCTATTTTTATCCTTATTCTAACATAAGCTCTACCAAAACGGGTATTATTATCTATCTTTGCCCTTATTCTAGCCAAACTCCTACCAAAAAGGATGCTTTACTCTATATTTGCCCTTATTCTAACCAAATCCCTGCCACAAAGGTATTTTTCTATTTTTGCCATAATTCTAACCCAAGCTCTACCCAAAAGGTTGTTTTTCTCTATTTTGCCCTAACCTTAACCAAGCCATGCCATAAAGGGAGTTTTTCTCTATTTTGGCCCTTATTCTGACCAAAGTCCTACCAAAAAGGGCGTTTACTCTATTGGTGCCCTTATTCTAATTATACCCTAACAAAAGGGGTGTTTTTCTCTATTTTGCCCTTATTTTAACCAAAGGCCTACCAAAAAGGGTGTTTTTCCCTATTTTTGCCCTTATCCTAAGCAAAGCACTACCAAAAACAAAAAAAGGCATTTTTTTTCTTTTTTGCCCTTATTCTAACCAAAAATAGTAAGTGAGTATGATCAGGAAATACCACAATCACAAACCGCAGACAACCCCGTGGCACCGCGAGGAAGAGCTGCTCAACCATCACGGGACACCAGGAAGACAAATTTAAGCAAAGCAACCAGCTCTCTCTTCCCCATCAAGATGATTGCAATACTAGAATGGACATAAAGTAACGTACAACATAACATAGAACAATTACAGACTCCCACAACGGGAGTAACAATAAACAAAAAGTCAACAACAACAGATCCACCGCCTTAGAACGGGCAGCAGCATAAACCACCGGGGGGCTTAAATGCATTTTACTGGTACCAAATCTTCGCCCTAGATTCTGCTGTTGTTGAGGTACAAGAAATGTTAAGCTCGCATGGAGGCCATCTAACTAATGCAATGTATCATCATGTTTTTTTCTCTCACCTTTCGAGTAACACAAATTAGAGTTGTGTTTTTACGTACAT
Source organism: Loripinus fragilis (assembly GCA_964019695.1). NCBI lineage: Eukaryota > Metazoa > Mollusca > Bivalvia > Lucinida > Lucinidae > Loripinus > Loripinus fragilis. Next base: position 10,421,682 of record OZ026527.1, read on the forward strand.
ACCCCCTTTTGTGAACTTTACAGTGCTTTCAATGGAATTTCCCATAGAAATTGTTTGCCATTTTTCTTCCAAACCATTGGGAATTTTTATCAGATCATCTTGTCACATACTCAGGGCTGAAGTCCCAACAAATCGCTGATAAAAAATCTAAATGTCATCTGAGATAAACCTTTTAGCAGGGACTAAAGTTTACTATTGTTTTAATTCAAAGGGAGATAATTTCAAAGTGAACCAACTTTAAGATGCTGCCAAAAACAAACTATACGCCAGAGACAAAATGTTTTGCAGTATTTTTAATAGGCAATCAATGGCCCTTGAAACAGCGTGTTCAAATCCTAGATTTACTTTGGATTTTGTTAGGAAACGCTGATTTTGTGCTTTTAATGAAAGCAAAGATAACTCGAAAGAAGATTAATTTACCTAAGTTGTTTTTCGTGAATTAGGTTTAGGGCGGGTACCAGCAACTCATTGCAATATTTAATTTGGTTAAATCAAAAACAGCAAAGATATATACAGTAGTTCAAAGTGTAAAGTTACTTTTGGTTTTAAGTATATAAGATGGTGGTTAGAATAATAGCAAAAAAGAGAGAAAAACAACCTTTCTTGCGTTTCTTTGGTGAGGGTTAGAGCAAAAATAGAGAAAACATCCTTTTGGCAGGGCTTCGGTAAGAATAAGGGTAAAAAGAGTGAAAAACACCATTTTTGGTAGGGCTTCGGTTAGAATAAGGTCAAAAAAAGAGTAAAACACGTTTTGGGTAGTGATTTGGTTAGAAAAAGTGTAAAATAGAGAAAAAAAAACACTTTTGTGGCAGGGCTTTGGTTAGAATAAGGGCAAAATTAGAGATAAACACCCATTTTGGCAGAGAAAAAACCTTTTGGCTAGAACTTCGGTTAGAATAATGACAAATATAGGGAAGAACAACGTTTTTGTTATGGCTTTGGCTAGAATAAGGACAAAAATAGAAGAAAAAAACGCCCTTTGTGGCAGGGCTTAGGTTAGGGTTTGAGCAAAAATAGAGAAAACTGCCCTTTTTGGTAGGGCTTTGGTTAGAATAAGGGCAAAATAGAGAAAAACACCATTTTGGTTGGACTTTGGTTAGAATAAGGGCAAAAATAAAGCAAAACATCCTTTTTGGAAAGGCTTTGGCTAGAATAAGGGCAAAAAAGAGAAAAAAAAAACCTTTGTGGCAGGGCTTTGGTTAGAATAAATGTAAAAAAAGAGGTAAACACCCTTTTGGTAGGGCTTTTGTAATAATAAGGGCAAAAATATAGAAAAACGCTCTATTTGGTAGGGCTTTGGTTCGAATAAGGGCAAAAATAGAAAAAAAAACCCTTTTTGGCATGGCTTTGGTTAGAATAAAGTCAAAAATAGAGTAAAACACCTTTTTGTTAGGGTTTGGTTAGAATAAGTGCAAAAATAGAGAAAACTTTGTGGCAGCGCTTTGGTAAGAATAAGGGCAACATTAGAGTAAAACATCCGTTTTGGTAGTGCTTCGGTTAGAAAAAGGGCAAAAATAGAGAAAAACACCCTTTGTGGTTGGGCTTTGGTTAAAATAAGGGCAAAAATAGAGAAAAACACGTTTGTGGCAGGGCTTTGGTTAAAATAAGTAAAACAATAAGAGCAAAACACCCTTATTGATAGGGCTTTAGTTAGAATAATGGCAAAAATAAAACACCCTATTTGGTAGGGCTTTGGTTAGAATAAGTGCTAAAATAGAAAAAAACACCCCTTGTTGCATGGCTTTGGTTAGAAAAAGGGCAAAATTAGATAAAAACACCGGTTTTGATAGGGCTTTGGTTAGAATTAGGGCAAAATAGAGAAAACATTCTATTTAGTAGGGCTTTGGTGCAGTCTTTGCTTCCAAAGGATACCCTTTTAAGAACATATTTGACTTCTCTACAGCTGGTGACTGGGACTGTGTGGCGGCGGTAGAACGTCTCCCTGCCCTTCACTATAGTGTAGATTTTATTTTCTTGTCCTTTGGGATCATGGGTTTCAGTGTGGAACTTTGAAACTATTACAGGGTCACTGATGAAGCCTAAATGGCAGAAACTAGCTAGTCTGGCCCTTGTTTCAGTTCTTTGGTGCAGTCTTCGCTTCCAAAGGATACCCTTTTAAGAACATATTTGGCTAGAATAAGGGCAAACATAGAGAAAAATAATCTTTGTGACAGGCCTTTGTCTAGGGTTAGAGCAAAAATAGAGAAAAAAACACTCTTTTTGGTAGGGCATTGGTTAGAATAAGGGCAAAATTGAGACAAAAACACCATTTTGGTTGGAATTTGGTAAGAATAAGGGCATATATAGAGACAATCACCCTTTTTGGTAGGGCTTTTGTTTTAATAAGGCCAAAAACTGAGAAAAACACCCTTTTGTAAGGCTTTGGTTAGAATAAGGGGCAAAAATAGAAAAAAAACACTATTTTTGGTAGGGCTTTGGTTGAGAAAAAGGGCAAAAGTAGAGAAAAAACACCCTTGTGGCAGAGGTTTGTTTAAGGTTAGAGCAAGAATAGAGTAAAACACCATTTTTGGTATGGTTTAGGTTAAAATAAGGGAAAAAATACGGAAAAACACCCTTTGTGGTAGGGCTTTGGTTAGGGTTAACGCAGAAATAGAGAAAACACCCTTTGTGGTAGGGTTTGGTTAGAAAAAGAGCAAAAATATAGAAAACATCCCTTTGGTAGGGTTTTGGCTAGAATAAGGGCAACAATATAGAAAAACTTCCTTTGTGGCAGGGCTTTTGTTAGGGTTAGAGCAAAATTAGAGAAAAACAAAAAATGTTCAGCTCGCATGGAGGCCATCTAACTAATGCAATGTATCATCATGGAAAAACACTCTAATCAAATTACTACACCATGATGAAACAAAGAGAAGGGCTCATGACTCACAGATAGTCAGAGCTAAAGAAAACCTCAAGTTGAGCCACGGTGGGTCCAGCTACAGATAGCATCAGGCACCAACCCACCGATTAAAGCTTTACGTCAGAGCCGTCATAGAGTCTGAGGCCTGACCCACCGTCGTGCAATTAGAGGAAACCATAGCTATAAACCGTGATTTGGTTTACAACTAGGCATGCAGATTGTCGCATGATATCCAAGTTATTTCCAACCCTTATATAACGTTTAACTATCTTTTTGAATTGATGTCTAAAATTAGGTTTTCCAACAATTCGTTTGAATTTATAGACTAAATCACCATAAAAAATAGGTTCTGATATAAGGCGCCTTGTTGCAGAAGAGTTTTTAACCCAATGTTGTATTTAACAATTAACTCTGAGTGTCTGCAGTAGAATTTAGAAAATGCTTTTCGAATTTTATGATAAGCATTTTTTAATAATTTAGCAGTTAAAAATAAGATTCTGTTGTTGAAGTCATCAACATTAGAACATACTCTAGCAAAACGAATAAGCTGAGAAATATATACACCATAGGAAGGAGAGCGAGGAACATCTCCATCAAGAAATGGGAAATTTACTATTTCAAAATTAAAATCATCCCGTTTATCATAAATTTTAGAAGAAACTATGCCATTTGTTATTGACAAGTTCAAGTCCAAAAACGGAGCTTCAGTATCAGAAGAATTCGCCTTATTTAACTGAAGTTCAGTGGGATATATCTGACCTACCATTTGTTCAAAATAAGGATTATCAATATTAAGTAAGTCATCTAAATATCTTTAGGTAGAGTCAAAAGCTTCAATAACATCAGATTGATTATTGTCTGACAGAGATAACATAAAGTCTCTCTCATAACAAAACAAAAACAAATCTGCAACAAGAGGTACACAATTGTACTAATTGGAATACCGACAATTTGTCTATATAATTTTGAGCCAAATCTTATAAATATATTGTCCAAAAGATAATGGAGCGCATCACACATTTTCTGACATGACCACAATTTATATCGTTTAGGTTGTTCAGAAGTAAAAAAAGGCATTTTTATCATTACAGGCCAAATAAAGTGAGCCCTCTCTGTTAAATGTTTGTTCAATTAATTCTGTTAGTTTTTCTTTTATTAGATTATGAGGCAATGTAGTATAGAGAGTAGAGAAATCATATGTAGACAAACCAGATGCTAGAAAACCTCTAGACTTCAATTTATTAAGAATTTCACCTGAATTTTTAATAGACCAAAATAAATTTTTACCATTTCTTTCATAAACTGTTGTGCAATATTTAATGACATGGTTTTTAATTGCAGTGAGACAAGAAGTCAAAAGAATAGACAACTCAGTAGTTGTACATGCACTAGAATTAGCAATAAAACGCGACTTTTAGGGCCGTTTATGACGTTTAGGTAACCAGTATAATGTAGGAAGCTTGCTATGGTCCTCATTAACAAACAACCCAAACTTAGCTGCCATATGGCATCGATGCCTATCAACGATAGATGTCTCATCAAGCCTGTTATGCTCATATGCTTTTGCAGTGCTAAGTTCTTGCTTTAGGGTGTTAATATAGTATCTTTTTCAAACGACTACAACATTGTTAGCAGCCTTATCTGCGAAGGCCAAAACAAACTTCCTATGGAATTCCTGGATCCCTTTCTTCAAGTGTCTAAAAGTGAATTTAGGTTTAGGTGGTAGAAGATCTAAATTGTTGCAATAAAATGAAATTCTACCATCAATAATTTTAAAAATATTTAGTTTCCAACTATTTAAGGCATTAGACTCAACATGCTCTCGTTTACATCAGCGATTACAAAATTCTTGTAAGGCTCCTGCAATTTCCTCACGACATGATTTGAAGTCTATTGGCACAGGAAACCTATATTTAGGTCCCTTACATATAATAGAACGAATTCTTGAATCAGTTATGATTTTTAAATCACCTGTGACTATATGACCAGCGGGTTGATAGCAATACTTAGAGTCCTTACAATCTCAAGAGTCAGGAATAGAATTTTCAATATCAAGTTTTGTTACTAATTTGTTATAGTTAAAAAACAGTACTACGAATAGGTTTATTATACTTATAACAAATGATAGGGGATTCCTTATTTTCAAAATAAGTAGGAATAGAAGAGATAACAGATTTATCTTTAAATATACTGGGTAAGTTAATGAATTCAATCCCCTTGTTGACAAATTGAATTTTGATAAAATGCCTAATATGATTAATTTCGGAATCTATATATGGCCGAAGAGCATGTTGAGTGTAACACCGGGTAAGAATTGCTGCATCAAAAAGTCAATGAGCTCTATCATAGAATTTATTAGCCTCAATATCCAAATTACAAAGTGAAGATATAGAGAGAGTTACTAAACGTGAAAGGGCCATATGTCGGCCAGAATGTTTTAAGATGATACTTAATTCTGAAAGAGTTAAAACATGTTTATTTTTGCGTTTTAAATTTCCATTTTTGCGTTTACCATGAGATCGGTTATTGCGTTTACGGATATCTAAAAGAGAAAAAACATCAAAATCAGGTAATCTAGAAATGTTACCCTCATGGTAAATATTATCATTAAAACCAAGTGGATGTGGTGTTTGTAATAATTTTATCCATTTTAATTCTAATTCATGCCTAAGAATATTTCTATATCTTTTAGTGGAATTATCACCATATATAATCTTTTCAACAGGCTGAATAGAAATACTGCTAGTAGAGTGATTAGTTTGTTTGAAATGCCTATAAAGAAAATTATCAATTTTGCGAGGCTTTTTTGTGCTCAGAAAATCTAGTTTTAAGAAATCTACAAGTTTGGCCAACATATTGCATTCCACAATCTTTCTCTTCTCAAGATAAAACATAAATAACATCAGTTGATTTTCAATCAAGATCAGAATTAGTAATTACAGAAAATTGTCTTCCATTAACGTTAGATTTAATAGTTGATTTACAACATAAATGTTTGCAACAGCTACACCTCTTGACATTGCACTTAGAAATAGAGGGATACACTACACTTCTTCTATCCTTACTCCTAGAGTTCCTTAGTACAGGTGACTTAAGAAGTGAGAGACGAACTTTTAAGTGGTTTCTAAAAAGGGCAGAGTCAGAAACTCCATGTAAATTAATTTTAGTGGCCGAATGAAGTTTCAGAGGTGAAACGTAAACAGATGGTAACATAGAATTATATCTAATGGTGGACTGGGGAATCTGTATGGAAGAAGCAGAATGTAACCGAAGAGGAGAAAGTAAAATTTTGACTGTTTTTAGGTTATTCATAATTGAGTTTTTAAGTTTATACCATACATTGAAAAGCAGTATTCATATCGGTTATTTATAGCAATATTCAGCTGCTGTATTTAAGAAATAGCTAAAGCTCCCAACGTATAACTAAGTCTAATACAAGTACAAAGAAACACAGAGTGAGCAATAGTTATTAACGAGATACGAATGCTGGTCTACACTGCTCCTTAAATGAGGTATTTAAGTGATACCAATAGGGAAGTTAATGCAATGAATGATTGTCAAGTGTAAATCCTGACTATAGTAATAATAACGACATTAAATGCAAGTACGGGGAAACTTTTAACAGTAACCACGCAGCACAAACACAAGAGTCGTGACATCAAAAATAGTAAATGAGTATGATCAGGAAATACCACAATCACAAACTGCAGACAACCCCGTGGCACCGCGAGGAAGAGCCGCTCAACCATCACGAGACACCAGGAAGACAAATTAAGCAAAGCAATCAGCTCTCTCTTCCTCATCAAGATGATTGCAATACGATTATCACGATTTATAGCAATGGTTTCTTCTTTAATTGCACGACGCTGGGTCAGGCCTCAGACTCTATGAGAGCTCTTACGTAAAGCTTTAATAGGTGGGTTGGTGTCTGATGCTTATCTGTAGCTGGACCCACCGTGGCTCAACTTGATGTTTTCTTTAGCGAGCCTTTTTCTATGTTTCATCATGGTGTGTTAATTGATAAGAGTGTTTCTCCATTATGATACATTGCATTCGTTAGATGGCCTCCATGCTAGCTGAACATTTCTTGTACTTCAACAAGAGCAGAATCTAGGGCGAAGATTTAGTACCAGTAAAATGCATTTAAGCCCCCCCCACCCCCGTGGCTTAGGCTGCTTTCCGTTCTAAGGCGGTGGTTCTGTTGTTGTTGACTTTTTGTTTATTGTTACTCCCGTTGTGGGAGTATGTAATTGTTCTATGTTTTGTTGTACGTTACTTTATGTCCATTCTAGTATTGCAATCATCTTGATGGGGAAAAGAGAGCTGGTTGCTTTGCTTAATTTGTCTTCCTGGTGTCTCGTGATGGTTGAGAGGCTCTTCCTCGCGGTGCCACAGGGTTGTCTGTGTCTGCGGTTTGTGATTGTGGTATTTCTTGATCACTTACTATTTTTGGTTAGAATAAGAGCAAAAAATATAGAAAAAAAAACACCCTTTTTTGTAGGGTTTTGGTTAGAATAAGGGCATAAAAGGGAAATACACCCTTTTGGTAGGCTTTGGTTAGAATAAGTGCAAAAATAGAAAAAACGCACACTTTTTTGTAGAGCTTTGGTTAGTATAATGACAAAAATAGAACAAAACACCCTTTGTGGCAGGGGTTGTCAGGATTAGAGCAAAACTAGAGAAAACACCCTTTTTTCTTAGATCTTTGGTTAGAATAAGGACAAAAACAGAAAAAACCCTGTGTGGTAGGTCTCTGGCTAGAATATAGGCAAAGAAAGAGAAAAACATCCTTGTGGCACTGCTATGGATAGAATAAGGGTTAAAATAGAGTAAAACCCCCTTTGTCGTAGTGCTTTGGATTTCTTTTGCTCCGGTATTCAGTTTAATTTACTGTTGAGTCCTTATCCTTGCTTTATCTCCTTGTTATATCTTGATTTATATGTTTTAGGAGATGATGCATTGATAAGTTAGGGGTCTTTCATGCAAACCAAATATTTATGTGTCTTGATCCACATCTGAATTAAGGGTGAGGTTGGCGCCGTTAAACCGGTTTAAGCCCTCCAGTAAAATATTTTACTGACCGTTCCAAGGCGGTACTTCTTTTGTGGATCTTTTATGTTTTTGTTCTGTCTTGTGTTTGCTATGTTTTGTACGCGTCTGTTTATATGTGCTTTGTGGTCACCTGCTGGGAAAGGGCTGACCTCTTGGCTCTCGTTTGTGGTGTCCTTTGTGAGTTTGTCACTTTCCCATTGGTGTCCTGGGTCAGGTGTGGTACTTGATTGTATCGATTCCTGATCTTTGCAACCTTATTACTTTGGTTAAAAATAAGAGTAAAATAGAGAAAAACACCCTTTTTGGTAGCGTTTTGGTTAGAATAAGGGCAAAAAAGGAAAAAAAAACACCCTTTTGGTGGTATTTGGTTAGACTAAGTGAAAAATAGAGAAACACTTTGGTTAGTATGATGGCAAAAATAGAGAAAAACACCCTTTGTAGCAGGGGTTGGTTAGGATAAGAGCAAAACTAGAGAAATTTTGGTAGGGGCTTGGTCAGAGTAAGGACAAAATAGAGAAAAACACCCTATTTAGTAGGGCTTTGGTTAGAATAAGGGCAAAATAAAAAAAAAACCTTTGTGACACGGCTTTGGTTAGAATAAGGGCTAAAATAGAGTAAACACCCTTTTTGGTAGAGATTTAGTTAGAACAAATGCAAAAAAGAAAGAAAAACATTATGGCATGGCTGTGGTTAGATTAAGGTCAGTAATAGACTAAAACACCTTTTCGGTAGGGATGTGGTTAGAATATAGTGCAAAAATAGAGAAAACACCTTTGACGCAGGGCTTGGTTGGGATTAGAGCAAAACTAGAGAAAAACACCCTTTTTTCTTAGATCTTTGGTTAGAATAAGGACAAAAATAGAGAAAAAAACCTGTGTGGTTGGTCTCTGGCTAGAATAAGGACAAAATAGAGTAAAACATCCTTTGGGGCAGGGTAATGGATATAATTAGGGTTAAAATAGAGTAGAACCCTTTTGTCCTAGGGCATTGGTTTAGGATAAGAGCAAAAATAGAGAAAAACACCCTTTGCGGCATCGCTTTTTCTAGAATAAGGGCAAATAGAGTAAACACCCTTTTTGGTAGACCTTTGGTAAGAATATGGGCGAAATAGAGAAAAACACCTTTTTGGTAGGACTTTGGTTAGAATAAGGGGCAAAAATATAAAAAAAAAACACCCTTTATGGCATAGCTTTGGTTAGAGAATAAGGTCAAATAAAGGGAAAAACACCTGGTAGGGATTTGGTTAGACTAAGTGCTAAATAAAAGAAAAACACTTTTCAGCAGGTCTTTGGTTAGAAAAATGGCAAATTAGAGTAGAACACCCGTTTTGGTAGTGCTTTGGTTAAAATAAGGGCAAAAAAAGAGAAAAGTATACTTTATGATAGAGCCCTGATTAGAATAAGGGCAAAAAGAGAGAAAAGTATACTTTATGATAGAGCTTTGGTTAGAATAAGGGCAAAAATAGAGTAAACATCCTTTTTGGTAAAGCTTTTGTTAGAATAAGTGCCAAACTAGAGAAAAATCACTCTTTGAGGCATTGCTTTGGTTAGAATAAGGGCGAAAATAGTGTAAACACCCTTTTTGCTAGGAAAGAATAAGGGCAAAAATAGAATAAAACACCCTATTTGGTAAGGCTATGGTTAGAATAAGTGCAAAAATAGAAAGAAACACCCATTTTGGTACGGTTTAGGTTGAGAAAGGGCAAAAATAGGGGAAAACACCCTCTGTGGTAGGGCTTTGGTTAGGGTTAACGCAAAAAATAGAGAAAACACCCTTTTTGGTAGGGTTTGGTTAGAAAAGAGCAAAAATATAGAAAAACACCATTTGTGGCAGGGCTTTGGTTAGGGTCAGAGCAAAAATAGAGAAAAACACCCTTTTTGGTAGGGCTTTGGTTAGAATAAGGGCAAACATATAGAAAAATACCCCTTTTTGTAGGGCTTTGGTAAGAATAAGGGCAAAAATAGAGAAAAACAACTTTCTAATAGAGCTTTGGTTAGAATAATGGCAAAATAGAAAAAAAAAAAACTTTTTGGTAGGGTCTGGTTATACTAAGAGCAAAAATAAAAAAAAACACACCCTTTTTGTAGAGTTTTGGTTAGAATAAGGGCAAAAAAGGGAAAAGCGCCCTTAGGTAGGCTTTGGTTAGAATAAGTGCAAAAATAGAGTTACACCCTTTGTGGCAGGGGTTGTTAGGATTAGAGCAAAACTAGAGAAAAACACCCTTTTTTCTTAGATCTTTGGTTAGAATAAGAACAAAAATAGAAAAAAAAACCCTGTGTGGTAGGGTCTGGCTAGAATATAGACAAAAAAGAGAAAAAAATCCTTTGTGACATGGCTATGGATAGAATAAGTGTTAAAATAGAGTAAAACCCCCTTTGTCGTAGGGCTTTGGTTAAGAATAAGAGCAAAACATAGAGAGAAACACCCTTTGTGGCATCGCTTTTTCTACATAAGGGCAAATTAATGAAGTAAACACCCTTTTTGTTAGACCTTTGGTAAGAATGAGGGCAAAATAGAGAAAAACACCTTTTTGGTAGGACTTTGGTTAGAATAAGGGGCAAAAATAAAAAAAAAACACCCTTTATGGCATGGCTTTGGTTAGAAAACACCCTTTAGGGCATTGCTTTGGTTAGAATAAGGGCAAAAATAGAGTAAATACCCTTTTCTGGTAGGGCTTTGGTAAGAATAAGGGTAAAATAGAAAATAACACCCTTTGTGACATGGCTTTGGTTAGAATAAGGGCTAAAATAGAGTAAACACCCTTTTTGGTAGGGTTTTGGTTAGAATAAGGCCAACATTAGAGTAAAACACCCGTTTTGGTAGTGCAGTGGTTAGAAGAAGGGCAAAAAATAGGGAAAAAACACACGTTTTGATAAGTCCTCCGACTTAAAGACTTATCTATTGATGAGATGGTAGGGGCCTGATGCTTTGGCTGTTTGTCGGGCCCACCGGGGTTTACCTGTTGGATTTCTTTTGCTCCGGTATTCAGTTTTATTTACTGTTGAGTCTTTATCTTTGCTTTATCTCCTTGTTATATATGTTTTAGGAGATGATGCATTGATAAGTTAGGGGTCTTTCATGCAAACCAAATATCTATGTGTCTTGATCCACATCTGAATTAAGGGTGAGGTTGGCGCCGTTAAACCGGTTTAAGCCCTCCAGTAAAATATTTTACTGACCGTTCCAAGGCGGTATTTCTTTTGTGGATCTTTTATGTTATTGATCTGTCTTATGTTTGCTATGTCTTTGTGCGTGTCTGTTTATATGTGCTTTGTGGTCACCTGCTTGGAAAGGACTGATCTTTGCATCCTTACTTACTTTGGTTAGAATAAGGCCAAAAATAGAGAATAACACCCTTTGTGGCAGAGCTTTGTTCAAGGTAAGAGCAAAAATAAACTTAACCAACCTTTTTGGTAGGGTTGATGTAAGAATAAGTAAGTAAGGTGCAAAGATCAGGAATCGATGCAATCAAGTACCACATAGAGAAAAACGCCCTTTTTGGTAGGGTTTGGTTAGAATAAGAGCAAACATATAGAAAACAGCCTTTTTGGTAGGGTTTTGGTTGGAATAAGGGCTAAAATAGAGAAAAACACAATATTTGGTAAGGTTTTGGTTAGAATAAGGGCGAAAAAAGAGAAAAACACTCTTTTTGGTAGGGCTTGGTTAGAATAAGGGCAAAAAATAGAGAAACACACCCTTTTTGTAGAGCTTTGGTTAAAACACCCTTTGTGGCAAGGCTTGAGTAGGATAAGAGCAAAACTAGAAAAAAACACCTTTTGTAGCAGGGCTTTGGATAGAATAATTGTTAAAATTGAATAAAACACCATTTGTGGTGAGGTTTAGGTTAGAATAAGTGCAAAAATAGAGAAATACCCTTTATGGCAGGGCTTTGGTAGGGTTTGTTTAGAAAAAGGGTAAAAAAATAGAGAAAAACACCTTATTTGTGGGACTTTGGCTAGAATAAGGACAAAACTAGAAAAAAACCCACCCTTTTTGGTAGGGCTTTGGTTAGAATAAGGGCAAAAATAGTGAAATACACCCTTTTAGGTAGGGCTTTTAAAAAATAGAGAAAAAAAACTTTTTTAGTGACGCTTTGGTAAAGCCCCTATCTCACTGGACTGCGACTGTTTCGCGACAGCTGGCGACAGACATCGCGAGTGGGTCACAAAGCAGTCTCGAAACAGTCGCCAGTAATTCGTAATTTCCTCGCATGTGTCGCCAAGTGGCGCAAAGCAGTCGCGAAATTTTTAACATGATCAAAAATTTTATGCAACGAAATTCCTTGCAAAATGGTCGCAAATTCATCGCGGGTGTCTCGAGCCCGTCGCGAACTTGTCGCCGACCCCGCGCAATTTAGTCGCAATCATTTTGGAAAACGACACATTTGCGAGATTAATAAGACTGAATTGCGAACCAATTGCGACATAAATGGGACACTTCGCGACAACATTGCGAGTAGATTAAACTAAGCGATGTTCTGGCGAACGTCGTGAGACAGTCGCACGAACGTCTCACGACTATCGCGCGAGTATCTTAAATTACTCGCAATTATGTCGCCAAAGGCTCATTAAAAGAGTTCCTCATATCTTAGATGATAGTACGAGATCTTGGTTAGGCATACTTAAGTATAAAGTTTTGACTAATTCCAGTTGTCAAGTATTCTTGCTATCTGAGAGGATAGTTTCATATAGTTTCATATAAGTACGGTGTACTTACATGTTTACTGTTTAGAGTAATTTCAGTTATTAAAAATGGTTCTGCATTCTGAGAGGATAATTTTGTTAAGTACGTTTTATAAGGCCTACTTAAATGTTTACTATTTCTATTACAGTATAAAGGTATTATTATTGTGTCTTTGTTAGACTACAACAGCCTGTTAAGTCTCAACAGCCCTTCTTAGGTTTGAATTTGGCATACAGAACCCTATAAACAAACTATCACTGCAGCGGACTACTAAGATTCTGATTAAAATGCGCATCCGTGCAATCTGATCTGTGCCTTTTATAGATTTTCGCAGGACGAGGCTCATCCGAACTCATTGCAAATTTGATTTTATTGGGCTCATCATGCCATACGTATGGGCAATAAGAGCATGTGCGTTCTCGACTGACTTTCTTAAGCTGTTTGATGGGCCATCATAAATGTGCAATTTTAAACGAGTAATACTTTTATCTAACTCAATCTTTGCTACCGTTCAACATTCCAACACCACCCAGCAGCGTGACACCATCCAACAACCTAGCTCTTTCCAGCCCACTAGCGTAGTACCTTCCTAGTCTGAAGTTTCAATGCTTGCTTCTTGGTTTATCATTTCTCGCATAACCATCGTGCGACAGTCGCACGACCTTCGCGCGACAGTCACACGACATTCGTGAGAGCGTCGTGAGGCGGGTCGATGGTAATAAATGTTCGCAATTTCATCGGGCGAACATCGTGAGTGTCAAGCGAATGTCGCGCGAATGTCGCGCGAATGTCGTGAAACATTCGCCAATGATTCGTGAGACAATCGTACGAAATTCGTGCGACTTTCGCAAATATGTTTTAATTACCCTTTCGGTGTGACAGCAAAGTGATAATGGTTGCAATGTCGCATTTTTGTCGGCAAAACGTGTCTTAAATTAGTCCCGAAATAGTCGCAAACGGCTCGCATCCCAGTGGGATACTAGCTTAAGAAAAAGGGGTAAAAATAGAGAAAAACATTCTTTGTGGCAGGGCTTTGGTTAGAATACGGGCAAAATAGAGTAAATCACCATTTATAGTAGGCTTTGATTAGAATAAGTGCGAAATAGAGAAAAACACACTTTGTGGCAGGGCTTTGGTTAGGGTTAGAGCCAAAATATAGACAAACACCTTTTTCGGTAGAGCTTTGGTTAGAATAAGGGCAAAAATAGAGAAAACGCCCTATTTGGTAGAGCTTGGTTAGAATTACGGCAAAAATAGAGAACACCCTTGTCTCTTGATGGTTGAGTGGCTCTTCCTCGCGGTGCCATGGGGTTGTCTGCGGTTTGTGATCCTGATCATACTGACTTACTATTGTTGGTTAGAATAAGGGCAAAAATAGAGACAAAACACCGTTTTTGGTGAAGCTTTGGTTAGAATAAGGGCAAAAAGAGAGTTAAACACCCTTAATGGCAGATCTTTGTTTAGGGTTAGAGCAAAAATAGAGAAAAACATACCTTTTTCGTAGGGCGGCTTTGGTTAGAATATGTATTGCAAGAGGTGGACCATACAGACATACAACTTCGTTGAGTATAGTCCTTGCACAATGTGTCGCTGTTTGATCTGGGACTGCAAACATTTCTGTCCACTTGGTTAAATTATCAGTTACCACTAAGATGTAGCAATTGCCTCAATGTGTGAGGGGCAAAAGTCCAATGTAGTCTGTTGCTAGGACATCTAAAATACCGCCGGTCTGCAGACTCCCTAGAGGTGCTCTCGGCTTTCGACTTGGCTTCTTGTTTGCCTGACAAATCTTGCAATATGCAACATACATGTCCAGTGTCTCCTTTAGTTGAAACTAATAATAATGCTACATTATCTTGTTTTCTTACATCCTAAATGACCAGCCATTACTGCATCATGGTTCTGTTGAACTTTTTCTTTTCTTAGTGTTTTTGGGACTATGATCTGTGTGCAATTTTCGGACAGTTTTTCTCTTCTGAGTGTTTTTACTAGCACTCCACTTTCTATTCTCAAGTCATTCTATAGAATTCAGTAGTGTCTGGCTTCTGGACTACACGTAACCATTGAATGTGACTTTGGACGTTCTCCCGATCGTAATGCTTTCATCAAAGGACCTATATCCGGGTCTGCGTCCTATGCACTTGCTAATTCTTTATGTACAAACCCTTTGATCCAATTCTCTCTGTTTAAAGTTTGTTTTTCAGTTAATTTCATTTCAAGATTCAGATGATGTTCCCGGTTCTTGGTTCACCTCTCTTACTGCTTTTCCTAGCTCATTTTCTTGCCTATGTTCTATACTATCTTCTGTCTGAATGACAGTGGTGTCTACTGGATTTATAACCTTTCTTCTAAGACCATCATTTCTGCTCTCCTTCTACAAGCTTTACATGGACCATATTCAGCGTTTCTGATGTATCCATGTCAGGACATTTACAATCGTGAGGGTAATCACAGTGCATCTGCATTTCCTGACTTTTTTCCTGACCTGAATTCTACTTCAAAATCATAGTTGGACAATATCTTGATCCACCTAGCTATCCGTCCACTCGGTTCTTTAAGTCAAAAGAGCCATACTAATGCCTGATGATCTGTTCTAACCTTAAAATATCTTCCAAGTAAAAATTGACGGTAACATTCAATAAAGAAACGTACAGATAGCAATTTTTTCTGCGTTATACAATAATTCTTTTCTGCTTTATTGAGTGCTCTACTGCCGTATGACATTACCCTTTCTACTCCGTTCTGGACCTGATTCAGGACGGCTCCTATGCCTATGTCTGAGGCGTCGACGTCTAAGACAAATAAATCATAGTTTGTTGGATGTCCCATGATATCTGTGCTGACTTATGCCTTTTTTAGCATGTTGAATACCTTTTCACATTGTGACTACAATAAGAACTTCTTTCCCTTTTTGGTCAACTCTGTTAAAGGCTTCACCATATCTGCATATCCATCTTATAAACCTTCGGTAGACTGAGCCCATCCCCAGTAATGATTTCACCTGCTTAACAGTTCTTGGCACTTTCCATTGGATGATCTTAACAATGTTATCAGGACATGGCTTCACCTCTTCATTGGATAGGGTATGCCCAAGGAAGTTTACAGATGATTAGAACAGCTCACACTTCTCTGCTCTCAATTTAAGTTCAGAATCTTCAATTCTCTCCAGCACTTCTTGAACCCTAGTGACGTGTGATTCAAATTTTGACGAGGTCACAATATCGTGATAGCTGTGGTCCATTGTAGGCCCTTCAAAATAAGTTCCATTGTTCTTTGGAAGGTACTTGCGCTTCCATTTAAACTAAATGGCATCGAGGTAAACTCGTACTGTCCATATTTTGAACAGAACGCCGTCTTCGGAATGTCCTCCTTCTTAACGTGGATTTGGAGGTACCGGGCCGTGCAGTCAAAATTTGAGAAAAAGCTTGAGCTTGCAACTGCGTCCAGACAGTCGGATATTCTAGGGAGTGGAAAAGCGCAGGGTTTTACCAGCTCATTGACCTTCGGGTAATCCAAACAGGGTCTAATCTTTCCTGACTTCTTTTTCACAAAGACAATAGGACTCGCCCATGGTGATGTGGACTTCTGAATCACCGCTTTTTTCTTTGATGCAGTTCTTCTCGGCTTCCGCATATGCCAAAGGTACTCTTCTTGGTGCTTGCTTTATTGGATTGGCAGATGTCAATTGTGTGCTCCGTGAGAGATACTCTTCCCAGATCATTGATACTGTATCAACTTCCTTTCTTCTGCTGTCTTCTTCTCACATGAACGCTGGCAGAGGTCTTGTAGATGTGACGGAACACTTTGTTCTTGTTTAAGTGCTTCTTGGTGTAGACTGTTAGTAATATCAACCTGTCAGAGTGAAAGAGCTATCCTTCTTGTGCTGCTCAAATTATTCTGAGATGCTTCACTTTCATGTTCGACCAATTGCTTCATCACACCCATAGACTTTTCAGCTAATCCTATTCAAGTGTTTTGTCAAATCATTACATCTTCCATAGTACTGTTCAGCACTCTGATTGGACTCATAGCATGTTGGTTACCACTAACTAGTGTTCTCCCCAATGACAATCCACTTTTTTCCTCAAAACATTTATCAGCTTCTACAACAAACTCTGAATTAGTAACCTCTTTATCATCTTCTTCCCTTTCAATGTAACCATATACTACTGCTTCTGATTGTCTAGGTATATAGACATACTTGGCTGCTACTACTTTTTTGACACTTTTCCTTGGCTTGCCTATGCAGATCAATGGTATTTCAATGCCTCTCAGTCTTAAGATCTCTTCTGATAAACACAGGTCTACCGGCCCTCCATCATCATTCTGCAAAATATCTGCTCCCAATAAGCAATCATCCTCGATCTCAGCAACCATTAACTCTTTGGTAAGCTTAAGATTTCCCAAATGAACCTATAACATGGCTTTTCCCATCTCGACAATAGGTTCTCCTCGGGCCCCTAGTAACACCATTGATTTAACTAGATTTGGTCTTGAGGCTTCCTCCATTTTGTTATATACCGATAGTGCCGGTACTGATACTGCTGCGCCCGTATCCGCTTCAAATAATGTGTTGACATCTTGAACTTGACCAGATATATATGCGCCTGCCCCAGGAGTTCCCCTTCGCCTGATCCGAGACTTTCATTTAAATCTAGACCTTTACTACTAATGGATTTCCATTGGCCTGCAAGAAAATCCTGATCTAGTTTAAATCCATGTTTCCTCCCCCTTGACGTCTTGTGTTGTCTCTGTTTAAATACCTTGTTCCATTGGTGCTCTTTCTCTGTCGCTCTCCTCCTTATCAGAACACTCTCTGGCAAAATGTCCAATCTTTCCTTAGATATAAAATGACCTCTTCTTGTCAAATGCTCCCTGTCTTCCTGTAGGTTTACTGTTTATCTTCTCAAGTTTGCTAGTGAGCTCTGTAGCTGCCTTTGTAATAGCTTTTATAATTTCACACACCTGATTGTTGTTATTTTCACTGTGGGTCTTATCTGCTATTTTGGCTCCCTCATTTTTCCACAGTTACTATTGTCTTTTGTAATGGCTTTGCTGCTGCCCTTTCCATCAGATACCCTGTAGACCTGCTCCTCTTCATTAAGTCCTATTTCATTCTCACTGTCAACTTCAGTTGGTGCTTTTCTCACAAATCTTTTCATCTTTCTGTCATTGTAGGGCTCCCTATTCTCATTGGGATATACCAGATCCATGTAGCTCACAACATGGCATGCAGCCTCATCTATATCTTTGGGTTTCTAATTCAATTGCACTTGCTTCGATGCTTCCTGGTCTCTTATACCCTCGAGGAATCTTCTATTCAGCAGAAACCGTATTGTTGTTTCATCACAGTGACCAGAGCCCTTCCCATACAATCTCTTTAATTCAGCCACATATTCCTCTATTTTTTCACTTGGCTTCTGGTCTCGTGAGTTGAACCTAGCAATATATACTTACGGAGTTTCTATCACTCTAAATCGGCTAGTTATCTCATTAATGATAAGTTCATAGTCGTTGAGATCATCTGTAGGCAACCGTGTAAACACGAAATCTCCAGCAGTCCCTTGCAGCCTGAGTAGCAACTCATCCAGCTTCTATTCGGTATTCCATCTTCTTCGCTGTACAATTGCCTCATACTTTCCATTCAGATTTCCTATCAAATGCTGGTACATTTGTATTTTAACTGATGGCATAAAGTTTCTATCACTTTGTTCACGAGTCCTTGAATCTATTGATTGTCTCCCCCTTGGAATATCTAGTGTTCTTCCAGCTGCAGGTTGTCCCCTTCAATAGAAATGGATGCGCTAGTTGTTGTATCATGTTGACTGCCAGCATGGCAATTCTCATGCCGCTGAGCTGTATTTTCTGCTATTACATTTGGCCATGACTGTGTATCCCTATTATACTGTATATCCACCCCAGAAGGCCTTCCTTGAGTTGGTCTCACAAGAGTATTGCATCTTTGTGTTCTGCACCTCTTTCTCTTCCCTGAGTTTCTGCATCTCATTTCCCAGACTAACATTATCGAAAATTTCTTCAACTACGTGTCCTTCCTCTTCGTAGACTAAGTCTGTATCCGCATCTCTATCCCTTTCATTGCCCGTTCTGCGCCCCATGATTGAATAGAAATGCTTTGCAGAGTAGCGTGTGTGTCTAGCCCACGGTATGCAAGTGATAGAAATTACTTATTTTATGTGACAGAACTCACAAGCTATTTCTTTAGCAGTCAAAGTTTTTATTTAGGCAGATGTGATGAAGACTAGATAGGAACTTAAAGGGTGTAATTTTATCTTAACTTATTTTACTTTTAAACTTTTAAAAACGTCTTATTAAAACATTATTCCACTGAGACTTAAGATTAAAATTCCTTAATCTCACCGCTGCTATACCATAAAATGTATGTAACGAACTTTGGATAGCGTGTGCTTATTAACATTAAACAAAAATCTGTTTGATGATGGTGCTGTCATTTAATAAATTAATCCAACGTGTAAATGAAATGACTGATGATTTAATGTATATCGAGATAGTTTTACAAGTGTTAAAGTGACCGGCTATTCTCACGGAGGCCAACAGCTTAGAGGACGAAGGACGGTAGTCTGTTTATTTCATCATAGAAAATCGATGCTATCTCAACATTACTGAATGAAGTAAGGTAAAAAGTTATCCAGAAACCGTAGCTAAACTCCGTTCAGAAATTGTTTGGTACCGGTTTTTCGCAGTTTCCGCTTTTATATGTCGTTTTAAGTCCTATATCGCTGTGAGGAAGTTATTCTTGAAGACTTCCCCTAATTTCTCAAGCAGGTTCCGTGGCTATGCGTGTTTCTGGCAAAGCCCTGATAACTTGGGAATAATCAGAAAATTTAGAAATGCACCAACAGACTAAGTCATATTGACGATGATTGCCACATAAAATACATCAATGTTCATCGATATGCTTCACGTCTCTCGAGTCCATTTTTAAATTTTTCAAATGCAACACACCCTTTACTCGAATATTAAATGTTTTGATAACAAGCTACAATAAAAACGATTCTTTTAAAAAAATATCATTAAGTTTTACCGCTCCTAGTACACGTGAAAGTAAGAATCAGGGGGCTGGGGGACCTGCAATGATGGCAATTAGTTATTTTTTCTGAGGCATTGGTCAAGCAAAGTAAGTAAGGGTGCAAAGATCAGGAATCGATACAATCAAGTACCACACCTGGGAAAGTGAAAAACTCACAGTTAGACACCACAAACGAGAGCCAAGAGGTCAGCCCTTTCCCAGCAGGTGACCACAAAGCACATATAAACAGACGCGCACAAAGACATAGCAAACACAAGACAGAACACAAACAAAAAAGATCTACAAAAGAAGTACCGCCTTGGAACGGTCAGTAAATATTTAACTGGAATGCTTAAACCAGCTTTGCGGCACCAACCTCGCCCTAAAAGCTGATGTGGACCAGCACACATTTTGCAAAGTGACAAAACTCAACAAACACGACAGCCAAGAGGTCAGCCCTTTCCCAGCAGGTGACCACAAGGCTACATGGAACAGACACAACAGCATAACACACACGAACATGAAGCATAACTGTTACGATGCTGAATCACGGGAACTTAAGAATCAGTGATGTTTGCGTTTACGCACAAATACGCAAATGTTTGAGTTTGCACCTGGTCACCTATACGAACCGTGATACGGTACCTTTTCTACTATTAGTCTGATATAAGGGCCGTTTGTCTGAGATAGAGTTCACTGTTACTTTATTTTGTAACGAGGGCATGATTTTGTTTTGTTTCTCGAAGATCTTGTGCATTTCTACCTATATAAATGGTGGAATTGCCCATTTTTGTTAGGGGACATTGTAAAGTTACCGTAACGAGGTACGTTGAAGATACGCTGTTCATTATTATTCATTCATTATTAAGTACGTGAAGTTATATATATTTGACCGTGTTGAAATTGTACATGTTAGAGCTATGGCGATTTACTGTTATTGCATTGAATCACTATGTCTCTGGCAGGTCGTTTTCTATTTTGTCGTCTGTTGAATCGGCCAGCATTCCGTGTACGGGTTCTAACGTCCCGTTTTTTGGGCAAAAATAGCGAATGTTACGCACTTGCGTATCAATCTACGCACATGCGTCGTGCCTAAAATTCTTTGGGACCGTTTTGGCGTCTATAGTAAAGCTTTCCAGGATGGACTTGAAGGGTTATTTCGGCCAAAGGTGGTCGCAGGCTATGTCGGGTCTGCACATAAAACGATATTTGCATGCTGGAGGATTTACCAAAGAACGCTAAGTGAATAAACATTTTAGCAGCTTGGTTTTAAGTTGTTTTGAATTATATTGCATTGTTTGGAAAGACGATTTGACTTCCAGAGGTAGTCGGCTTTCTGTAGCGACCTGTATGTGTCACATCGAGTTATATCTAACGCATGTGCAAGTAAAGGGTTAGGTGCATACACTAAAACACACTCACATAAATAAGTTGATAGCTGACATGTACGTTTAGAGATTAGGTGGTTTTTCACCAAAATACATGCAGAAATATTGTGCATTATTAACGCATAAAACAGCAGAATGTAATTTCGCAATATTGATGTTAAATTATGTTTGACGATGGGTCATAATTAGCTGTTTACTACTATTTGTAAACCTCGAAACTAGCTATCTAGATTACGTGACCTGAAAGGGAAAAAGGGCCACGGGTTCTTGATGTTTCGGCTACGATAGCGTCACAAACCAGGGTGACGTTACGATAGCGTACTGAAGATTTTTGTTATGCATGGGTTTGTTCGTTTTGGCATATGAGGTATTGTTTAGCGCTGACGTAGGCCAGTCACTAAAAATACTTCTCTATTTCACATATTTGAGTGTGGATATTTAGAAGAGCGGATCCATCCTAACCGCATGGGAACCGTTAGCCATATATCCACGGGTGAGGGCTAATCGCGCGCTTATAGGGTTAGGCTGTAGTTTTAAAAAAAATGGGTCCACTGAAATTATTTTATTTTGTGAACTTGAAACGAACAACTCCATTTTTGACGCAACAGTGTGATTCTGAGTAACCAAGATTCTAAAAGTAGATTGTTTTTTGCAGAATTATCTCTGATTTGTGTCCCCTCCTACGTAAGAGGTAGAATGTTGGTGAACCATTGTATCTAGAACGTGAGGGCACCTGAAAGTCGTCCCCTTAGGCCACAAACAGTGTGAGATCGGGTTCCAGGATTCGTAAATCTCAAAGTAGTCAGAGGTCAACTACATACCCTATGAGTTGATAAGCCAACCGGCTGGAATCGCGAATAAGTGAATAAAAGTGACTAAAAGAGTCAAGATCGCGATCAAAAAATACGCGGTTTATAAAAGAAGTCCCATAAATCATCTCAGAGCCTATTGACTAAGAGTCAACGATTGTGTAGCCAAGAAGAAGTTTTCGCGAAACTCGTCAATCAAGGGAAAATTATTTCATACCGCGATACGTGAAATTAGATGGGCCCAGTTTTTTTTCTTAGATCTTAGATCTTAGATTTGTATGTGAATTATATTCTTTACGTTTCTTATTTCTGAGCAGGACATTCTAAGATTGATTCTTATTGAAACTATCTTAGAGTGGCAACTTGCCCTAGTCAAATAGCCAGAAATAATAGCGTAGGTGGTGTCATTGTATAATTAATATGTTGTCGATGTTTTTTAGTACATAAGATTTTGAGGTTTTATTAGTGTTACGTGATGACTTATTTACATGTGACGCACTTTATCACAGGGGAACGCATGCAATCAGTACTGTGTGTTGACACTCACAATCTTCTTGTGAAATAACCTACTAGCGTGTGCCCTTAGCAAAGTCAATTAACTTTTGACAAGAACGCTTTAAGTCCTCCCAGTTACGCTTACTCTAACTTGATAACCAACGACTTTATCTTCCCGTTCATCTGACAACTTTTATTTCTTCACAATTCTATTCGCACGACCTGCCTCCTTAACTCTTCAAAACCCCTCTCCCCGAAGCCCCCGACCCCGAGAGGCCAGTTATTTCATTGGTCACTAAGCATAAACCGACCTAATTACTCAA
Organism: Loripinus fragilis; assembly: GCA_964019695.1. Lineage (NCBI taxonomy): Eukaryota > Metazoa > Mollusca > Bivalvia > Lucinida > Lucinidae > Loripinus > Loripinus fragilis. The sequence continues at coordinate 10,444,340 of OZ026527.1, forward strand.
GCAGCTGATCAAAACAACTAAGTTCCCACCAAAACAAGCTTGTAAAATTCCCCCTCAATCGCGTAACTCGCTACAATAAAGTAAAGGATTTATCATTTACATGAAAATAATATGAGTTTAAGTCATGGATTCTGCTAAAAATCCCTAAAACGTTACTTTGCATATTTTGCTGCCGAAACGCACCAATTCTAAAAACAAGAGTGCAGTTTTAAAATTTGGTGTATGTAATCATGTCAACTAGAGAAAATACACGCCTTATCGCTAGAGCTTCGTCATCGCCTTAAGGAATGTTCCAATAAAATTTCCCCTCTTCCTTCCTGACCGGCTTTATGTCATAACAATGGTGTCAGAAGTGGGATTTTGAGGTTTTATTGGCAAATTTCTCTGCTTTGCTTTTCTCCTATATTTAACAGCTAAATAAACAGACTACAGTTCTACAGATTTTTGTTTAATTTTAATAAGCACACGCTATCCAAAGTTCGTTACATACAATTTATGTTATAGCAGCTGTGAGTTTAAGGAATTTTTATCTCAAGTCTCAGTGGAAACGAATCCAGTCTTAAATAATGTTTTAATAAAACATTTTAAAAGTTTAAAAGTAAAATAAGTTAAGATAAAATTAAACCCTTTAAGTTCCTATCTAGTCTTCATCACATCTGCCTATATAAAAACTTTTACTGCTAAATAAATAGCTTGTGAGTCCTGTCACTTGCATACCGTGGGCTAGACACACACACTACTCTGCAAAGCATTTCTATTCAATCATGGGGCGCAGAAAGGGCAATGAAAGGGATAGAGATCCGGATACAGACTCAGTCTAGAAGAGGAAGGACACGTAGTTGAAGAAATTTTCGATGATGTTAGTCTGGGAAATGAGATGCAGAAACTCAGGGAAGAGAAAGGGGTGCAGAACACAAAGATGCAAGCTTTGTCTAGCAACATGTATAAACTGGACGAAGACGTGACATCCATTACGGACACAATGGAAGGGCTGAAACAGTCTGTGCAGACATTGCAGTAGTGCACAACGGGAGTCAAGGATTTTATAGAAAGGCAGAGTAGACTACAACAGCAACGTAGTAGTGAAAGCCAGAGGATAGGAGCGATGTCAAGAGGGGATAATACTCTTGTGAGACCAACTCAAGGAAGGCCTTCTGGGGTGGATATACAGTATAATAGGGATACACAGTCATGGCCAAATGTAATGGCAGAAAATACAGCTCAGCGGAATGAGAATTGCCATGCTGGCAGTCAACATGATACAACAACTAGCGCATCCATTTCTAGTGAAGGGGACGACACTGGAGAGAGGCACAAACTGGGCAACCTGCAGCTGGAAGAACACTAGATATTCCAAGTGGGGGAAAATCAATAGATTCAAGGACTTGTGACCAAAGTGATAGAAACTTTATGCCACTAGTTAAAATACAAATGTACCAGTATTTGATGGGAAATCTGAATGGAAAGTATGGCTGAACCGTTTAAGGCACAGCGAAGAAGATGGAATACCGAACAGAAGCTGGGTGAGTTGCTACCCAGGCTGCAAGGGACTGCTGGAGATTTCGTGTTTACACAGTTGCCTACAGATGATCTCAACGACTATGAACTTATCATTAATGAGATAACTAGCCGATTTAGAGTGATAGAAACTCCGTAAGTATATATTGCTAGGTTCAACTCACGAGACCAGAAGCCAAGTGAAAAAATAGAGGAATATGTGGCTGAATTAAAGAGATTGTATGGGAAGGGCTCTGGTCACTGTGATGAAACAACAAGACGGTTTCTACTGAATAGAAGATTCCACGAGGGTATAAGAGACCAGGAAGAGTCAAAGCAAGCGCAATTGAATTGGAAATCCAAAGATATAGATGAGGCTGCATGCCATGTTGTGAGCTACATGGATCTGGTATATCCCAATGAGAATATGGAGCCCTACAATGACAGAAAGATGAAAAGATTTGTGAGAAGAGCACCAACTGAAGTTGACAGTGAGAATGAAATAGGACTTAATGAAGAGGAACAGGTCTACAGGGTGGAAAGGGCAGCAGCAAAGCCATTACAAAAGAGAATAGTAACTGTGGAAAAAATGAGGGAGCCGAAATAGCAGATAAGACCCACAGTGAAAATAACAGCAATCAGGTTTGTGAAATTATAAAAGCTTTTACAAAGGCAGCTACAGAGCTAACTAGCAAACTTGAGAAGATGAACAGTAAACCTTGGAGCATTTGACAAGAAGAGGTCTTCATGTTATAACTAAGGGAAGATTGGAAATTTTGCCAGAGAGTGTCCCTGAAAAGAGGAGAGCGACAGAGAAAGAGCGCCTATGGAACAGGGAATTTAAACAGAGACAACACAAGACGTCAAGGGGGAGGAAACATGGATTTAAACTAGATCAGGATTTTCTTGCAGGCCAAAGGAAATCCATTAGTAGAAAAGGCCTAGATTTAAATGATGAAAAAGTGAAGTCTCGGATCAGGCGAAGGGCAACTCCTGGGGCGGGCACATACATATCTGGTCAAGTTCAAGATATTAACACATTATTTGAAGCAGATACGGGCGCAGCAGTATCAGTACCGGCGCTATCAGTATATAACAAAATGGAGGAAGCCTCAAGGCCACATCTAGTTAAATCAATGGTGTTACTAGGGGCCCGAGGAGAACCTATTGTCGAGATGGGAAAAGCCATGTTAAAGGTTCAGTTGGGAAATCTTAAGCTTTAAGCCTTACCAAAGAGTTAATAGTTGCTGAGATCGAGGCTTATTGGGAGCAGATATTTTGCAGAATGATGATGGAGGGCCGGGAGACCTGTGTTTATCAGAAGAGATCTTTAGACTGAGAGGCATTAAAATACCATTGATCTGCATAGGCAAGCCAAGGAAAAGTGTCAAAAAAGTAGTAGCAGCCAAGTATGTCTATATACCTATACAATCAGAAGCAGTAGTATATGGTTACATTGAAAGGGAAGAAGATGATAAAGATGATAAAGATGATACCAATTCAGAGTTTGTTGTAGAAGCTGATAAATGTTTTGAGGAAAAAAGTGGATTGTCATTGGGGAGAACACTAGTTAGTGGTAACCAACATGCTATGAGTCCAATCAGAGTGCTGAACGGTACTATGGAAGATGTAATGATTCGACAAAACACTTGCATAGGATTGGCTGAGAAGGCTATGGGTGATATTACTACAAGTCTACACCAAGAAGCACTTAAACAAGAACAAAGTGTTCCGTCACATCTACAAGACCTCTGCCAGCGTTCAGATGAGAAGAAGACAACAGAAGAAAGGAAGTTGATACAGTATCAATGACCTGGGAAGAGTATCTCTCACAGAGCACACAATTGACACTAAATCTGCCAACCCAATAAACCAAGCACCAAGTAGAGTACCTTTGGCATATGCGGAAGCCGAGAAGAACTGCATCAAAGATCTGGAGCAAAAAGCGGTGATTCAGAAGTCCACATCACCATGGGCGAGTCATATTGTCTTTGTGAAAAAGAAGTCAAGAAAGATTAGACTGTGTGGATTACCCGAAGGTTAAACCCAGCGCTTTTCAACTCCCTAGAATATCGGACTGTCTGGACGCAGTTGCAAGCTCAAGCTTTTTCTCAACTTTTGACTGCATGGTGGGGTAACACCAAATCCCAGTTAAGCAGGAGGACATTCCGAAGACGGCGTTCTGTACATAATATGGACAGTACGAGTTTACCTCGATGCCATTTGGTTTAAATGGAAGCGCAAGTACCTTCCAAAGAACAATGGAACTTATTTTGAAGGGCCTACAATGGACCACAGCTATCATATACATGGACGATATTGTGACCTTCTCGTCAAAATTTGAATCACACGTCACTAGGGCTCAAGAAGTGCTGGAGAGAATTGAAAATTCTGGACTTAAATTGAGAGCAGAGAAGTGTGAGCTGTTCCAACCATCTGTAAACTTCCTTGGGCATACCCTATCCAATGAAGAGGTGAAGCCATGTCCTGATACCATTGTTAAGATCATCCAATGGAAATGGCCAAGAACTGTCAAGCAGGTGAAATCATTACTGGGGATGGGCTCAGTCTACCGAAGGTTTATAAGAGGATATGCAGATATGGTGAAGCCTTTAACAGAGTTGACCAAAAAGGGAAAGAAGCTCTTATGGTCGTCACAATGTGAAGAGGCATTCAACATGCTAAAAAAGGCATAAGTCAGCACAGATATCATGGGACATCCAACAAATTATGATTTATTTGTCTAAGACAGACATAGGCATAGGAGCCGTCCTGAATCAGGTCCAGAACGAAGTAGAAAGGGTATTGTCATACGGCAGTAGAGCACTCAATAAAGCAGAAAAGAATTATTGTATAACGCAGAAAAAATTGCTATCTGTACGTTTCTTTATTGAATGTTACCGTCAATATTTACTTGGAAGATATTTTTACGTTAGAACAGATCATCAGGCATTAGTATGGCTCTTTAGACTTAAAGAACCGAGTGGAAGGATAGCTAGGTGGATCAAGATATTGTCCAACTATGATTTTGAAGTAGAATTCAGGTCAGGAAAAAAGTCAGGAAATGCAGATGCACTGTAAATGTCCTGACATGGATACATCAGAATCGATCAATATTGTCCATGTAAAGCTTGTAGAAGGAGAGCAGAAATGATGGTCTCAGAAGAGATAGAACACAAGGTTATAAATCCAGTAGACACCACTGTCATTCAGACAGAAGATAGTATAGAACATAGACAAGAAAATGAGCTAGGAAAAGCAGTAAGAGAGGTGAACCAAGAACCGGGAATTATCATCTGAATCTTGAAATGAAGATACTGTAAAGCAAACTTTAAAGAGAGATAATTGGATCAAAGGGTTTCAACATAAAGAATTAGCAAGCGCACAGGAAGCAGATCCGGATATAGGTCCTTTGATGAAAGCATTACGATCAGGAGAACGTCCAAAGTCACATTCAATGGTTACGTGTAGTCCAGAAGCCACTACTGAATTCTATAGAATGACTTGAGAATAGAAAGTGGAGTGCTAGTAAAAACACTCAGAAGAGAAAAACTAGAAAATTACACACAGATCATAGTCCCAAAAACACTAAGAAAAGAAGTTCAACAGAACCATGATGCGGTGAAGTCCCAGATCAAACAGCGACAAATTGTGCAAGGACTATACTCAACGAAGTTGTATATCGATATGGTCCACCTCTTGCAATACATAGTGATCAGAGCCAAAACTACGTTAGGGACGCTTGCTGTATTGGAACCACATGTGAACAGTAACTGCCTGCACTGGCTGACTGTTAAAAAGTATAAAGGAAATATGGAAGATTGACTCTGACAAACGACAGGCAGATGCAAGAGGATGTGCGTAGTCAGTAAAGAAATTGACAAGACTGCATCAAGACTAATGGCTGGAAATGGTTTTGCTCCCCTCTATGGAATTATGCAGTTATATCCTATATTGAAGAAAATCCAAGGTGCGTTGGTCGAATATGAGATATTTGCACTCTAGCCTGTGACAGCCTGTTGCTTATGTAACCATATCAAAATAAGACAAAGTTAAAAGTTTGAGCTACATAAAGAAGGCCTAAAACTGTCAAACTATTTAAATTATTTATTTAGTCTGCATGCAGGTACACATGAAAGATTTCTCTTCTTGTGGTGTTATTAGCGTTACTTAAAATAAAAATAGTAAATGTGACTAATATTATTTACCTTTACAACTAATATGTGTATTTCCAAAATATTTTTGATTTTGGTGTACAAGTACAAAATGTATACTTGTTAGACTTAAGGAAAAAACAGAGTTTAATTTTCCATCTTAAAAACGTGTGTTAAATGAGCCATTAAGCTACCATACCCCCATTTTTTAAGGAGCACTTTGTATTACTATTATCTAAGAAAAACTATATGAAAATATTTGCTGCTGCTGAATATCTTAAATATTTGAGATTGTCTTGCTTTATAAAATACAGAATCATAGATCGAAAATTTAACAACAAGATCAGAGCTGTTCTTTAAGGATGTAACCTATGTTACATGGCATGACAAATGAACAATGCCATTGTCTTGATGTCAGAGATGATATTGCAGAATTTTTATTATAAATATGCTAGGGGCCGTGAGAATTGTTGCACTTTTCATCAGTTCTCATGAACAGACTCAATAAAACCGAGTCTGCTGTTTTCTTATATTGTATGAAGGATGTATTTTTCTAGGTTATTTAGAGGTTACAGCAGCTGTCATTGTGCCTCGTGGAGTTGGTAAAACTTTTCCCCGTATATCGATATAGTGTTGATATTCTCAAATATTCTAGCCTTTCAGGAATATTGGGTTCTGACAGATAGCACAATACGGCTTAAGCCGGTGCTAGGGGGCGTGAGAATTGTTGCACTTTCCATTAGATCTCATGAACAGACTCATTAAAACTGAGTCTGCTATTTTCTAATATTGTAGTTTCTATATATTTCTGAAAGATCTGTTTTTCAAGATTATTTAGAGGTCACAACATCTGCCGCTGGGAGTTTGTAAAACTTCTCCACCTTCATCGATATAGTGAATATTAAAATATCATTTAAAGTCAGGTTTTCTGCTTATGACTGGTACAGTTAGGAAGACAGAAAATCATCTTGACATGACTGATTTTTGGACTGGAATATAAAGCGTCAAAACAAGCTTTTTTGTGAGTGTAATAAAGGTACCAGTGGGAATGGACGGCTCATCTGAATTGCTATTTGCATGCGTGAAAAGTAATAAACTCTCACGAATTTATGATTGGATGAACGTTATAATTTGATTTTAAGAGCTAATGGAAGTACATGGCCCTATGATTTTAATTTCTGAATCATTGAAAACACTGAAATGCGTCTTTAAATTATGATATTCAAAATATAAATGTATGAGCATTAAGTCAAAGTTTAAAACCATCCAGTTATGGGTACGGTAACTTCATCGTGTATCCAAGCTAGTGGTACACTAGTAGCGCAGTTGTGTGTACAGTATTTGCATTGTCAGTGGGCACCATTTGAAACGGTTTTGAGCCTAGTTTATAAATATCTGATGACAATCCTTTGGCCAGATGATAATACTATTTACCTACATGCTCTTGATGTAAAGAATTGACAGCAAGCTGCGTTTTCTTTGGCAATGTCTTGTGATTTAATAAGATCTGTTGAGTGCAATTTCAAGACACGACAGGGAGGTATTCGTTAAACGAGGCTAAAAAAGGGACGAAACAAGGGAATAACACGATTGTCGACAACTGGTTACGCACGAGTGCTGTAATTCATATTTATAAGGCGAACGCTAGGAGGAACGGGTACAGGATGTTTATTTCAGTTTACATACTGTGACACAGTATGTAAACTGAAATAAACATTCTGTACCCGTGTCTCTTAGCTCACGCCGTATAAACATGAATTTCAGCGCTCTTGTGTAACCAGTTGTCGGAAATCGTGTTGGTTTGATGTTTTATCCCAATTTTTTACCACCAGTGGTTATGATTTTAGCGACTGCGTCATCTGTGGAGTAAGTTTTATTCCCTTGTTTCCCTTGAATGCCAGTTTGCATTGTTTTGGTGTAAAAGGGAGTCACATGTTTACATGATTGTATGGTTGTAATTGTTAAAGTTTCTTAGATCTGTGAAAAAAATCAACTTAAATAGATGGGCCCTCACAATTGCAGCTGTACCACCAACTCAAACATCTGAGCCAATCGCTATACCACTTACTTGTGCTTAACTGTACCCTTAACTCGATTGACAGATTATTTTAAAACGACTAAAAGTCACGAAAGAAATGTTTAGTTCTTCGTAAATGGTTTGAATGTAATCCAAAATATATTTGACAAAAAGCATGTCTCTTTTTTAAGCAATAGAAGTTGAGTTGACTGCACTAGCATGGTTTATGCACTGCCAAAGGGTGAAATTCTAGACAACCTGTTTGACAAAGCCTTCGCCTATAGCTCCGGCCATCCAGACTCTGATTTACAATGTAAATGACCTAGGTATTATTCCAAACATTGTTACATAGGTATACGTGATAATATACACTAATATAGGGATGAAACATTTCTTTGCATGAATTAACGCTTGTCATGGCCTGATGAGACGTTACATACTGAGGACAAAGCCTGACGTTTGGGACGTCTCAGGGGGGACCTGGGGGACGCAAAATCCATTGAAACATCGTTATAATTGCATTGATTTTATAATATATCTAACCAGATTTACGAAACTGTAATTTGGCACTATGAATTGTCACCGTTTGTGGATTGACGCTTTTATCAATATTCATGTTCCATGACCAAAAGGTAAGTTAGTATGACAAAAAATACCACAATCACATACACTGCAGACCAACCCACGGCTTCATTCATAGGTGTCGGCTAGTGTATTAAGGTACCAAAAACCGTGCACTAACAGCACGTGAATAACTCGTTAAAAATCAGGCTGTGCTGGTTGAACCATGACTGTTAAATATATATGCAGCACGGATTTTTATAACACAGAGAAAAATATATTATGCCATTTCATGAGTCACTGAACTACTGCTAATATTCGAACTGAGACTATTCAAATGTTAGAAGAGTGCAGGTGTAGTACGAGACATGTAAATCTAGAGGAAATAACCGTTATACGTAATTGTGTTCATTTCAGCAATTCAGCATCGATAGCATGGACAGTAGATATTTGGTTTAGAAATACTGTTACAGTCTGAATTACATTGACGTGCTACTGCGTAAACTCTTCCTATCTTTGATCCGTCTGAGATAAAAATTGACAAGTATCTTTTCCTGGTGGAAGCGTTTTGGATATAGACCTGGACTAATCTTTTTTTGTTTATAGTTTCTATTTTTGCTGATTATTATACTTCCACAAAACGAGGCGTGACTGTAACAGTAAATGCATTAAATGAATCGAGGGTACAATCTTTGATCTGTCTGAGGTCGAAATTGACAAGTATCTTTTCCTGGTGGAAGCGTTTTGGATATAGACCTGGACTAATCTTTTTTTTTTGTTTTATAGTTTCCTTTTTTGCTGATAATCATACTTCCACAAAACGAGGCGTGACTGTAACAGTAAATGTATTGAATGAATCGAGGGTCATTACTTAGAGGTCGTGGTATAAGTATACACGAAGGCGGTTATTATTATGAGCCTGTAACAACGGTGGGTATGAGACTATATAAAACTTCAAACAACTTCGTTGTAAAGTCATACAAATAAATGTCTTAAAACATTGCTATGCATTTTTAATACATTTACTAGAAATTGTTTTCATTTTGAGCATGTAATACTAACACTGTTTTCAAGCACGTATCACTTTTGGGGAGTGCATAATCTGTATCAAGCCAAATCGGCCAAACTCAATATTGGAGAGCAAGGTAAAGTTGGTTTGTTTTTCATTTTTCGTTTTTTCGCTTTTCGTTTTTCATTTTTAGTTATTCTGTTTTAGTTATTCGGTTTTCGCTTTTCGTAATTCGTTTTTTCACTTTTGGTTTTTCGGTTTTCGTTTTTCGTATTCGTTTTTCGCTTTTCGTTTTTCATTTTCGGCTATTCGTTTTTCGTTTTTTGACATTCAAAATCGGGCCGAGTACTTACCCCATTTTCCTCTATCATATTTTGACATTCAAACTGAGGCAGAATATAGTATATAATCCCATTCAAAATCCTATTTTGACATTCAAACTGGGGCCGAATATCGTAATTTGACATTCAAAATCCTATTTTGACATTCAAAATTGGGTCAAATGTCGTATTTTAACATTCAAAATCCTACTTTGACATTCAAACTGAGGCCAAATATAGTATATAGCCATTCAAAATCTTATTTTGACATTCGAAATAGGGCTGAATATCATATTTAGACATTCAAAATCATATTTTGACATTTGAACTGGGGCAAAATATCGTATTTTGACACTCAAAAGCCTATTATGACATTCGAATCGAGGCCAAATATCATATTTTGTTATTCAAAATCCTATTCTGAAATTCAAATTCGGGCCGAAAATCGTATTTTGACATTCAAAACCCTATTTTGACATTCGAATTGAGGCCGAATATCGTATTTTAACATTCAAAATCCTATTTTGACATTCAAACTGAGGCAAAATATCATGTTTTGACATTCAAAACCTATTCTGAATTTCAAAATTTGGCCGAATAACGTATTTTGACATGCAAAATCCTATTTTGACATTCGAATTGAGGCCGAATATTATATTTTGACTTTCAAAATCCTATTTTGACTTTCAAACATATATAAATATTTCCTACCATAAAAAAATAGTGAGTATGATCAAGAAATATCACAATCACAAACCGCAGACAACCCCGTGACACCGCGAGGAAGAGCCGCTCAACCATCACGAGACACCAGGAAGACGAATTAAGCAAAGCAACCAGCTCTCTCTTCCCCATCAAGATGATTGCAATACTAGAATGGACATAAAGTAACGTACAACAAAACATAGAACAATCACAGACTTCCACAACGGGAGTAACAATAAACAAAAAAGTCAACAACAACAGAACCACCACATTAGAACGGACAGCAGCCTAAGCCAGCGGGGGGCTTATATGCATTTTACTGGTACCAAATCTTCGCCCTAGATTCTGCTGTTGTTGAAGTACAAGAAATGTTCAGCTCGCATGGAGGCCATCTAACTAATGCAAATGTATCGTTATGGAGAAACACTTTACTCAAATTAACACACCATGATGAAACAAAGAAAAGGGCGCATGACTCACAGATAGTCAAAGCTAATGAAAACCTCAAGTTAAGCCACGGTGGGTCCAGCTACAGATAAGCATCAGGCACCAACCCACCGATTAAAGCTTTACGTCAGAGCCGTCATAGAGTCTGAGGCCTGACCCACCGTCGTGCAATTAAAGAGGAAACGATAGCTATAAAAAGTGATGTTGCTGCATTTGTGATTCCTTTTAATTTGATATGCAACATGACCATGTTCTGAAGAAGTTGAATTGTGAGCTTTTGATCCCACCCCCTAAGTCCACCCAGGTGATTAGACCGATGCCTTTGATCTAAAATCACGGTTGATATGTTTCATAATTATTGTACCTCTGTCTGCATGCGACAAATCAGTAAAAATGTTGACAACTGACAGAGTTATTGCAAAATTTAAATATTTGACATTTGGCCCCGTCTAAGGGGTCTAGGGATAGTGTAAATTTTAATCACTGTCATGTTTATCTACAGGCACTGGGTAATCATGACCTATAGTAAGAAGTTGTCAGATATAAGTTTTGGAGAAAAGTAAATTTTATTCCACAAAAAAGCCAATATAGCTTTTGCATCAGCCTTATCCTAAGTCAAAACAGGGCCATTACTCAGTTAAAAAATTGTGAATGATCTCCAAATTCGAACTTGACCTGTATTCTATGATGCTTTACCCTTCAGTAAAATTTGAATGAAATAGCTGCATCCCTTCCAAAGTTTTTAATCAAAACCCACAATTTAGACACAATCTAAGTTAAAAAAAAAGGGTCATAAACTAAGTCAAAATTTTGCGAATTATCACCCTTTCAAACTTGATCTGTAATTAATGATGGTTGACACTTCTGTAAAGTTTGAATGAAATTGATGTTATCGATCCGAAACCAAAAGTGTTACAACGTGGACAACGCAGAAGTCGACGATGACGACAGAAACATGATCCATATGTGTCCACCATGATTCGCAGGCGACACACAAAAATGTACATTTTGTGATGAAACTGGGAATTCTATTGGATTTTAAAAATTATAGGAAGTTAATAATATTTTATAAATGGCAAATCTTTATTGATTTATGATTGTGACCTTGGCCTTGAAACTGCATAGTTATGCTATTGGTTTTGCATACCATTTTAGTAGGATCAACATTTCACCAAAGTTTCATAAAGATCTTTTAAATAGTTCAGGAGAGCTGGAAAGGACAAGGACGTGTTATGGACAGATGGGTGGATGAATTAATAGATAGATGGGCACATGATATCCATTTTCATAATCCACTCTCCAAATTGCGGATGGGATTAGAAAGACACTCTGAAGCTGTCCAAACGGTATTTTATTTTCTGTATCAGCAATAAATAACATCATACAATTGTTAACTTGTTTCATGAAAAAATCACCAATAGGTATCATCAAAGAACAGGCCAGCTCATGAGATTTTGACACTATCAATTATATCATTATATATGTAAATGCATTATTTGAGTGTAAATCTGTAGCCATCTACAGGGGATTGGCAGCCTTTGTCTTATATACACCCTTCCTTTGTGATTATGTGTCCTCCACCAAAAGACTTTATCCACTTATAAGTACTGGTTCAACAGGGGAAGACAGGAAATCGTTCAGACATGACTAGTATGTTAACTGATACCTAAAGCATCAAAACAAACTTTCCTTGTGAGTGTAAAAGATGAATATCATTGGCGAGTCTGTGGGAATGGAAGGCTTGTCTCAATCATCGCTGATTAGATGCATGATAATAATAAACTCTCTTGAAATTATAATTAGATGAAAGCTTTTAATTCGATTGTGAGAGCTAACTGATGTACATGGCCCTGTTATTTTATTTTCTAAATCAATAAAAATACTGGAATGCGTTTTGAGATTATAAAGATGGAACGGGTACAGGATGTTTTTCAGTTTACATACTGTGTATAATGGGCCTAAATCGCACAAATAAACATCAAAATCTACAGGAAAGTAACTGTTCTAACATATCATATGACTGTTTAGTCATTTTGAAAAGATATAGTATTTCTTGAACAGCCTTAATTTCATATTTTTGTTTTTCATTTTGATACATCGTAAACTACTTCCCAACGGTTTCCATGGCAACCAGACAATATGAAATTCTACGTCATACCCCATTTGACTCTAGAGATGATTAGCTTTAAAATGGTGTATCCGCAAAGGGGTTGCATTAAACCCAAAATTTAGAGGGTAATTTAGTACTGTCTTTTCTGCTGATCGCCTGTCAGCCATGTGACGTTGCTGGTAACAGAGATATTTCACCAGTATCAGCGCTTTCGGACTATCTCTCGTTACATATAACGTTTTTGGTGGTGATAAAGCCCTTCTCTAAATATTAGCAGCTAATCAGTATTTGAGCATGTCAATCCAAATTCTTTGAAATTTCATGCATGGGCTAACCTCTTGACTCGCGTGTATGTGAACTTCTCTTGTGTTTTTGTCACATTCACATGTGATGTCCTGGATCAGGTGTGGTATTTGATTGTATCTATTCCTGATCTTTGCCTTTCTTGCTTAGTTTGGTTCAAGAGATGTTGCGATTACAAAATTTGGCTACACCGACACAAACGCAGACATGGACGACGACATCAATTGGATCATCATTGAAACCTATACATTTTGTTTGAGTGTTCCCCAGCAAAATGTATATGTTTCAATGATGAACACTTTAGGTTATCGCTACCTTGGCAAAGGAAGGATTGTTTGTTGGCTGTTTTCTCTGCCACATGCATTTAATAACAGCTAAAGAGGTTGGACATATGCAATTTGTACATTTTATGTCAGAATATTTGAAAGGGAGTGGAATGAAGAAAAACATAACAGGAATATACGGGAGTATTTGTTTGCCATGATGATAAATGCATCCGAGTGCGCATGTGATGTATACAATAATATTTTTTATTTTGCTTCTTCTATGGCTTCCATTCTTAGTAGAAACCTAAATTTTAAATGGGAAATTTTTGCGTCTTCACAAAGTATTCACTTATGAGTAAATCTTATTTCTGGTGGGTCTAAATCACATGGATGACGGACTAATGATCGCAGAAACACACTGGTCAATGTAAACGCACCGGTGGTTGCTACAACGAGCTGGTGGTTGCATTTTCAGCACAGTTGGTGGCGTAAAAGGTACAAAAAATCTATACCTGTTGACTTTATGATTTATTTATAAACTTTTATTTACTGTATTTGTGATGACATCTGGCGCACAGACGCCCGGTAACATTGCAATTTATGGCTCTGCCAAGCGATTGGTGATTTATGGCTCTGCCAAGCGATTGGTGATTGCAAATCCAACACAGTTCTGGAGTTTTGCCGTGACAGGTGTTTTTTTTTCAAGTGTAACTGCCTAAATTGAGGGAAATATGCATGTCTAAGCGCAGCTGCTGTCATTAACCAATGAAATAACATCCATAAAACGATAACTACTTTGTATTGTTTTTCTTGGTTAACTAGCAAATGTTTTATTGAGGAATTTTACGAGGGGTGTTCAAGAAATACGCGGACAGATGCTGCCATTCCCTGTTTTTGACTGGCGGGCGTGAAACTTGCACATAATCATACCCAGAGAATTCTGAATGCCCAGTGAAAATTTGATACAATTGACTTCAAGCATGATCAAACGTCCGTTGTTATGGTAACGTTGGGTCGTCACACCCGGCCCAACGTCATCCAACGTCACGTTGACGTCGCATTATCCCAGAGTGATTATTGATAATTTTTTCACATACCTTTCCGTAATTTCTGTCTAAAGGCATTCATCCTTTTCAAAGTACTCCCCTTTGAATGAAATACACTTTCTACACCTTTTAATCCATGAATAAAAACAGTTCTTGTATGCGGATGGTCCTAGGGAAGCGATCGCGGACTGCACCGCCCTTTGTAAATCTGCAACATCGTCAAATTGTCGGCCTCGCAGAATCTTCTTCAGTGTTGGGAACAAGAAGAAATCACAGGTGGCCAAATCAGGGCTGTAAGGAGGATGACCAAGCACTTCAATGGACCGTCTGTCGATCGTGTCCTGAGTCGTAGAAGCACGATGGCTAGGCGCATTGTCATGATGAAACAGCATGGTCGGCAACAGGGGTGCTCGTTTCTTCCGCATGGCTCGAAGAAGGTCTCTGTTCAGTACCTGTTGGTAAGAAATGTAAACCATAGGTAGCGACCTACTAACCATGTTATCGATTGTTTCCATATTATAATAAATTCTTATCTAGAAATGTCAAATGTTGTTCAATTCAAACTTACCTTTGAGTAGTAATTTGCTGTGACCGTCTGTCTTTGCGAAACGGCATGGCTAAGGATGACGCCCTGGATGTTGAAGAACATGATGAACATCTGTTTCTTCGTTGAACGACTGACTTTAAATTTAAATTTCTTGGGTGATGGAGATCCTGGAGTTTTCCACATTGTAGACTGTTCTTTTGATTCCGGTTCATAAAGACAAATCCACGTCTCGTTGCTCGTCTGCGGTCACAACCCTACTGAGAAAATCTCCCCCTTCTCGTTCGAAACGCTGAACAAAACGCCGGCATGACTCCACCCTTTGAGTTTTCTGACACCGTGACAGCATTTTAGGGATCCATCTTGCGCATAATCTCCTCATATTTAAATTATCGTGAATTATAGTATGTACTGTCCCAACACTACAGTCTACCCGCTGGCTAACTTCTCTAACCGTGATACGTCTGTCTTTATCCAGGAGTTCTTTGATTTCCTGAACTTTCTGCGACGTTATTGACGTCGGCCGTCCGCTGTGCTGTTCGTCCATCACACTTTCGTATCCGTTATCATACCGCGAGTACCACTTATGCAATGCCGTTCTCTTCATTGCAGCATCGCCGTATGCCTTGACCAACATTCCCATAGTTTCTTTTCTGTTTTTTCCATTGAGAACACAGAATTTAATCGCTGTTCTCTGTTCGACGCTCATTTTGATGCACCTTGTATAAACAAATGGCCGCTAACGCTCAAATGACGTCATACGTTGATGTGACGTCGTGTCAAGATTTGGCGCCATACTGTGTTAAAGTTTGGAGACGATATTGGATCAAACGCAAGTGATAGACGTCATTTTCGGAGGGACACACGTTTGCGTTTTGTTACATTTTGGGCCGGGTGTTACGAAGTAATGTTACCATAACAACCATAGATTTGTCATGCGTAAAGATAATGTCAGTAAAGTTACACGCTGAGTACAGAATTCTTTGGGCATCATTATGTGCAAGTTTCGCGCTGTTTAGTCAAAAATTGAGGGAATGGCAACATCAGTCCGCGTATTTTTTGAACACCCACCGTATTACAACGCACTGGGAGCATTTTTTAAAGCATTGATACAACGCGCTGATGGTTGCACAGAAGTACTGTGGTTGCTGGTGCAGACTCACCAGCACATGATATTTCGATACTGTAAAGAAGGCTCATGCGAGCCTGTGCAAACGTGCAGACTCCCAAGAGCCTTTGCTTCCAGCACAAGAGATCTTGATATTTGTAACATTGTCCAGTGACTTCGCTGCTGGCGTGAATAGCACACAAATCGCCATTTAAGGCAGCACAAGAGATTTTGTACAGTGACGAAGGCTAAGGTAAGCCTGTGCAAATGTGCAGACTCGCCTGATCTTTCGCTGCTCGCAAAAAATGGCATTCAATCGCCACTTGAGTCGCCACATGAGAATTTTGAACTGTGTCGAAGGTTCAAGACTAGACCAAGCAAATGTGCAGACTCGCCAAAGCCATCGCTGTTCGCATGAATGACATTTAAAAATAGTGAGTGAGTATCACAATCACAAACTGCAGACAAACCCATGGCAGACATGGCACTGAGAGGAATAGCCACACAACAATCACGAGACACCAGGAAGACAAACTAAGCAAAGCAGCCAGCTCTCTCTCTCTCTTCCCCATCAAGATGCTCGCAAAACAAGAATGGGCATAAAGTAACAAAATATAGAACAATTAAAGCTGCATAGTCTGTAGATTTTGATCTTTTAATTTTAGAACTAATGTTTCTATTTTTGGAACTCGGGATCTGTTCAATATCAGCTATTCTAGAGAGTTATATCTGTTTTCGAAATTTCTACACTTTGAAGAAATAGTTCGTGTCAAAATGGCTGTTTGCTTTGAAACGATAGTGAGTGAAACATAAACTACAGTGCAGTTATTCAAAAATATGTAATTGTGTGCCGATTTTCATTCGAAAGTTGAACTTTTACTGAGTTAATGGTGTTTTTGCGAACTGGGAAACTCCCGTGTCACTTTTAAACGGTTATTCGGTCATTTCAGGAACAGTAACTCTTATTGAATTGTTTTCTATGAATGGACACTGCATACCAGCGTGATGCGCGTATGAATATCGCTGTTAATCAGGTCAATCACGCCTCGTAGTGTATTCCAATGAATGGAAATAAGCCGTTTCATGATAAAACCTGCCTTTCAGAATTTTAAAAGACTATTCTGTTTAATACAGGGGCTATAGTTAATTCTCAGAAATTTGATGTCGCAAGTTGAGCTATCATACCTTACATGTATAACCAACAGCAGTGTGCGCGTGCTGGTCATAGCTTTAGGATATATCTCAGTCACGCATACATGTCATAAACTAAATGACCTGGCGCTTTCACATCGTTCCTTGATTAGATTTGTTGTAAATGTTATAGTAATGGGCCAGCTCATTTAATTTATCACACCCTTTAAACATCCGCTATATTTCGGTCTCTGTATTCTTCCTGCGTGTACGCTGTTCATATAAACATAAATGCGGTAGATACCGTAATGCATTTAACATGCGTGAAGTAATCATGCATGCACAGCCATCAAGTGGGTCTATGCACCTAATTTTCGGCCCATATGTTCGTCCAAATGGTGCCTGCTTATCTGCTGCACATAGTTGATAACTTTATTGGCTGACGTTAGTTCAGAGGCAAACTCCAAGTGTTCAAGTGTTTAATAGAGTCGGATTTGGAATGCTCTCTTTTCAATACATATTTTTGTCCACAAAATTATTTGCCCGATTGTTGTTAGTTATTTCCCTGTAAGTGTTCTTGCTAGTATGCACGCATGTGCAGTCTGTTCTTGAGCTTTCGGTACTCGGCCTGGGTAGTGTTTAATGCAGACGGATCTTTGGAAATTTATATAAAAGATAAATAAATAAAAGAAAGTCAGCACCTATTTGTGTACACAATAATTATTTCAGAAAAGAGCCCAGTTTTGTCTGTTTATTTTGTACTAGTAAACGCTCTTGCGAGAATGCGCGCATGTACGATTTCGTGGAAAAATCAATGCAGTCGGAACTTTGGCAAGTTTATAAAACAGAATATGCCGAAACGACCCACCCTAAAACCAGGCCGAAAACGACCCAGCCGAAACTACCCACGGCCGGAAACCTATGTTTAATTAATGTGCAGGCAGTGACCGATATATAGGTCACTGGTCATTGCTACCACGTCGTGCAACAGAACCCATAGCGGCTTCTTTGATCTTAAACATTGCTATCAGCGAGCCTCTGCTGATATCATAAGCAGAAAGTTTGGTCCCAGATCTGGTCCGACAAAGTGTTTAAAATTGATCAAACCTGACGGTTTTCCTGACTTCTTTTATCATACATTTGAATTTACATGTAAAAACAAGGGCGACGATGAGACTGCGCGGGCGCTCAGGGTGGTCCCTGCTTTTAACAAAGTCGGGGTTCTCGCGGCTTTAAACATTATATAGGCGTCTGGTAAATAAAGCAAATTTCGATAATCTCAAGGTCTGTTCTGTTTTCAAACACAGAGCCAAAAAACATGCTTTATAAGTTCCTAACATGCGTATATGAGCAGTTAAAGGCCTCAACTTAAACGGTAAGATTTGCCTTATGCGATTCTGTCTTATAAGACTCCTTCTTTGAATAAATACCTGGAGATAGTTTCATCACGGAGGGAGGTTTCATTGTTGGTTATGTAAAATGATTGATTGATTGAGTGTGAATAATTGATTGATTGTGTTTGTGTACATCATTCGGTTTGTTGATACATGTACTCACATGTAGCTTGTGATGTAATGAAAGAACGAACTCTTTATCTGCTAAAGCCGAGTTCATTGATATGGCACTTAATGCCATATCTTTTCTTGTTCAAGAACACAGTAAAAACACTAAAATTCAGGTATACATTTTACCAATTTCGTAAATCTTAACAAGTTATCAGTATCAAAACAACAGCATTTATGTTAAAATTAACTGTCTATAATTATTGGAGGGACGCAAATAATTACCAACACACCTGTTTTTATAAGATAATTCACTTTTCCGTGCAGTTTTCAGCTATAGTGAACAGATACATAACTTAATTCTACTTTTACAAATGATTTAAAAAGAAAATAAAAAAATTCGAAACATGTTCATAGTTGCAGACTTAGTCTCTTTAAAGAATCCTGTAATGGGAGTAACAATCAACAACGAATCAACAACAACAGAATCACCGCCTTAGAACAGACAGCAGCCTATATCTCTGGGGTGCTAAAATTGCATTTTACTGGTACCAAATCTTCGCCCTAAATTCTGCTGTCGTTGAAGCACAAAAATTTTAGGCTCGCATGGAGGCTTCTTAACTATTGTAATGCATCATAACGGACAACAATCTCATAAAATTAAAATTTTTCGGGCCAATCTGAAAAATAGGCGGAAACACTCTCAAAGTGCGAACAGGGCTAGCTCTGGAGCGTCTCTGGTGAGGTTACACATTTGCAGAGTCACGCTTGAGCCTTCATCAGTGTACAAAAACCACAAACTCTTTGCCTTTTGGCTGTATGATTTCTTTATAAGTTTGCATTTATTTTAATTTTGATAACCCAATGCGCACAAACCGTCAGTAACATTGCAGTTTATGGCTCTGCCATGCAATTGGCGTTTTAATTCATGGTTTGACCGACAAATCCGACACAGTTGTGGAGTTTGACAGTGGCAGGTGTTTTTATTTTATTGTGACTGACTAACTTCAGGAAAATTATGCATGTCTAAGCACAGCTGCAGCTATGTTATCATAGTCCCATGAAATAACATTCAAATACTATTACTACTCTCTATTTTTTTCTATGCAGAAAGGGCTCTGGCGAGTCTGTACATTTGTACAGGCTCACCTGAGTCTTCGTCCTGGTACTGAAATATCATGTGCTGGCTCAAATTACGATTTATGTACCGTATATAAGAACAGTGAATGCTGTGGCGAAGCGTCACCACCAACCATGGCACATCTAGGCAACCATCAGTGCGTTGTATCGATGCGTCAAAAAATGCTCCCAGTGCGTTATAATAAAATCTCTCAATAAAACGTTAGCTAGTTTACCAAGAAAAGAGATACAAAGTGGTTATCGTTTTTTGGGATGTTATTACATGTAAATATGATAACAGCTGTGCTTAGACATGCACATTCCCCTCAATTTAGGCAGTTACACAAAAAAAAAGCACCTGTCTCAACAAAACTCCAGAACTGTGTTGGATTTGCAATCCAAACCATGGATTAAATCACCAATTGCTTGGCAGAGCCATAAACTGCAATGTTACCGGTGGTTTGTGCGCCAGGTGTCATCACAAATAAAATAAATGCAAGTTTATAAATAAATCATAAAGTCAACAGGTATAGATTTTTTTACCTTTTACGCCACCACCTGTGCTGATCAATGCAACCACCAGCTCGTTGTAGCAACCACCGGTGCGTTTACATTGACCAGTGTGAGAAAAGTGTTTCTCTTTTTAAAAATGGCTGAAGTATCAAGGGCGTGCCTATGGGTCTTGAATTTCTGTGGCAGTGGTTGCTTTTGCTAATAACTGGTTTAGGGACATTGTGACACATTTTGAAAGACCTCGTGACGTCTTTATGGCATTACTTCGTGACAGCGGTCCGTAGTGCAGCAGGAGAAATGAAAATAAAAAGGTAGCTGCTCATAGTCGTGGTTTATAACCTTATATATTCATGTTTGTTTACTCCAAAGTAGAAAAAGAGTAAAAACGCATGTTTATTACGTGCATGATACATCTTCCACTTTGGAAAGGAATTTACCAGTGAATTATATAATGAAGACAAAATGGAATGAGTTAGGCGTGTCTTAATTTTAATTTAATGGCAATCATGTTGGCACATAACTCAGAAATATTCGGTCGGATCTGATCAACTTTTAAAAATAAAGAGAACCTACAATATAAGAAAACAGCAGACTCGGTCTGAGGGATATTGCACTTGTCATGATAAAGCAAGATCTCAAGCAGCTGTCTTGAAAGATATGCCATTGTGAATGTTAGACATAAAGTTTGGCTCCGATAGTTTGATCCAGGCGCTTTAGAAATAGCTCAAATGTAATGACAGATGATGTCAGGCAACGGACGATAGGCAGTTGAGTTCGTCTTTCTAAATGCTCAGCGCAGTTAGAACTCATAAGCAGATTCGATATCTAGATATTGATAGTCCTTATTTCGAACAAATGGTAGGGCAAAAGTGTCCCACTAAGCTTAAGTCAAATAAGGCTAGTTCCTTTGATACTGTGGTCCCAAGGGACTTAGATTTTTTTCATAAATGGATGGCATAGATTCATCTAAAGTTTGTGAAGCACGGGATGATTAAAGTTTATTATTATTATTTAATAATGATGTGGGCTTCGTAGAGCCTTTTCTGAGTTATATTACAGACATTCTGTGTGGTGGTTAGATACAATACAGGTAAAAAGGCTCATATGGGAGCCGGTTTTCTATGGTGATTTGATTTATAAAGGACCTCGGACAGTCTTAATGAAGAATTGCCCATAAGAATGACCAGAGAAAAGTTTCAAAGAAAATGATATTTTTTCTAAGAAAAAGATAGTAGGTTCAACACTCGACTTATTGTGCTCCCCTGGTTGCAGATTTATTCCTGTTTTGTTATGTTATGAAAGGGACTTTATGATGTCTCTTTCTGATGATAAGCAGGCTGATGTTATTGATGCGTTTAACACTACTTCCAGATATTTGGACGATATTTTAAAATATTAATAATGTTTATTTTGACAATATGGTTAGTCAAATATACCCTTCAGAGCTCCAACTTAATAAAGCCAATGCCTCTGATACCGAAGCCGCATTTTTAGACTTGCATTTGTCAATTTCTAATGATATTGTTTCTACCAAAATTTATGACAAACGAGACGACTTTGATTTTGAAATTGTCAATTTTCCATTTTTAGATGGTGATGTTCCTCGTTCTACATCCTATGGAGTCTATATCTCTCAACTCATTCGTTTTGCTAGAGCATCTAGCTATGTTGCTGACTTCAACACTCGCAATAAATTGTTAACTCAGAAACTTCTTAAACAAGGCTATCGGTATCATAAACTTCGCAAAACATTTTCAAAATTTTATAGACGATACTATGATTTGATTTCTAAATTCCAAGTTGGACTTAAATCTCTCTTGCGCCAAGGACTTTCGGAACCTGATTTCTATGGTGACTTGGTGTATAAGTTGAAGAAGATTATTGGCTCTAATAATTTTTCAGCGCAGTTCATTAAAATAATTTCCCATTATAAAAAGATTGGCTATAACATTAATGTATTGCAACAGACTGCATGCTTGGTAGTCAACCCAATCACGGTTGGCAACTTTGCTTTCCTCTTTAATTGCACGCCGGTGGGTCGGACTTCAGACTCTATGATGGTTCCGACTTAAAGACTTATCTATTGATGAGATGGTAGGGGCCTGATGCTTTGGCTGTTTGTCGGGCCCACCGGGGTTTACCTGTTGGATTTCTTTTGCTCCGGTATTCAGTTTAATTTACTGTTGAGTCCTTATCCTTGCTTTATCTCCTTGTTATATCTTGATTTATATGTTTTAGGAGATGATGCATTGATAAGTTAGGGGTCTTTCATGCAAACCAAATATCTATGTGTCTTGATCCACATCTGAATTAAGGGTGAGGTTGGCGCCGTTAAACCGGTTTAAGCCCTCCAGTAAAATATTTTACTGACCGTTCCAAGGCGGTACTTCTTTTGTGGATCTTTTATGTTTTTGTTCTGTCTTGTGGTTGCTATGTTTTGTGCGCGTCTGTTTATATGTGCTTTGTGGTCACCTGCTGGGAAAGGGCTGACCTCTTGGCTCTCGTTTGTGGTGTCTTCTGTGAGTTTGTCACTTTCCCATTGGTATCCTGGGTCAGGTACTTGATTGTATCGATTCCTGATCTTTGCACCATTACTTACTTTTATCCACAAAAGCCGTTTTCTCATCGGACAAGTACCAATTGAAAAATATGGGTTGAAAACTCTGTTTTTGCTGTTCAACATATAGAAAATAGAAAAGGTTTTACTGAAGTACTTTCACCCCCCCCCCCCCCCCCCCCACCACCCACCCGTGACCAAACTAATCCTTTTGCATAGTTGTAGTTTTACATTTCACACATCATATAAAAAAGGCATGATTGGTCACGGGGTGGGGGAACGCTGTCAAAATGCTCAAAAACTCTATATTATAAAAAACTTATTAGAAACTTATTTTGTAAAAGCCTGTAGGTAAATATCAATTTGCAATGGCATGTATCAGGGCTATAGTTAAGAGTGCTTACAAAGTAAAGAATTGTCTCATTTCTCAACCAAAACGTATGTTGTGGGTACTCAAAAGAACCGTGTCAATGAGACGGTTCTTTTAAGCACCAAATTATAGGCTAAATCTGATGTGTGAGAAAATATTAACGATTTTACGCTCAAAAACTGTGTTTATCTAGGCTATGATTTATACAGTATGCAGATATGATACACCTCAGTGCATGTCACACTGGTTGACCTTGAAACATTACAGGTAATAGTCGAAAGTTATGGACAGCACATATCTTTAGATGAAACAATGAAATCTTCTCAACCCGAATTTTATGCAAAACGCATCACTTTCATCTCAAGTTTTATGCCGCAAACATAATATTTACATGTATTTAGGTGAATACTCGACGAAACTTTGACTTTCTGTGAAATAAAATTTGGTCACAAAAATACCCCACCCCCTAAACCCTAAATTCCTGGCATAATTATGCAATATTTTCAAAATATTTTTATTTTGCTAGGTGCACTAAATGTCAGGGTTTGATTTAAGCACAAAATTATGGTTGTCAGTTATGCATTATCCTAGCGTCAGGCTGTCAAAATTTGGGCAGGTTGAGCATGAACCTGTCCGAGGTCCTTTAAAACAATCTTTGGAAAGCCTAATTTTAGTGATCAATTTATAAAGATATGTTATGATAAGATTGTTTCTCTGTGATGATGCTTTGTATTAGTTAGGATGCCTCCATGGGCTTTTAACAAATTTTGTGTTTTAACAACAACAGAATCTAGGGTAAATATTTGGTACCAGTAAAATGCATTTAAGCCTCCCGGTGGCTTAGGCTGCTATCTGTTCTAAAGCGATAGTTCTGATATTGATGATTAATTGTTTTTTGATGTTTTGGCTGTTTGTTGGGCCCACCCGGGTTTACCTGTTGGATTTCTTTTGCTCCGGTATTAGTTAGATGGCCTCCATGCGAGCTAAACTTTTCTTGTACTTCAACAACAGCAGAATCTAGGGCGAAGATTTGGTACCTGTAAAATGCATTTAAGCCCCCCGGTGGCTTAGGCTGCTGTCCGTTCTAAGGCGGTGGTTCTGTTGTTGTTGACTTTTTGTTTATTGTTACTCCCATTGTGGGAGTTAGACTAGTCGGTGGGGCTTCAAAAATAGGCTAACCTTGAACTAATTGCAACAGAAATGCCATTAGTTTCATTTGCTATATTAATATGCATGTGATCACATACTAAAAGTTGCAAGTCCTATCTTGTGGGGAAGTGTTCATATTTTCGACTTAAAATGATCACTTTTATGCTTAAAGTGGCCATTGAAGATCATTTTTATTCAATGGGTCACTTCTTCTGCAGTTATTTTAAGTCCTTTATGCTTTGATTATAGAATTTGATTTGATTATATGAGTAATACACATTATACATATGTTATTAAACACATATGAAATCATATAAAATGAGCCGAAATGTTAAAAAACAGAGATTGAGTTACCCCACCCACCACTATATTAAGATTAGAAGCACAATAGTTCTGTTTACATTTCTATTACAATATAACAGTGTTATTCTATCATTCATAACAAACTGATAACCCATAGTGACTCTCACAATAAATATACCAGTTGTTGTTGTAGTAGTTGTTGTTGTTGTGATTGGACGATGTCGCTTCCAACAGTTTTTTTTTTCAATCCTACCATGATGGTCAGTTATCATTGCTCCGTTCTACAAGTCGTTTTCGCATACTTAGTGAACAATCTGTACTGTCATCAGTAACTGAAAATCAGAGAAAATCAGTGGCAGGGAGAGAATTAACTTTATGAAAGTATGTAACCTTATTAAGATTAAAGCTCACATCCCCTCTATTGCTGTCCACACATTACTAGTCAAGGAGCTAAATATTTGAAATTTGATTGCCACAATTTTCCTGCCAGAAAAGGTTTGACTTTATTAGTTAAAACTAGCCTTCTACAACACTTCTAAACACGTTGTACGGTCAAATTGTGGTAGCAGTTTTTCTGGAGGATACGTTTTATACACCTACCCCATTTTTTTACTTTTAAAACAAAATTGTGACATTTGAATAAGAAATAGTATCCAGGTGGTGTCCAACTGATGCATACAGTCGTTCGTTGCTACCGACAGCTTACTTTGAGGCCTAAACAACTATCAAAATAAATTGTTTGCTTCCAGGAACACACCTTCATGTGTTTTATGATATTTACGTTATATTTCAAACTACACCTTATGAAATCATTAAAATGTGTTCAATAGTTTCATTTGATAGGCTTTGAGTTATGAGTATTTGGGTTTTAGATACAACATTCCTAAACGACAATTACCTGACTATTTCAAAACTGCAAGCAGCTTGTTTATAACATAAATACTTTAAGAATTATAAGCTGTTGAATATATGATGATCCCGAATTAAATGTTGAATGTAGTAAGAACCTTTTCACTTTTAAATTTATCATGATATGCAACATGTATCTATTAATTTTTAAAACCCACATATGAACATTTGATGGATTAACACGATTAAAAAGCTATACATAACATCGTTTCTGGTGTAAAGTAGCATTTTGTTGCTTGTACGGAAATATGTAACATACATTACAAACTTTGAGACTTGCTATATATACTGCTAAATACCTTATCTTATAGATCATATGGTATTTTATTTCATTTCAAAACAGATTTTGTGTTAAATTTATAACAAGATACCTGTTTATCCTAATATAATTATCAGTTATTCTCAAGAAACTAAATCTATACACTAAATTCGATATATCTACACCTATTTACATTTGTGAATAGTAATTTTTTGGACGTTTTTTTAATAACAGTAGAAGAATACATTCCCATTTTCTGTCAAATATCAAAGTAACATATATAACCTTATAAAATATATCATAAGAACCTATGTTTGCCCAAACTGTTAGACAGTATATAATTGGGCCTGAAAAGCTAATATATGTGTGGATGTAGATTTTATAGTATTTATCTGAAAAAATAACTTAATTGAAAAAAATCGAATTTGTTATTTAAAAATATTTTTGTGTACCCAGTTTACTGTTGTTCACATTATACAAGCATAGTCAGTAACAGTTTACTTTTATTAGATGGAAAAGTTAAATGTTTAAAACACAAGCAGTCATGAGATCTTAATTAGATTAGCAAACAATGCTTATATCTAGCCGATGCTCATATTACACTATACAGAATGTAGTATGGCTGAATTATTACAGGAATATTGTAAATGGAATCCTTGATAACAAAGAGTTATATGCATATAAAACATTAGAATGAGTTGTAAACTCACCAGTGTAGTGACTTAATGAATAAGTGGAATAAAATCAAAATCAACACAGTTTTGTTTTACTATAATATGTATCAGAAATGTTTTCCTTCTTCAGACAGTAAACAAATGCACTACATGTGAGCAGCAATGGCTCTGATAAGACTGCCCATCTCGTAAATAGGAAATTATGTTAAAGCGCCCAGAAATGTTGAGGGTATTGATAAATAGACACACGCAAAAAAATCAAATGCTCTAACAAACATTAGCATTGAGAGGCCCCTTATTTCAGTACAGTCATTGTCACCAATGGTAGACTTTCATGTTATGTCTAGAAAGTGCACATGGCCTTAATGAAAGTATATATACATATTGTATTTGCCATGCTTCCTTTTGTTCAATCATTAACATAAGAAATCATATTTCTTTTACTTGTGTATTGTATTGAGGTTATTATAAATCTCAGAGGTTGATAAAGCTGTGTTTCCATTGTCATTTGTGTTGTGTGTGTATGATATAGTATATCAAATATTCAATACCATGTTGATTTGTGTTTTGATAATAGTATAAGTTTGAATTTCGTTTCCTTAAGATGAAAAAAAAATGATGTTGAACGATTTTTATGTAATTAATACAAGCTCGAATGAAAATTTGGAGCAGCACAAGAGAATTTGGATTTTAGTAAATGGCAAATGCATCTTTAATCACCAATACTGATGCAGCTGAGATATAATTCTAAAATTTGGCCTGTGTCTTCATCTACACACTTACTTTGTGTATAAGAGTTGCAAAGGTTATGTTGTGTTAAACTACACATTTTCACAGGATCGCCTGCTCCTTCATTGCTCAACACTGGGTTATGAACCAAAATCAAATGTGCTTGCTCATTTGATTAATTATTTATTTACTATTTATAATCAATTTAGTTTGCTTTGAAACGTGCAAATGATGAATTGGATGTAATTTTTGTATGAATGATCATGTTCTCATTTGACATGCCAAATATCAAAATGATTTTATATGAACAAAATGTCACGCCTAGACTAAGTCTAATTGATAGAAATAATGCAAAACAAAACTACCAATGATCCTTTATTGGAGTCCATTCATTTTGCAATGGTTAAAATATAATACTTTGTAACTTACAATGCAAGAGGGTTTTTTCTAAATAATAAGCCTATATTTTCAAATGAATTACCTAAAAGAAGCTTTAGAACAAAAAATGTCCTTTTGCAATGCTTCACAACATTGTAGAACCAGACAAAGCATATGATAAGTGTGACCATTTTCGTAACCACTCTTTTTGTATAGGTTACAAAAATAATTTGTATTCTTTCTTCACCAAACTGGATATGCTTAGGCCATGAAGCGATTATAACCATATTGATAGGTGTGCCATATGTGGGGCAGTAACCGTTACGATAAAAAAAGTTCTTTGTTTGAAATGACAAGAGTAATTTTAGGAGTTTTGAGTTCTCGTTTGTCCCTGAATGTTATCAATATAGTTGTTGTAGGCGATAACTGATAAGCTATAAGTATATGCTTTTTGGTGGCTTACCAGGCAACTACAATTGTTTTATATCAATGTCTCATTTAACTTAAGCTGTAGCCAGTTAAAAATATCATGTATATATCATTTCAAATACAAAAAGAAGGAAATACAAATGTTTCAGAGAGATAAAAAGATATCATGTAAGCATTATAGAAACATAATTTGATCATAAAATATAAGTAGTTTTAAAAATGCTGTTTACACTCTGACGTGAAATGGCGTTTTATGTGATTAAGTTCATTTTTTTCCTTTTTATCAGTAATTCTTTGTTGGGTTTTATTCTTAGTTACTTGTTTCGTCAAATAATACAACATTCATTATTTCTCTCATTACTGGGCACTCCAATGACAGTCATTTACATACATTAGTTGTGTAAACTCATATAGTGGTTATTGCACTAAAATATTGTATTTAATAGAAAGTAACGTATATAACTGTAAAAACAGGTGTCTAAATAAGATATGATCATATTGCTAATCGTTTGTTTTCAATTAAAAAATAATATTGATATGTAAGAATAAGGAACAATTTGATATAATAACACTATAGGATTTCCTATTATTTTAGGGTAGCAAAGTGAATTGTGCTATTGCAGGGTAACGCCGCGGCCGCTAAAGAGCTATTATACTTTATTATGTGACTAGTATAAAGTGGTTTTAGAAAATAAAGTCTACAAACCTGATTCCTAAGAGGTCTTTTGGCAGCCTATGGTACTTCATTAAATAATAATACATTTGAAAGTAAGTAACGTATATAACTGTAATACCATATGATATGTTGTTCAGTCATTAATTCCAATCACAACAACCTCAAAACTTTTAAAATAATACTTATATGTTGTAATAGAAAAGTAAACATAACCATTATGTTTCTAATCTTAATATAATTGTAATATGGTGGGTGGGGTAATCAACCCCTGATTTTTAACATTTCGGCTCATTTAATATGGTTTGATATGGGTTTTATCATGTGTAATACTCATATGATCAAATCAATTTCTATAATCAAAGCATAAAGGACTTAAAACAACTGTAGAAGAAGTGTCCAAATGACTAAACAATAATCTTCAATGGCCACTTTAAGCATAAAAGTGATAATTTTTAAGTCGAAAATATATATACTTCCCAACAAGATAGGACTTGCAACTTTTAGTATGTTGCTCAAGATAACCCAAACAGTCGCAGGATTGCTGAAAAAAAAATCTGTTGCAATTAGTTCAACCTTATCAGTTCTACTGATTAGACTAAGTCTGTAATTGTTCTATGTTTTGTTGTACGTTACTTTATGTCCATTCTAGTATTGCAATCATCTTGATGGGGATGAGAGAGCTGATTGCTTTGCTTAATTTGTCTTCCTGGTGTCTCGTGATGGTTGAGCGGCTCTTCCTCGCGGTGCCAAGGGGTTGTCTGCAGTTTGTGATTGTGGTATTTCCTGATCATACTCACTTACTATTTTTTCAGTTTAATTTACTGTTGAGTCCTTATCCTTGCTTTATCCCCTTGTTATATCTTGATTTATATGTTTTAGGAGATGATGCATTGATAAGTTAGGGGTCTTTCATGCAAACCAAATATCTATGTGTCTTGATCCATATCTGAATTAAGGGTGAGGTTGGCGCCGTTAAACCGGTTTAAGCCCTCCAGTAAAATGTTTTACTGACCGTTCCAAGGCGGTACTTCTTTTGTGGATCTTTTATGTTTTTGTTCTGTCTTGTGTTTGCTATGTCTTTGTGCGCGTCTGTTTGCATGTGCTTTGTGGTCACCTGCTGGGAAAGGGCTGACGTCTTGGCTCTCGTTTGTGGTGTCTACTGTGAGTCTGTCACTTTCCCATTGGTATCCTGGGTCAGGTGTGGTACTTGATTGTATCGATTCCTGATCTTTGCACCCTTACTTACTTTTTTAATATACCTTCCATTGAAACACCAAAAGTCACAAGACACCAAGAAGGCAATTAATTGGTGTTTCAATGTTTTTTGCTCACGTCGCCGGTGGTTGGTCTGCAGTGTGTTATTGTGGTATTTCCTGGACATACTCATTTACTATTTGTAACTGGAAAGATATAACAAATCATTCATCCCCAAGCTTCATTGCTGTATGTGTGAAACTGCGTTTCTATTAAAAGTAGATACAAAGTCTAAACGCATTTTTCACGCTAGCAAAAATCACCACAGACAAGTGAAAATGCCTTCTAATGATATTGGGGGCCTCTCAAAGGAATCTGTGCAACTTATGAGACCAGCTGGATTCTTAAAACAGATGCACTTTTTACACACTAGATTTCAGATGTAAAGGTACGAGGTGTGACTGTCCATTCGTTTTTGGCCTAAATAAAGAAACAGGGCTTCGAATGACGTGGTATATTACGATATCTTAGTGGATGGCAAAATATTTTTCAAACAATTGATAATTTTGAAGTGAAATCATCCAAATTTGCACACATCAAGCCACTAGTTATAAGAGCTCACTGTATGCGCAATTCAAATCAAATATAGCAGTTTTGACATTAATTCGCGGTTTGTCGTAATGTGTCATGTGTGCACTTCAGGTAACTATTTTCTCTCTTTTTGATATCAGTTATCAATTGGGAAAGTCCGACACCATTCGAGAATCGAATCGAACCTCGGGTGTACGTAAGGCCGTAACACGTAAAACTATGTTCGAAAAAGCTTCATTTTGTTAGCCGGAACTGGTGTAAGGAAAATTAGTTCTGTATCAAGTGGGTCAGGCCCCTATCAAAATCCATTTTTTCTGATTACCCGAAAAGTTTAATCAGCAGAATAAATGAAGTTTATGGGTTTTTTTTCAATAAAATATAAAAACCATAAACTTAATTTATAACAGTCTATTTTGCTGCAATCACACTTGTTATTGTTTTGTCATGGTTTGTATGACGTCAACGTTACGTTATGTAACGTCAGCGTCACGTTATCAAGCAGATCCTCGACGTACTTCCGAGGTATGATTCCACGGAATTGTATGATTCCACGGAATTGGCCGAGGCAGATCCGGTTGATCTAGGAAATTATCTGAAAATAACTTCAATAGCCACACTTTTAAAATGATGTGGATTACAAAAACAAAGTGAATATATGTCAAATGTCATCAAATACCAATGAAATTTTAAGCTCATCAGACATGATTCTCTTTATGACAAAGAAGACCCATCTTGTAACATCACAGCAAAAGTTGTAGTCAAGGTTACCACTACAAATATAGTTAGCAATACCCGATCCAGTAGTCTGGCCACGTGTTGCCATTCAAGTTTAATATTATCCCTCTCGTCTTGTTCAGCAAGTCTGATTTCATTCTTTTCTATCGTTTGATTAACTTTATTTAAAACACGCTCAAATGATTGTATGTTATTGCAGTCTTTATCTTGTGGCTGTTGATAATTTTCTGGCATGTTGGTCTGTTGATTACTGGCTGGAAACGGACCAAATCCGTTACATGTTGGTGCTTTATCCGGGCGAACTTTATGAGTGTATGAGCTTCTCTCTGGTATTGGATTTAACAGCTGAAAAGAAGAAAGAAATCAATAAGAAGTTCATAGAATAAATACAGGATCTTGCATGAGTGCTCATGTTTTATTGGATTCTTTAAAAAGAGATGAAGAAAATAGATAAAATGCAAAGCTTGCCGAGCATTTTATCGCTTTTTCGCAACGAATTTGATCAATTCATTAATACATAAATGATAGTTTCTATTTATCATATGATGATAAAGCTACATTGAAATCGCATTATTGGCGTAAATACGCCAATATTTTGCCATATATACACGACTCTACTAAGAACATTTAAGAAATGAATTCAATTTTTGGAAGGTTCATGGAATCATGAATACTTCGGGTCTTTAGCCCGAAGGGCTTCACGTTAACAATGCAAGAGACCCGAACTATTCACGATTCCATGAACCTTCCAAAAAGTGAATTTATTACTTATATTTACATTTTATATTATCAGTCAAGCATCAACTTTTAATTTTCACCTAACTTGGCTAGTTTTCCAGATATTTTGAATTAAATCAGACATAACGTAGGGCTTGGAATAGCCATAACACCAAATTCCCGCGCTTAATGTCATGGTGATACGTGTTCAACGTCACACAAATGTCAGTAAACAAATAGCGTTATTAGATGGACTTGACGTAAGCCCGCTCATATGGCACGTATGTGGGTGTGGCTTAAATCGATGTGTTAATGAAGGTATGAACCACATCTCAAATGTAAAGGTTCATTTAAAGACTCGCAGAGGAATTGTAATTATCATTACTTGACGTTACTATGAACGTCATTACATTACGTTATTTAACATGTACTGGTGGTTTACCGATTATAAAACATAACGTTATTTAACATGTACTGGTGGTTTACCAATAATTTTATAAAACATAACGGTATTTAACATGTGCTTGTGGTTTACCGATTATAAAACATAACGTTATTTAACATGTACTGGTGGTTTACCGATTATAAAACATAACGTTATTCAACATGTACTGGTGGTTTACCGATTATAAAACACAACGTTATTTAACATGTATTGTTGGTTTACCGATTATAAAACATAGCGTTATTTAACATGTACTGGTGGTTTACCGATTTTACCGATGTTTTGCCGATTATAAAACATAACGTTATTTAACATGTACTGTTGGTTCACCGATTATAAAACATAACATGATTTAACATGTACTGGTGGTTTACCGATTATAAAACATAACGTTATTTAACATTTATTTTATACTTAATTAGCAGTGAAATCAATGCATATCAAAATTAAAGTGATATCAATCACTAGTGAAATGATATCACTAGTGATTGATATCAGCCTATATTTTTACTGTAGCGTTTTTTGGATCACCTCTGACTTTTCCATTCATTTAATGCAGCTCACTGCGAAAGTTCAAACGCCTATAACTTTCTTATTTATGAACAAAAACAGCAAGTGTGGGTAGGCATTTAGAACATGAGGAACATTTTGGTACCAAAATAATTCAGATTTGCTGAAATTTTTCGATTTTGCATTTTCAACATCTCCCGCTTCAGTGAGCGAGGCAATGCATGAAACCTATGCTACGTAACGTCATCAGCAAATTATGACGTCGATTATGACGTCACTTGTCTCGCACTTTGACGCTGGATAAATTTCTTTTCATCTGTAAGTCCTGATGACTATAGATTGATCCAGGTATTCTTTCACAAATACTCCTTCGTTATCTTTTACATTATTGTGATTCGGCTTGATTGATTAAATGTAAATCTTCTGAAAGTATAAAATAAAAAGAAATTTACCTTTTTTAGTAAATACCATATATATGTCATCTAGTGAGTTGAAAACATCGAAATTTCCATTCGTGCTGCGCACTCAACACACTCGATGAAATATATTTGGTATTCACCTCAAAAAAAATGTAAATATCCTCTATGTACTGGTGGTTTACCGATTATAAAACAACGTTATCTAACATGTACTGGTGGTTTACCAATAATTTTATAAAACATATGTTATTTAACATGTAATGGTGGTTTACCGATTATTTAACATAACGTTATTTAACATGTACTGGTGGTTTACCATGTACTGGTGGTTTACCGATTATAAAACAACGTTTTTTCTAGCACACCAGCCCAGGGTTTCCTCTGTTTGAGAGAATTTATCTCACATACCCTGTACCAACCCGTAGGAAGGATAAAAACGAGCAGGCGCAACTCAAAAGACAAGTGACGTCATTGTTATGTTAAAGTGGCGTCATCATGTTATGTTGCATCTCAGCGCATTTAAGAACGCATTGGAAACTTTTTTAAACATAAATACGCAGTATATAATGGTGAGCAAGAAAGATTGTTATTTGTATGGAAATGGGATAGAAAAAACCGTTCCTCGTGATCACCCAGCAAACCTTGTGATGCCAAACGTTGATCCTCTGGACAGATTTTCCTTTCCCACAATAGCAACAAGAAAACATTAGAGTTGTGCTGATTTTCCATTCCAATATTGAATAAAGAATGAATAAATCTCATTAAGACACCGCAGAAACGCCTCCATGAATATTTCACACACCAATATCATCAATTTAGAGTGTATATTGGACCTGTAGAATGATGCGGTGATCCAAATAGAATATTTATTGATTTATATACCATTTAGATGAAAACCCGTGATGTCAAATTTTTTTCAGCGCATGTATAATGTATAGTGCAAAACAAAATCTGTTTTATATAGACAACTTTAATTATTATAAAAACCTAAAAATTGAAATTTGAACAGTATTTCGAGAAAATTGTAGATCAGATTTCTCACTGAACTTCAGTTAAATAAGGCAAATTCCTTTGATACTGAATCTCCTTTTTTGGGCTTGGAGTTGTCCATAAAATTCATCTAAAAATTATGATAAACCGGATAATTTTAATTTTGAAATTTCTTGATGGAGATCTCCTATGGTGTAACTATTTGGCAGCTTATTCGCTCTGCGAGATTATGTTCCATTTTTTGACTTCTAAGCTATGCCATTTGTTATTGACAAGTTCAAGTCCAAAAACGGAGCTTCAGTATCAGAAGAATTTGCCTTATTTAACTGAAGTTCAGTGGAATATATCAGACCTACCATTTGTTCAAAATAAGGATTATCAATATTAAGTAAGTCATCAAAATATCTGGAGGTTGAGTAAAAAGCTTCAATAATATCAGTTTGATTATTGTCTGACAGAAACAATATAAAGTCTCTCTCATAACAAACAAAAAAACAAATCTGCAACATGAGGAGCACAATTAGTACCCATTGGAATACCTACAATTTGTCTATATAATTTCGAGCCAAATCTTATAAATATATTGTCCAAAAGATAATGGAGCGCATCACACATTATCTGACATGACCACAATTTATATCCTTTAGGTTGTTCAGAAGTAAAAAAGGCATCTTTATCATCACAGGCCAAATAAAGTGAGCCCTCTCTGGTGACTGTTTGTTCAATTAATTCTGTATATTGGTTTTGCATATCGGAGCCACTAGTATATTGTAATTTGATTTATAAATTCAATAGAACTGTTGGAAAGCCTAATTTTCTGAAAGATAATCAAAAACTATAAAAAAAAGTTGGATATCATGCGACAGTCTGCATGTCTGGTTGTTAACCCAATCACAGATTATAGCTATGGTTTCGTCTTTAACTACATGACGGTAGGTTAGGCCTCAGACTCAATGATGGCCCTGGCGTAAAGTTTTAATCGGTTGGTTGGTGCATGATGCTTGTCTTTGACTGGGTCTACCGTGGCTCAACTTGAGGTTTTCTTTAGCTTTGACTTTCTGTGAGTCATGATGCCTTTTCTTTGTTTTATCACAGTGTATTAATTTGATTAGATAATTTCTCTGTGATGTTACATCGCAATAGTAAAAATGTAGGAAACCTCCATACGAGCTAAACGATTTTTGTGTTTCAACAACAACAGATTCTAGGGCAAAGATTTGGTACCAGTGAAATGCATTTAAACTCTCGGTTGTTGACTATTGTTTTATGTACCTCGTATTGTTTGTGGGGGTTCTGTGTTGGTCTTTGTTTTTATATGCATTACTTTATGTCTTTCTAGTTTGGCAATCATCTTGACGAGGAAGAGAGAGCTGGTTGCTTTGCTTTTATTGTCTGATCATACTCATTTTTCTTAGGCTGCTGTCTATGCTATGAAGGTGGTTCTGTTGTTGTTGATTTATTGTTTTTGTTGATCGCATTATTTGTGGGGCTTCTGTGTTTGGTCCTTGGTTTCTCATTCAATACTTTGTGTCCTTCTTGTTTTGCAATCATCTTGGTTGTTTTCCTGATATCTTGTGACAGTTAGTGTTCCGTGGCTCCTCCTCCCGGTTCCGTGGGATATTCTGAAATGTGTGATTTAGGTATTTCCTGGTCATATTCACTACTTTTAGTAAATGGATAGATATAACAAATCATTCATTCCCAAGCTTCATTGTCATATGTGTGAAAATGCGTTTCATTTAAAAGTAAATACAAAGTCCAAACGCATCTGCCACAAAAGCAAAGTGTAAAGAATTTAGCCGTATTCACTACGGACGAGTGAAAATGCCTTCTATGAATATTGGGGTCTCTCAAAGCTCTCTGTTATGAGACCAGCTGGATTCTTAAAACAGCTGCAGGTTTTACACACTAAATTACAGATGTAAAGGTATGCGGTATTACGACTGTCCATTCGTTTTTGGCTAAATAAAAACAGGGTTTCGCATGACTTGGTACTCATGCTCACCTGCTGTTTGTTTGCATGGATCAAGTGCGTGCTAAGGAATATGCGTGGCTTCGGTCTACGAAAAAACAGTCTAAGAAACGTAGGCTTATAAATGCTTACTTTCAAGAAAGAAAAACTTTATATATATTGAGCAGGCGATCGAAATGTAATTACCAGTTTACTGAACAAGATCGTTTAAAAGACTTATTCTGTGATCAGGAGACACAAAACTTTTGGAAATACACTGAAAAAATAGGTCTGCACAATGACAGTCGTCGTCAATATCAGCGTGTGTGTTTGTCACTTTCCCATTTGGTATTCTGGGTCAGGTGTGGTACTTGATTGTATCTTTGCCCTCTTTCTTACTTTAAATAGGAACCGCCATAGAGTCTGAGGTCCAACCCGCGGGTGTGCAATTAATGAGAAAAGCAAAGTTGTCAACCGTGATCGGATTGACCACCAAATATGCAGTCTATTGCAATACTTTAATGTTACAACCAATATTTTTTTTATAATGGTAACTTATTTAATAAACTGCGCTGAAAAATTATAAGTGCCATTAATTTTCTTAATTTATACACTAAGTCACCATAAAACTCCAGCTCTGAAAGTCCCTGGTGCAAGAGAGATTTAATTCAGTCAGACATGGAAATTAGATATCAAATCATAGAATTGACAATACAATTTAGAAAACGTTGGCAAAATTCATGATACCGAGAAGTTTCTGAGTTAAAAATGTATTGCGAGTGTTGAAGTCTACAACATATTTAGATGCACTAGCAAAACGTATGAGAGAAGGGTTTTAAACTCCAAAGGATGTAAAGCGAGGAACATCACCATCTAAAAATGAGATTTCAAAATCAAAATCGCCACGTTTATCATTAATTTTGGTAGTAATATTATCATTAGAAACGGACAAATTCAAATCCAAAATCGAGGCTTTATTGGCCTTATTAAGTTTAAGCTCTGAAGGGTATATTTGACTTACCATAGTGTCAAAACATATATTATTTATGTCTAATATATCATCCAAATATCTGAATGTAGTGTTAAAAACTCTAATGCAGCAGGGCATACCCAAGCTAGTTTTTTAAGTTGAGTTTAGTTTATAAGTTCAAAAGAATTGTTGGAAAGCTAGTTTAAGTGATCAATTCAAAAAGATAACCAAACGTTATAAAAAGTTGGAAATGCAACCTGCATGTCTGGTTGTAAACCCAATCATGGTTTATAGCTATGGTTTCCTCTTAAATAAGGTGGGTCTGGCCTCAGACTCAATGACAGCTTGCATCGGTTGGTTGGTGCCTGATGGTTGTCTGGTTTTGCCCACTTTGGCTCAACTAAAAATTTTCTTGATTTCTGACTATCTGTGGGTCCTTTTCGTTGTTTAATCATAGTGTGTTAATTTTATTAGATTGTTTCTCTGTGATGCTACATTGCATAAGTTAGGAAGCCTCCATGCTAGTTAATATTTTTTGTGTTTTAACAACAACATAATCGAGGGAGAGGATTTTGTACCAGTAAAATGAATTTGAGACTCACCCAGTGACTTAGCGCTGTTCGTTCTAAGGCTACGTGGTGGTTCTGTTGTTGTTGATTCATTGTTTGTTGTTGCTCCCATTGTTTGTTTGGGTTCTGTGTTAGGGTTCTGTGTTTGATCCTTGTTTTGTTATGTAGTACTTGGTGTCTTTCTAGTTTTGCAAGCGATTTGATGGAGAAGAGAGCAGGTTGCTTTGTCTTCCTGATGTCTTGTGATTGTTAGTGTTGTGTGGCTCTTCCTCACGGTGCCGTGGGTTGGTCTGCAGTGTGTGATTGTGGAAGTTCCTGATCATAATCACCTATTTTTTTACAATAAAATCTCGTTGTATAAATATTCCATGATTTTGTGATCATCAACACTTTCTCATACATGTTCTTATACAATTATGGACTTTTCAATTTGATACGCACCAACAAAAATAATATTGCCTGAGATGGAAGCTGCGGTCAAAATTCATTTTTTCATGTACACCAACTCAAAATGCCATAACTTTTATATTATTTAAACAGCCCGTTTATAATACATCGATGACCAACCTACTTACAACTGACCTATATATCAACGGTAGTAGTTATATATCTACCCGCCATAAAATACATGTAGGAGTCCCGTGGAAATTTGACTACAACACTGCCGTAAACATGAATTTCTGACGTTTATAACGGACAAGAAGGGCGTATTGCCGTCTAACGTCACTAAAACATAGTCATGACGAAAAAAATCGGCGGCAAAACACACAAACTGGTGTATATCAAGCAAAAACCAGTGTATATCACTTATATTTTTCCAAAATGTACAAATGAGAAGTCTTCAATTTTTAGGTAAGTGAAAAAGAATTTTTATTAACTTGTCACATGTCATCATAGCAAATAAAACATACATAAAATAACTATATAAGGCAAAATATTTACAGCTCAATTGATTCACTATATCCCTCCGTATTTATCTACTGTTTGAATCTTCATCAGTTTCTGATCCTGTGTAGCTCGAAAGCAATGATGTTTGTGAAATTATATTTCCGCACTTCTGATATTTATCTTATTTCACTTGTATCCTTGGATCCATTAGGCTTTCACTTGCGAACGAAATAGATGCCATCCATTGAAAAAGAACCGAATATACGACGAGAAAATTAATGGCACTTATAATTTTTCAGCGCAGTTTATTAAATAAGTTACCATTATAAAAAAAAATATTGGTTATAACATTAAAGTATTGCAATAGACTGCATATTTGGTGGTCAATCCGATCACGGTTGACAACTTTGCTTTTCTCATTAATTGCACACCCGCGGGTTGGACCTCAGACTCTATGGCGGTTCCTATTTAAAGTAAGAAAGAGGGCAAAGATACAATCAAGTACCACACCTGACCCAGAATACCAAATGGGAAAGTGACAAACACACAATTAGACATCAAAAACGGAGGGTATTTCCACAAGGTATTCAAATGAGAAATATCAATTAAGCAGGTAGGTTAAAATTGAAACGATGTAAAAGTCTGTTAATGGCGCACTTCGAATCGAACTAAAGTTCCTACTACAGTTCTTACGTAGTAGATGCGCACGCACGTTTACACCCGAACGACTTAAGTTGGAACTTTTAGTTGGTTGGCAAGTAAACAAAAATAATAGCCCTGTATGCTCCACTTCAATTCTTCGTCGTAGACAAAAAGGAAGTTATAAACTGCACAGCGCTTTCTAATAATCAATTACGAAAATTTGAGGGACCAAAAATTATACTCAGCTAGGTTTATTTTACAAAAACATATCATTTTGAGGCTACTGGCCGATCTTGAACCCATCGTGCTAGATCTTGAACCCATCGTTAGATATGTCTAGAGTAGGGAACCAGCCTATCTACTAGAGTAACGGTGCTCCGACCATCTCCAGTAGGTCCGTGACGTCACCCTAGTAGCGACTATAGGTGTTCGAATCAAACTTTAGCTACTATAGTAGGGACTATAGTTCGATTCGAAGTGCGCCAATATGGTTTATAAATCAAAAGAAGGGTAAAGGTCAAGTTTGAGATCATAAGCTTTTGGTATGTTTGTAAGCTTTTTATCACATGACGACGCGTCTTGGTGTTAAATAACGCCATGCAATAACATCGATAAACCGTTAGTGGTTTACAGATTTTCTGGAAACGTTATGACGTTCATAAAACGTTGCGAGCATAATGACAAAAATATAACGTTTTACGGCAGAAATGAGATTTATTTCAAATAATCTTGTCATATGATAAATAGAATCTAACATTCGTGCTCCTGTATTATTGAATTTATTAAACTCGTTGCGAAAAAAGATAAAATGCTCAGGAAGCCTCGCATTTAATCTATTTTCCCCAACTCGTTTTAGTAAATCAATAAAACATG
Source organism: Loripinus fragilis (assembly GCA_964019695.1). Classification (NCBI taxonomy): domain Eukaryota; kingdom Metazoa; phylum Mollusca; class Bivalvia; order Lucinida; family Lucinidae; genus Loripinus; species Loripinus fragilis. Next base: position 10,484,619 of record OZ026527.1, read on the forward strand.
AGCACTCATGTAAGATCCTCTATTTCTACAAGGTATACACTTATGAAATGTCAAAGCTTAAGGTCCATTAGTTCAAGAGCTATTGTAAATATAAAAGTCTGTTGCACACACACACGCACGTCAACATGCAGAAATACCAAACACAATATGCCCTCCAGAAGCATAAACATAAAAATTACTTGTTATACGAATCAAAATTTATTTCTCAAATCAAATTAATTCCTATAGTTTACGATATCGATAGAATGACGTAACCACGCATCGAAGTACCCAGTTAGTTACCTCCGAAGACGATCGTTGATTCGGAAATTTAGCGTATACATTTTATTTTGTTTTAATTTAGAAAAAATATTTAAAAAATCGCCCGGTAAATATATCTAAGCCCCAGGTTGCTACGGCTGCTGTCCGATCTAAGGCGGTGAATTGTTGTCGTTAAATAGTTCAACTGTTGTTTGTGCTGCTTTCATTGTAAAGCATTTTGGTATTTTGTCTTGGTTTTGTGGTTTGACTATATTGTGCAATGTTTTGTTTTGCTGTCATCTTAATACTGAGAGAAGATGGTTGTTTTACTTTGGTTGTGTTCTTGCTGTCATCTCAATACCGTGAGGAGATGGTTGGTTTACTTTGGCTTTCTTCTTGCTGTCATCTTAATACTGAGAGGAGATGGTTGTTTTACTTTGGCTGTGTTCTTGCTGTCATCTCAATACTGGGAGGAGATGGTTGTTTTACTTTGGCTGTCTTCTTGCTGTCATCTTAATACTGAGACGAGATGGTTGTCTTTACTTTGGTTGTGTTCTTGATGTCATCTCAATACCGAGAGAAGATGGTTGTTTTACTTTGGCTGTGTTCTTGCTGTCATCTTAATACTGGGAGGAGATGGTTGTTTTACTTTGGCTGTCTTCTTCCTGTCATCTTAATACTGAGAGAAGATGGTTGTTTTACTTTGGCTGTCTTCTTGCTGTTATCTCAATACTGTGAGAAGATGGTTGTTTTACTTTGGTTGTGTTCTTGCTGTCATCTCAATACCGAGAGAAGATGGTTGTTTTTCTTTGGTTGTCTTCTAGCTGTTATCTCAATACTGAGAGGAGATGGTTGTTTTACTTTGGCTGTCTTCTTGCTGTCATCTTTATACTGAGAGAAGATGTTTGTTTTACTTTAGCTGTGTTCTTGCTGTCATCTTAATACTGAGAGAAGATGGTTGTTTGTTTTACTTTGGCTGACATCTTGCTGTCATCTCAATACTGAGAGGAGATGGTTGTTTTACTTTGGTTGTCTTCAAGCTGTTATCTCAATACTGAGAGAAGATGGTTGTTTTACTTTGGCTGTCTTCTTGCTGTTATCTCAATACTGTGAGAAGATGGTTGTTTTACTTTGGTTGTCTTCTAGCTGTTATCTCAATACTGAGAGGAGATGGTTGATTTACTTTGCCTACTTCTTGCTGTCATCTTAATACTGAGAGAAGATGGTTGTTTTACTTTGGCTGTCTTCTTCTTGTCATCTTAATACTGAGAGAAGATGGTTGTTTTACTTTGGCTGTCTTCTTCCTGTCATCTTATTACTGTGAGAAGATGGTTGTTTTACTTGGATGTGTTCTTGCTGTGCTAAGTTAAGTTTGTGTTCTCAACAATAAAGTAGCGTAATTTTTGAAAAAAAAATGGACTCCATTCTACAACCATTTTAACAATAATCAAGACAACAATAATTTTAATAATAATGATAATAATAATAATAATAATCATCAGAATAATGGGTAAGAGAAAAAAATGTACATACTCACATGCCTACGCTTATACTGCACGCTAATAGAGGAAGCATTTTCCTTCTCCATTCGGGCGTATAGCTGTTGGAGCATCACAATTGAGTGCAAACACCGTTTTACGTTAGCAAAATAAGGCCAAAAGCCAAATTATTAATGATATTAAACTTAACAACGATACACCATCTATGTCCACAATAGACATTGTACCTTTAACCAGCATAAAAGCGAGAATAGGATAGTCACACAATGATTAATGATTCACACCAAACCAAATAAAATACTGAGACGTAGCTGATAGCTAATATCTACAAAATGAAATAGATTGCATAATAAGATCTTTCTCTTTCTCATCTCTCTCTCTCTCTCTCTCTCTCTCTCTCTCTCTCTCTCTCTCTCTCTCTCTCTCTCTCTCTCTCTCTCTCTCTCTCTCTCTCTCTCTCTCTCTCTCTCTCTCTCTCTCTCTCTCTCTCTCTCTCTCTCTCTCTCTCTCTCTCTCTCTCTCTCTCATATATATTTAAAATAGTATATAGATGTGTTTTGTATAGATTAGAAATGTATAAAGAAAGATATTGTGAAATAAAAGTTATAAAAAAAAGTTTGTTTGTGTTCCGGTGTCCTATTTTAGCAACAACAGAATCCAGTGCGAAGATTTGGCCGGTAAACTAAACTTAAGCCTCCTCATCCTCCCCCTAGGTGGCCGTAACTGCTGTCTAAGGCGGTGATTATGTTATTGTTAGTTCTCTGTTTGTTGTTGCTCGAATTATGTGTGTTTATTTGTGTTGGGTCCTTGTTTTGTTCATGGTGCCTTTTTTAGATTAGCAGTCATCTTGCTTAGGAGGGGCTAGTCGCTTTACTTTAATTGTGTTGTGGCTGTCTGTGTTCTGTGTTTCTTCCACACTAACGTACTTTTTGACAGACGCATATAAAAGATATGTTAACAGATTAGGATTGTAATTACACTGAATACTACTGTAGAAGAGAATTTCAAGTGTGACACGTTTTTTTTTTTATTTTTAAAGTTACTTCGCTCTGAAATTTAGAATGGGCACACTATTAGTAAAAGCATAACTATAGTAAGAATGATTACTGCTTGGGAATAATGCCATCTTTAATGCTCCAATATCTTGTAAAACTAAATAACTTAGTTTTTGCTGGTATGAAATTGCCAATTACCAAGATTGCAAGGAGCGCAGTGGCTCAATGGTAGAGTGCTTGACTCGAGACCGAAGGGCCGCGGGTTCGAGCCTCACCGGCGTCACTGCATTGTGGTCCTTGAGCAAGACACATTTATCCTAGCTTAGTACTGGTTCAACCCAGGAAGACCCGTCCCTTTATAACTGAAATATTGTTGATGGGACGTAAAGAATCAAATCAAACCAAGATTGCAAGATTTACTCATCTATAAAATGTGCAAATAAAATGAACTGACAGACATTTGGCTTGTTGAAGACATCAAATGGTTCTGTTAACAAGGCTCTTTTAAGATGCATATTATTACAAGCTTATAGCATGAGTGAGTGATTTATTTTGTTACGGTTTAACGTCCCACAAGCATTTGCCATCGTTAGCTTTCATAGGCGACGAGAAGATGGTCCAACCTACGTTTCAGTGCCTAATTAATTAGTCCACTACCGGTCAGAGACTGGTTTGAGGAATATAGGTTTGCTCGATTTAATCAATCTGCCAGTCATGCTTCTATGTCCGGACCATATCTCAACACTGGATTGCCTAATTTTGGAGTTATTGCTCTAGTAGATTTGCGATTTAATCGTGCCGGCTCTGTAATTTAATAGCCGTTTAAGTTATCTTCGTAAAACTTCAAACAATATCAAACATCATGCAAGAACGATGGCTCTCTATTTGAAAAAAAAATGAGTATGACCAAGAGATGCCATAATAAAAAAAAATCCACGATACGCCATAGATTCTGCTGTTTTTATATCAAAAACATGTTTAGCTCGCTTATACAATGTATCTTCACCCAATCAAATGGTCAGATTAAATTCACGGATTGTGATGAACCAAAATAAAACGATCTTTATTCAGAGCTAACAAAATGCCTAGTTCAGCCACGGTGGGCTAAGCCAAAGCGAAGCAATAATAGGCACTTTTCCTTCGATGAAAGTTTATGTAAGGATCGCCTGACCCGCCGCCGTGCAATTAAAGAGGAAACATAGATATAAATCGTGATTGGGCTTATACAGACTGTTGCATACTATCCAAGTTACCAATATTTTATAACGCTTGATTATTTTTTTTAATTGACCAGAAAAGAAGGCTTTCCAACTATTCTGTTGAATTTATAAACTAACTAATTCTTGTAGTCTATGTCGAATGAGCAAAAATATGGTCCCGTGTAAATTTCGTGACGATTTTTGGCGACCTATAAAACATTAAACTTTTGGGTATTTGCAACAATTTCAACCAGTTCGACCATCTGAATTCGGCGTCTGACCCAAGTAATGACGTCATCAAAATGGCGGCTATCGCACAATTATAATGCGTGTGTATCAAAGTATGCTGGCAAAAAAAAAACAACGTTTTTTGGACATGTACTATACATAAATCATTGAAGCGTGGCTTAAATCAAACATTCAGTCTGATTTCAGATATCTGGAACTATGAATGCATACATTCCATTAAATGTTAGAGATTGAACTGAATCTTAATATCCTTCAATTGTTTTTTCTGAGTATATATTTAAGTGATGTAAGCCAGACATTTTTTTTATAGTTTAGTGTTCGTGTCGCTCCAAATTGTAAACAGAAACTACATTTACACAATATTGTACATGCCCGAGGTTGTTCATATTTGGCACAGTAATTGGCTATTGAGCGAAGATTATAACGAAGTTCTCAGATCTGATCATCGATGTGACCTTGGAATCGAAAGTCAAAGTCAAATATACTTAGTAGAATCTATCTGTCTTATGACTCGTAACACGAACTCCTCTTTTATGTTATGACTAAGGGTGTTCATATTTGGCACAATGGTTGCCTGGTGTGTAGATTACAACAAAAGTTGAATATCACCGATATGACTTTGGAGTCAAAGGTCAAGGTCAAATATATTTAAAATTTACCTAACAGCTGATAAAGCAAACTCCACATTCATAAATCCACCAAAAATAGTAAGTGAGTATGATCAGGAAATACCACAATCACAAACCCAAGACAACCCTGTGGCACCGCGAGGAAAAGCCGCTTAACCATCACGAGACACCAGGAAGACAAATTAAGCAAAGCAACCAGCTCTCTCTTCCCCATCAAGATGATTGCGATACTAGAATGGACATAAAGTAACGTACAACAAAACATAGGACTCAGCAGCCTAAGCCACCGGGGGGCTTAAATGCATTTTTACTGGTACCAAATCTTCGCCCTAGATTCTGTAGTTGTTGAAGTACAAGAAATGTTCAGCTTGCATGTGTCTATATATCCGTTTATCCATAACTCCATAACTCTTGTATCTCATGAAACCTTAAAAAATCTAAGCTTTGGTCAAATGTTCACATCAGTTAGACGGTGTGCAGAACCCATGACTCAAAGTCAGGGTTACAGTTACAGATAATGGTATCTAGCCCGTTATTGCACGTATGCTCCATATTTCCTCAAACTCTTGGAGGATTTTCATTACACTTTGATAAGATGTTTGGCTTTGTGCGAGGGTGTGCATAACACATAGCTCAATCATGCAAACTCAAGGTCAAGGTCACAATTGAAGGTAATGGGATTGAACATTGAATTGCATGTCCACCCTATATTTAATTTTGGTCTAAAATTTGTGACTACACGGTCGACAAGTTTGAGCCTTTAATTATTATGTCCGCACCCTATTGCCTTTACCCTGAAATTGTTTCATAAAATATAGGTGAAATGTCCGGTTAAGTGAGAGGATATGCAAAAATGTATGACAACACTGTAGCAACTCTATGGATACCATTTGACAACTCTATGTAATTCCTTTGAATTCCTTCCTTCATGCCAGAAGGATTTTCATTATAACTTAAGTCAACTATTCAACTCATTGAGACTGTATGCAAACCGTATGTTTCAACCGTGCCAACTCATGGTCACAATTGAAGGTTTTAAATTTGTTAAACTAAAATAGTTTCTTCAGTGAGAAGATGTACAGAATACATGTCTCCGTTATGCGGGCTCAAGGTCAGTGTTATAACTTCATGCCAAGCCTTGAAGGCTATTCAAATTAATTCTGGTTACAAATTGATCTAAGTTAAGAGAATGCGCAGAGCACAAGCCTATTGCCGTTTATGGTACCAGTAACGGGGCTAATGACTTTTGCTCTCAGTAACCAACGACATGCATGGATGCCTTGCCATTTTATGTCCTTTTAAACAGTATTTCAGTCATGCTTTGATAATGGATGAATAGCTAAAAAGCTGAGCGCAATGAAGTGATGTATAGGTCAAGCAGTAATCGAACCCTGGACGCTGTATTCCACATTTGGGAGCACTAATCGCTCAGTCACGCGGTCGCTTCGACAACTACAGGTCCCACCACTCTGTCGTTCTGAGGTTAGGGATACAGTTGCCCTTCCTACTGCCTTTTTGAGTTTTGCCTGAAGGTGTTCGTATTTCGCACACTAATTGCGTATGATGTCTTGATAACAACGAAGGTTTTCAGATTACTGATATAATTTCGGAGTCAAAGGTCAAGGTCAAGTATACTTGAAAACTGTCTTACAACTCGTAACACAAACTTCTTTCATTTTTGATGTAAGGTGTTCATATTTAGCACACGAGTTGCTCTTGGTGAGTAGCTGAAAAAATGGGCTTCGGTTTGCCCATTTGATCTTTATTATCAAAGGTCAGGATTAGATATACTTAGCAAGCGAACTTGCTGATGCGATGGTCAGCAGAAGCCAGCATGCAAAGATCTTTACGTTCACTTTTGTCAGTCGATGCTGCTGATATTACTGGATTAATGTCAGACAAGGAAAATTATTATGTTGGAAAGCTTTCAGTAAAGCAGATTCTTCTGTCCGTGAAGCTTTCAGGAAACTTGGTGATAAATTGTATTTGTTACCCTCAAAATTTGACAATTCTTCCTCTGTTCCCCTTAAATAAATGTCATTTTCCCTTGTTCACCAAAACCCTTGCGAATACCTCATGTGCACCTTACTGATAGACCAGTTCCATGAACCCAGCAATCAACATTTCATATAGTATGGCTCCAAAGCAAATAGAGCAAAAACTGAATTTATAGATTCAGGGTCAATTTTAATAGAATATGAACCCCAAATGAATTGGCCCTGTAGCGCAATCAGTAGTGAGTTCGATTGCTGATACAGGGATTGTGAGTTCAATCCGGGCCCAATACTTTCGTGGAGGTTGATCATGAAATATTTTTTATCGTCATTCTCCTTCTTCCAGTGATTCAAGAAGGGATATTGTCAGTTACAAGTGAAATCGTGTGCAAAAAGTACTGCCTAGTCTAAGCCTGCCCCGGAAAAGCGTGGTTAGACTAACTGACCATCTCGACATGGCCATGACAATTGTCTAGGACTTTAAACCCAAAACAAAAGTATCCCAAAATAGCTCCAGGGATCAGTCATATTTATATAGTATGGTCTTAAATCCATCAAAACACAGGAGCCGCTGTGGTGGAGCCGCTGTACTCCTCGCCTTGTAAACCAGGGGTCATGGGTTCGATCTCCGGCTTCACTAGTCTGTCAGATGAGAATTTAAGCTGTGACCACGTCTCGATATGACCTTAGCTGTTGGTGGGATGTTGTTTAGCACAAACAAACAATCAAATAAACAAAAGAAAACAAAACAAACAAAAAACACTCAATTTCAGCATGGTGTCCTACGGGATAACAAGTACGGTAACGGGTTATGGATCAATTTTATTGAATCGGAAGCCCCAAAATCTATTCTGGGGATATAAAACCTAATTCACTTAATATTTAGTATAGAAACGGCCCAAAATTAACTAAACCAGAGCAAAAATCACTTAATTTTAGCAAGAACTTTCTACAGGATTACAACCAAAAGTAATGGGATCTGGGTCAAATTTATCGATTTGGGAGCCCAAAATGGACTCTAGGGGTCTGAAAAATGGAACACATCTTTTTCGTATTGTTTGACGCCCAATCAGTTAAAAAAAGACGAAAAATAACTTCTAGCACAACATTTTTCTACAAGTATTGCTTTAAAACGATGTCTTATATGTGTACATAAGTAGCACTATGGCCGCCATCTTGATGACGTCATTACTCGGACCAGACGCGGAACTCAGATGGGCGAACTGGTTCAAATTGATATATATGACCCAAATTTTATTTTGGTATAGGTCACCAAAATCGTCACAAAATTTACACGGGATGCCCATTCGCCATAGACTATTGCACGGACGAAGTTAGAGAAAAGGTATCCTTATTTCAAATAGTCACACTTTTTTCTACGATATAAACCATTACTCAGAACCCTTATCAATTAACGTTTTTGTTTGTTTGAAGATGTTACTGGCTACCGTGATATAAGATGAATAAACCTCAAAAGTTTTGTTTCCGTTGGACTCGTCGTTTTTGCTACTCAACAACATAAGCCAAACACTTTTAGCAGGCTAATCATTGAAATTCAGCTTTAAGCTTGCAATTTACAAACAGAATTGCACACTGTGCTTTATGATCAGTGATGCTGTGTCAGCATTGAAATTTTCCGCGATTATTCCTTATCACCAGACAACCGTTCTTCTTTGAAAATTGAAAAAACGAAAACATAATGCTACCAATCGATTTTTAAACTCTCACATTGAAACCGGAAGTAGGCAGCATTAATATATTCATAAGCTTTAAATGGTATAAACGAATTGTATGTATTCCAATGGGTACAAATTGTGCCCCACTTGTTGCGGATTTGTTTTTGTTTTGTTATCAGACAGATTTTATGTTGTAGTCTGGCAGATATTTGTTTTTTTTAGGTAGACATAGATTTGGATACCATACAAAATGTTTTGACATATTTTGAAAGCTGAAACCTTCTAATGTAAGAATCTGATTGATGATACTTTGTCACCCTTGTGCATTTTGAGGAAATCAAGATGGCGTCCAAGATGGCCGCCAAAAAGGAAAACATTGATGCTATGCTGTAAATCTGCCATTATATATATACTGTCTTTTGAGTGTAAAAAGTTGCAAGATAACATTTATTGTTGACATTTAGCCATTTTCATTGTAATCTATTCCCATAATCAAATTTGAGGGCATCCAGGATCGTTTCCATGAAATGGAAATGAAATAATCCTGCAATTAAGCTCAATTGGCTGTATTATTGTTTTATTTTGCAAAAAGCTGTGTGACTAGAAGTATAAAGTTGTGATTTTAAATTGTTAAAAGTGAAGAGTGGGGCTAGACACTCTACGTGTAAAGCGTGACAAGGAGAAATTATGTGGTTCATGTACAGTAGACTACTGTAAGTTTGTCACTTTCCCGTTGGTGTCCTGGGTCGGGTGTGGTGCTTGATTGTGTCGATTCCTGATCTTTGCACCCTTCTTTACTTTAAATGATATGAAGTAAATATACATGAGTCAGCACATAAGAGTTTGGTACTTATCTCATTGTCGAGCATTAAATACTCAGGTGATATTGCCTGCGCAAATGTACAACCGTCGCTTGTCACATACACAGAGTATGGATGTAGATGAGGACTCGGACACCAAATTATAGCCCTAGCTCCAATGGATAAGCCAAGATGGCCGTTTGAAGGAGGCTTTTGCGTATAAGTATCAATGTCTTATAAGTTGTCTAGATAAATTCATGAAGGGAGAACATATCGATCACCATATATCCATTGTATCTTGAATGAAACAGAGCAGTATGTACGGTGAAACATAATTTATGTGATATAGACATAAAACCCTAAAACCTGAGACATTAAAACATCTGGACCCAGTTTTATACTGCTGTAGGCTTGAACAGGATCTTGCCTGCCCAATTGTGTCTGTTGATAATGTTAATAGGATAAACATAAGGGGATGGTTAAAGCGAAGGCAGAATATATTCATGCAAGTTAGATAGAGACTCCGTTCAGAAAAGTTGGCTAAATATCTCCTGATCATCATCCAGCTGAAATGACCCTGTCATTGAAAACTTGCACAAGATTTTGTTAGATTTCATTCATTTACGTCCACGTCAACATTTTTCATGTTATGTTGGGACTGGTCTTCCGAGGTTGAACCAGCATTATGCGAAGATTAATGTCTCTTGCTCAAGAACACAATGTAGTGACGCTGGAGAGGCTAAAACTTGCAACCCCTCGATCTCGAATCAATCACTCTTCCTGACAGCCATATCGTTCCCAAAACTAACGAAAGAAAGTAAATGTAGACAGAGCTATTTAAATAAGAATCAATCAAATGAATAAATTTAAACAAGGCTGTCCAAAGAAACAAACATCTATGTGTCTTGATCCACATCAGTTTTAAGGGTGAGGCTGGTGCCATTAAAAATGTTTAAGCCTTCCAGTAATTTCTTAACTGACTGTTTCAAGGCAGGTGCTTCTTTTGTGGAACCTTTTGTCATTTATGTTTCACGTTTGTCTTAATAGAACTGTATTGTCAGTTCCTTGCAGCCTTGTGATTACCTGCTGGGAAAGGGCCGACCTCCTGACTTTCTTGTGTGTGATGCTTCCTTGTATTTTTGTCATTTTCCCATATGGTGTCTCGAGTCAGGCGTGATACTTGATTGTATCGATTCCTGGTGTGCGCCTTCTTTACTTTCATTAAAAACTAAAGAAGTAACCGAGTACAACCCGGAAATACCATATTCACACACTGCAGACCAACCCACAGCACCATGGGGAAGCCCTGAAAGTCACAAGTCAACAGGAAAACAATTAAAGTAAAGCAATTATCTCTCTCTCTTTGCAAATTTAGAAAGGACACAGAGTAATGCATAACAAAACAAGGACAAAATAAGGACCAAACATTGAAACCCCACAAACAATGGGAGCATGGAATAAACATAAACCAACAAGAAGTGAACCACCGCTTTAGACTGGACAGCAGCTTAGCTCCTGGGGGAGGGTGGGGGGCTTAAATGCACAAACTTACATCCTTAACTTATAACAATCAGATTTTCAGAAACACATCAACCTCGGTAATACAAAAGTGTTCCAAAACATAGCTTATCTTTTCTAGAGTAAAATATGCCTTCATGCTAGTTCATGTAATGTCAATCTGAAGCAACTGTTATCATATGGTCTGTCGACAGTTCACCCTTTTTTGTTTACAGAAAATGAAAAATTGGAGTTGAAAGAACAGTCAAACTTAACAGTAAATGCTATAAAAAGGTGTCAGCAGATAAAGACTCTTTCATAAGTACATCATCTAACAACTGAGATGCTTATCCTCTTCAGATGGTGATCCTCACAGACCTTGAAACTAGGCTGAAGTTAACAGCGTCAATCATAGAAGGGAATAAACTTTAATTGTATTTTTGTCCTACTGGAGACGGTGGTCTAGTGGTAAGACCCAGGACTTGGCATCGAGGACACCAGGCCATCAGATTTTTCTGAGCTGAAAGTTCGTCCCACGTTTGCTCCTCTTCACCATAAATGGGTACCCTGATAGGGCGGTGTTAATTCATGTCTGCTATTCTCTAAGCACGACATCTCGATGTACGCTGCTTGAAAAGGGGAGAGAAATAGTTTCCCTCGGGAGACTCGATTGTAGGTTTCACAAGGTAACCCAATGATCAGGGGGAGTTATGTTAAAGGATGGCTGAACGGCTGTAGAGCTGAAAGTAGCCCTGGAAAATTGGCATTTAACTTCATTTAACTTTTACTGAAGAGGGTCTTATTCAATTCGAAATTGAGACTTGGAAACAACTCATGAGGAAGCTGACAAATTTCCTAGCACAGCAAATGATATTCAATATATCCCAGTCGAATATTGGCATATATCGATTGTATCAGAATATACTGATATATTGTGTTGTTACTATAGTGCTATGCAGTTGCGATCATGGAGTCATCTGTCAAAGACAGACCGCCTATAGACTGAGATTACATATTAATACTTATATATCAATCCAAGATATTCAGGGATCAAGTTACAAAAACCTATCTCTATGGAATAGGTATAACACATGAACAACTGGAGTAAGTACACAATCAGTCACACTACAACAACAAAACAACTTAAGTAAAGCAACCGGCTCTCAATTCCTTTGCAAGATGATTGCAAATCTAGAAATGACTAGAAACTAGAAAAGACATCAAGAACTACATAACAAAGCAACGACCAAATTCAAAACCAGCCCACACAATTGAAGCAACAGCAAACATGAATCATGCAATGGGCAGTAGTCGAGGCTTAAACATGTTTTCAGGCTAAAATAACAGATTCTTCTTTTGCTATCATAACTTTTTAAACATTTTTTGTTACAAAAAGCTGGAGCTTACTAGATTTGCATTAATACTAAATATGATAGGTGTCAGGTTGATTTTCTAGTGTAGACTGCATAACAAATATATAATGAACCTTCCATCTTACTTTTAAGAATATTCAAGCCACAGTGACAAAATACATATGGACTAGCTTATGAATTTTTTTACTTAACATATATGCGCCAAAGGCTTCCTTTCAACAGCAATGTTGATGTTCCCAGCAGTGTATCCTGGGTCAGGTGTGGTACTTGATTGTATCGATTCCTGATCTTTGCACCCTTACCTACTTAGACGTCTAATATTTGGTATCAGTTTACATCTACATCCATTGTGCAGGCTGGCCTTGAGTATTCTTTGCTGCTCAACAATGGGAAGATATACAAATCCTCATTTACCAATATATGCGTTTTCATAATTATTGGGGAGCTGTTGTGGCGTAGTAGTTTGATCTCTTTTCTCGTAAACCAAGGGCTGTTGGTTTGATCCCTGTCTCCTTTATTTTGTTTGAGGAGACTTAAAGCAGTGGTCCTTTCCCGATTTGACCTAAACTATTAGTGGGATGTTAAAAACAAACAAACATACGATTTTGCACTTCTAGTCGCACAGTTGTTGGCAAAAAATATTCAGTATGAAGCGCATTACAGTTAATTGCAGAGTCCGTTCATTTTTTCTTCCTGAAACAATCAAGGATGTCCCAAAACTAAATTCTATGGATAAACTCATGAAGAATGACCCAAAAGCAACAACCAATGCTACATTGCAACTTTCCTCGAAATGTGGTTTTAAAGCACAGTATCATTTTTTCCCCTTTTTGGCAGCCATCTTGGACGCCATCTTGATTTCCTCGAAATGCCCAAAAGTGACAAGATGCCATCAATCAGATTCTTAAAGTAGAAGCTATCAGTTTTCCAAATATGTCAAAACATTTTGTATGGTATCCAAATCTAGGTCCACTGAAACTTCTTCGGACTATCAATCAGCTCAAAGAGTCTGTTGTAGGATTTTGAAAATGCTTTACGAAGTTTATGATATCGACAGCCTTCAGCAGTCAAAATTTGATTTCTGTTGTTGAGGTTACAAAACAAAACACGTTAGCTGCGAAATATATTCAGCCAACATGAAGGGAAGTAAGGAACATCTCCATCAAGAAATGGGAAATTAAATATTTAAAAATTAAAATCATCTCTATTAATATACCTATAAATGATACTTCGTTTGAACTGTCTGTTTTCTGGCAATCTGATACAGAAAGTCGGATCAACGAACTGAGGTTTTCTGATTCCATATCACTATCCTTTAAAACGAGGCTAACGTCGGTTGCCTGTTTTACGGCAACGCTACGTAAAGTAACTTTTAAGCATGGAACCAGCGACGGAAAACATGATGACGTGACGTCAAGAGACGTAGCGTAATGGCAAACTCTCCCGTATTTTTTTTCTGGATTAAAGACCAAAACAATTTATAAAATCAGAATTAATGTCGGAAAAAGGTATATAATAAACATATTATTACAACAGTAACTTAATCTGGAATACAGTATCATGTCTCGTGGATTAGCAAATATCATCAGATCACCCTCGACGCTTCGCGTCTCGTGTGATCCGATGATATGAGCTAATCCACTCGACGTGATACAGTACGTCAGATCAAGTTACTGTTATAATAATGTGTATTTATCGTTAATTTTAGATGACAATATGCCATTTGTTATGTCCAAATCCAAAAATCTGTATACAAAAGGAATCAATTAACTGAAGCTCTGTGGGATATCTCTGACAAATCATTTGTTAAAAAAAGATATCTTGAAGTAGAGGTGATGCTTCAGTAAAATCAGCTTGATTACTTTATGTCTGAAAAAAATGAAATCTTTTACATAACAAAACAAAAACAGATCTGTAACAAGTAGTACACATTGGAAATACGTACACTTCGTCTGTATAAATTAGGGCCAGATCTAATAAATTTGTAGTCCAAAAGATAATGGAGAGCATCGCAAACTCTCTGCCATGACCATAAGTGATATCATTTACATGTAAACAACGATAGTTTGACCAAATGTTGTTGTTAATACGAGGGCAGTTAGATAAGTTCGTAGAAATCGAGGTTTAACTCACAGATTGGAAGATGGTTTCAATATTATTCAATACAATCTTCCTTTACTTAAACGCTTTTGGCCCACTGTTTTAAGCAGTCTATGTCTTTAAATAAAAGTCGTCTGTAACTGCTCGAACTTGCACTCACGAATAGCCGCTTGTGCAACTCTGGACTTGTGCACAGGGGCATTATGACACCAGCGGATAGCATTCTCCTTCGTTTTTCTTCAATAGAAGCCATTATAATTGTGCAATGTTATTTACATAGTATTCTCCTGTAAGTGAAGTATCAGCAGGTTTGTAATCTTTCAATATAATCCCTGTGGAGTAAAAAACAACATTGTGGCCATTACCTTACCGGCTGATGGTTGGGTACGAAATGTCTTAGGTAGGAGTGAGCCAGGACGCTTCCATTGCATAAACTCTTTTAAGTATCAAGTGATGAAGTCAATTTTCATCTCCTGGTACAAGACGTGTTTAAAATTATTAAGTGAGTATGATCAGAAAATTCCACAATCACAAACTGCATACAAACCCATCGCACCGTAAGGAAGAGCCACACAACAATCGTGAGACACCATGAAGACAAAACAAGCAAAGCAACCAGCTCTCTCTCTTCCTCATCAAGATGATTGCACAACTAGAATGGACACAAAGTAACTCACAACAAAACATAGAACAATTACAGAATCCCACAATGGGAGTAACAATCAACAACGAATCAACAACAACAGAACCACCGCCTTAAAACGGACAGCAGCCCAAGCTAACGGGGGGCTTAAATGCATTTTACTGGTACCAAATATTCGCCCTAGATTCTGCTGATGTTGAAGCAATGTTAAGCTCGCATGGAGGCTTACTAACATATGCAATGTATCATCATAGAGAAACGATCTTATCAAATTAACACACCATGATGTAACAATGAAAAGGGCTTACGACTCAGAAAGTCAGAGCTAAAGAAAGCCTCAAGTTGAGCCACGGTGGGCCCAGCTTCAGACAAGTATCTCTTCTAAAAGTCTTCTGGATTGGCATTGTACACTTCCAGAAGTTCTTGACTTAACTCCAAACTTTGCTGACGACCTTGCTGATTCAACTTTCTGGATACCTACCGGACAAATACTTTTGACATGCCTAAATGTTCATGGATTATAGTGTAAACACTTCTATTAGAAATACCACAAGCTCGGAAAACTTTGATTTGGCGATCGTTTAGCACATGTTTCCCAACAGTCCGTCGATCATCTCCTGGCTGATGACATCAATAGGCATTGGGTCATCTTCTAAGGAGTCTCGCCCACGTTTAAATTCTGCTGACCACTTTGCCACTGTAGAATATTTTGGGCTACTATCACCATATACATCAGCCATGCGCCGATGGATTTCTGTTGCGTTTGCACCCTCCTTACTGAGGAACTTTATGACTGCTCTGAACTCAATGATTCTGACTTTCCATTTTTTCTATGAAGAGCAAAAAATGTACGTGTTAATTAGTAAGAGCAAAAAATGAACGTGTTGACTGAACGGCGGTTATCATAAGGCTGGCAAATGTGTGCACTGCACACAAAGGAAAAAAAAGAAATCTTGAATTGTAAAGAAAATACCTAGTTCTACAAATGTATTGAACTCTCCTCGTATTTTTGTTATCGTTGTGTATTTTTCGGCTGCGTGCAGCCATATATCGTTTTCCCTTTCTAAATTTCATCGAATCAGGAATATTCAGAAATTTGAATATTAGAATACCTGCTAAAATATGAAAAATATCATTGGTTAATAACCAGACTGTCCATACGAACTCATTCCTGGGGACAATATTCACTGAAAATAAATGCAAAATCTAGTACTTCTACTTCTGCACTTTTCTTCTCAGAAAAATGTCACAGAAACAGAAAGTAGACTTCTATTTTAAGACAAATCTATATCAGAGAGGTCACTTTTGAATAGAACATAATTAAGTCCTTAAAAAGTCTACCATTTGCACTAAAACTTTCTTACCCCTATGTGTAAACCAATATTTTCATATCATTGAATTTCCAAACACTGTTAAAATGTCATCTGCAAACCTTTGACATAATTGTATGAGGTTTCAAACGGATATATTGAATAACGTTTAAAAGGACTATTCTCATTATAATTCAAGGTGATTTAGCATCTGTACCAAGGTTGTGATTTTGTATTAGTCCCCTGTATTTGGCTTTCAAACCCCTGCAATAATAAAACCATGGGGCTGTTTGCATTGTAAGAATATTATTTTGAAGTTATTTTACAAATATTATGCAGAAACAAGTCGAAATTATTATGTCTAACTCCGGTTAAACACCACAATTGAACACAGATGTCGTTGACATGGTCTTCTCAGCAGGTTATCAAGATAACAAGTGTAACAAACAGCAATACATATAAAACAGATTTCCACAATTAAAATGCAGCCGCAAAAGAAACGCAACTCTTTCTAAAGCATTAGTTTCCTCTTTTTCATCAACAAATTCAGCCAGCGAAAATGTATTCATTAAGTATTCGCCTTGCATACAGCACCAAAATCAGACCGCTGTGACTTATGGTTACCAAGCTACAACGAAAAATGTAAGGCAACCCCCATTTTTAAAGTCACAAAGTTAAAAAATTATGCTTATTTTGCGAAAAAACGTTTTAAACCAATATCGGTTTTTGAAAGCAAAAACGTTGACAAAATCAAATCAGGTACTTTTATGTTTCTGTTAACGTTCATTTTGTCAAAATGACGTCTTTATTTTTTTGCTTAATTCGCCATTTTTATCCAAACCAATATCAATAATCGAAAACTTTTAATGTCACTATATAGCCCTCACAACATTGCATAGAAGACATAAGTATCCCGACATGATCGAACAAAATGCGTCTGTAGTGACTGTTTTAAAAAATGTAGGTTGATGTCAATAAAGAAACGCAGCAACGCAGCGGCTGGTAGCGTTGATAATCAATAACTTGCGAACCGTTTTAGTGTTTTCCTTTAGTTAAGACATCTGGCTATCAGATCAGGCTGTTTGTTTTCAAATTGAATGAGACATCACTGTTTTAGACTCCATTTGTCGAAATTTACTGACGTCATTATAACATCAGAATAGAAATCGTGGGCAAAACCATTTTACGGCAAACCATTACTCAATGCGCAGGAACACAAGAAATAATTAAGAAATTAGCCTCATGTGATCCACGTGGAAGAAAAGTTGGATTGAAAACGGTTGCGTTTCTTTTGCGTTTAAGTATATATTTTAAGAGATATTTCCTGTTATCTTTGGCTACGTATACGAAATCCAACCTGCATTTTTAAGAGGTATTTATTGGAGGTATCAGACGATGTTTATTACAAATGCATTTAAATAAACATGGCTCTCCTTCTGTGTCTGGTGGCATAATGGATATGGTGCTGGTCGTGGGTTCGAGTCCCACAATGGAATTTTTTGCTGTAAAATTTTTTTCGCACCAAGGTCAGTATATTGCTCAAAATTTCACGACTTTCATGTTTATTCACGTGGTTGCATAAAAGCGAAGCTGTCATTTCATGTGGGTCTCTTTACAGACTACCTTATTTCAGCATAAATGAAAATATAAAGGTGTATATCAGTCTGTATAAACATACAGTATAAACAGCACCTATGTTTTCCATTGTTTATATATGTTTATACTTCAGTGGTAAGTCAATGGTCTTTGTAGCGTAGCAGAACAAAATGAGTCGAGGCTGATTAGAAGCTCTGATCAAAGATTTTTTCACGAGCAGGTGTTTATGCATACAGACCGTTGCAGATTTATTTGTTTATCAAATTGCATTTAAATTATTAATAAAATTGAAATAAAAATAAAGAAACAAACAAAATCAAATGTTATGAAAAATATTACGGATTGAAATAAAAGAAAAAGAAAAAAGCAACACAAACACAAACAATAAAAAACTTAGGTTATCACCGGATTCGAACCCACAATGTCTTGGGATAAAACAAACCTTAGTAGTCGGGTATTCTACCAACTGAGCTATTTGTACATATACATGTACTTAACCATAGGAACATCATACAATATATTTGCGCATGTGCTTCGTTCAGCTGACTGGAAAATCCTTTGAACAGAAAGCCTTTTATAAATATCTCAATGTTGGTAAACAACATAATCATAACGAACGCCACCTTATTGTGGTAAACCTATAGTTTGTTCAGAAGTGAAAAAGCGTGTTTTTCATCACAAGCAAAATAAAGGGAGCCCTCTCTGTTAAAAGTGTGTTCAATTACTTGTTAGTTTTTTCTTTGATTAGTTTATGAGGCATTATAAAATACATTATAGATACAAAGAGAGTACGTACATGTAATGGTATATATTATATGTTAATTTCATTTGATTGTTCTCTGTATAGATGCATTGCATAAGTCAGGGATAACCTCCATGCGAACTAAACAATTTTCGTGTTTTAACAGCAGAATCTAGGACACAAATTTAGCTAGTAAAATAAATTTTAGGCCCCCGGTGACCTCGACTGTTGTCCGTTTTAAGGTGGTGATTCTGTTATTGTTTATTCATTGTTTGTTGTTGAGCTTCTTAAGTTAACCCATTGGCTATCTGTGCTCTGTGTCTCTTCCTCGCGATACCATAATTGTGATCTGTGATTGTGGCATTTCTCCACTTGCTTTCAAATGATCTATATTTATAAGACAATTTAAGGCAACATTACATAGACATTATACATACATATGTCTGTTGGCAATGGCCATTGGGGTCTGATGTAGCGGAAGTGTCTATGTCAATTGAAGGCTTGAACCGGATATATTGTCCACTTAAGCTCCGGCCGCTGCGCGTCGTATATACTTGCTGAAACAGGAAATTATATTATTATGAGCCTTATTCTTATGATCTTTAATACTAATATGCATCTTCAATAGCTGTAAAATAATTATTTTACATTCGATCATGAGGATAAATGCACAACGTCTGCTCAACAAAGCACATAAGAAGGTAAAGATCAGGAATCGATACAATTAAGTACCACACCTTACCCGGTACACCATATGGGAAAGTGACAAAAACACAAGTAAACATTACACACAAGAGAACCAAGAGGTCAGCCCTTTCCCAGCAGGCGATCACATGGCTGCAATGAATATAGTAGAAAGCATGACAAGACAGTATAACAAAGACAACCATGCATAAAATTACAAAAAGGATCGACAAAAGAAGCACCGCCTTCGATTGGCCATTAAAAAAATACTTAAACATAATATCGGTACCGACCTCACCCTTAATTCTGATGTGGATCAAGACACATAGATGTTTGATTTGCACGAAAGGTCCCTAACTTATCGATGCATATTCTCCTAGTACATACTCATCAAGATATAAAAAGGAGATACAACAATGATAAGGACTCAACAGTATAATACAACTGAATACCGGAGCAATAGAAATCCAACAGTTAAACCCCGGTGGGCCTGACCACAGTCACGACATCAGGTCCCAACCCTCTCAGCTAGAGATAAGTCTTTAAGTGGAGGTCCTACCCGCCGGCGTGCAATTACAGAGGAAAGCAAAGTTGTAAATTGTGATTGGTTTGACCACCAAGCATGCCGTCTGTCGCAAAACATTAATGTTATTACCAAACGTACTAGGAGGAATGCACTGATTCCATGCCATGTAAATACTTGATTTGAATGGTAGTTTAGGCTTAATAGACCACTTTCACATTGTTACCTCTCTTAGCAATTAAAATCAATATAGTCATTTTTGCAAATGCGTATTGGTAACACGCACTATCAGAACACATAATAATGCTTAACAAGTGGATTTTTGTCTTTAACATCTGGATGGTGATTTCTTATTCTTGAACTAAGATAAATTTATATTTCCATATACATTTTCATAAGTCGTCTGTATTTTTTTTACTACAATTAGTGTAAAATATACTATGATATCGAACTAAAATCGGCGCATAAGGAGCACATGACTGTGTGTGAGCGACAACTTAAATCCTCTACTTCTGGCACAAAGTCGTAGAAACTATTTGAAATACATGCCAACTAATAAAACAAATGAATCTATTCTGCGAAAGAATAATAAAACAAATGAATCTATACAGCTTAGAGAAGCCTGTGCAAATATAGTATCACCAGTGTATTCGCTGCTCATGCGCACAAAGAAACCCAAGACCCAAGTGATAATTAAAGAGGTAAATAGTTTAGCAATAATACTGGTACCACTCATTATGACTCTCTCCAGGGGTCATACTAGACAGATCAAAGGGACAGTCACAATGAGATGGAAATTAAGTGGTCCCATGAAGGGATTAGGTATCTTATGATAAAATATTGATATTTATCTTAGTGAATGAAATTGTGTAAGTCCCCTCCTGTAGATGTGGTTGAAGACTCAGATTTATTAATTCTTTAATCCTTCGCTGCTCACACACACAAAGCATGGATGTAGTCTTGGACCCAGTATAAATGTTTATTGGGTCCGAGATGTAGTTGAAGACTCAGATCTATTATCCCTCATTTTTCAGATTTCATTAATATTCAATAATATGCAAATGAAATATTTTTCGTATAGGACCACTGGATGAGAAAACTTATCAAATTGTATCACTGATTATATTACAACTGGCAACAATAGAGGTTTGAAGATATTTTGGGGCTGACATATGCTTATTTATGTTTTTCTATGATTTTATTTAATTTTTAAGGTTTTCATTAATATTCACAAATATGCAAATTAGAAGATTTACATATCTGACCACAGGAAGAAATACATGTGTCTAAGCTTTAATTTGACAGCAATTTTAGCGCGCTAGGATAAATAGAGCCCTAGATATGATTGAATTTGTAGGCCTACCCCACACTCTCGAAAATCGTATAAGGGGTTGCCATGGAAACCATGCATTTTCACATAGCCCATGCCAAAATGTTTTGAGGTAGCTTCGTTTCGCATTCAGAGGGTCCCACTGAACAATTTGGCATGAATTTAAAAGTCCTAGGAGTGCATGATAGATCGTACCTCAACCCCTCCACAAGGGTTATAGCTTTTACGTGATTTTCCCTCATTTTTTTTTTAAGTTTTCATGTATATTCATGAATATGCAAATGAGATATTATTCATATAGGACCACTAGATGAGTGGACTTGTCAAATTGTAACATTGATTATATCAAAACATGCAACAATCACAATATTGGTATGAAATCAGCCTATTTATACTTTTAATGATTTTCCCTTATTTTTTAGCATTTTTATTAATATTCATGAATACGCAAATTATGCAAATATGATAGCTTGCATTTTGACCATGGAATGAAATACCAATGTTTTATTTAGTTTGTACATTAGTCCCAATGAACAATTTGGCACCCATAAAAAATTGTCCTGGGGGGATGCAAGGTAATCTTAATTGGATGTAGGGGTATATTAATTCTTTAATCCTTCGCTGCTCACACACACAAAACATGTATTTAGTTGAAGACTCAGATCTATTAATTCTTTAATCCTTCGCTGCTCACACACACAAAACATGGATGTAGTTGAAGACTACGATCTATTTGTTCTTTAATCCTTCGCTGCTCACATACACAAAACATGGATGTAGTTGAAAACTCAGATCTATTAATTGTTTAATCCATTGATGCTCACACATACTAAGCATGGATGTTGTTGAAGACTCCGATCTATTTATTCTCCAATTCTTCGCTGCTCACAAATAAAAAGCATGGATGTAGTTGAAGACACAGATCTATTAATTCTTTTATCCTTCGCTGCTCACACACACAAAGCATGGGTGTAGTTGAAGAATCAGATCTATCTTGAATCCTTCGCTGCTAACACACACAAAGCATGGATGTAGTTAAAGACTCAGATCTATTAATTCTTGAATCATTCGCTGCTCACACACACAAAGCATGGATGTAGATTAACACACAGATCTATTTATTCTTTAATCCTTCGCTTCTCACACACAAAATCATGGATGTAGTTGAAGACTCAGATCTATTAATTCTTGAAACCTTCGCTGCTCACACACACAAAGCATGGATGTAGTTGAAATCTCTGATCTATTAATTCTTGAATCCTTCGCTGCTCACACACACAAAGAATGGATGTATTTGAAAACTCAGATCTATTATTTTTTTTAATCCATTGATGCTCAAACACACAAAGCATGGATGTAGTTGAAGACTCAGATCTAATAATTCTTGAAACCTTCGCTACACTCTCTCGCACACACACACACACACACACACACACACACACACACACACACACACACACACACACACACACACACACACACACACACACACACACACACACACACACACACACACACACACACACACACACACACACACACACACACACACACACACACACACACACACACACACACACACACACACACACACACACACACACACACACACACACACACACACACACACACACACACACACACACACACACACACACACACACACACACACACACACACACACACACACACACACACACACACACACACACACACACACACACACACACACACACACACACACACACACACACACACACACACACACACACACACACACACACACACACACACACACACACACACACACACACACACACACACACACACACACACACACACACACACACACACACACACACACACACACACACACACACACACACACACACACACACACACACACACACACACACACACACACACACACACACACACACACACACACACACACACACACACACACACACACACACACACACACACACACACACACACACACACACACACACACACACACACACACACACACACACACACACACACACACACACACACACACACACACACACACACACACACACACACACACACACACACACACACACACACACACACACACACACACGCACAAAGCACACGCACAAAGCACACGCACAAAGCATGGATGTAGTTGAAGACTCAGATCTATTTTTTCTTTAATTTCGCTGCTTACACACACAAAGCATGGATGTAGTTGAAGACTCAGATCTATTTTTTCTTTAATTTTGCTGCTCACACACACAAAGCATGGATGTAGTTGAAGACTCGGATCTATTAATTATTTAATCCTCAAGCCCTGTCTGATAAGTCAGCACGGACGTTACCATATAGGGTATAAATACCAAAACCTCAAAGTATATGTCATATAGCATTCATACTTTGAATAACAAACGTGTGCCGACTCTAAAGACAGGGATGCCAGGTTTTCTTGCTTTAAAAAGAGCACCGTGAAGAACCAATATTCGCCCGTTGAAGGACCGGGTGTATGTTTGGGCCAGCACATATTAAGTATATCATATTGCTTATTTAAACGTCCAGTGTTACTATAAACCTTGGGTAAACACGAAGTATTGCCAGACTCTTCACTGCTCGAATACGTAGAGTATGGAGGGATATTGTTGATCAGATCAAATCTAGGATATTTAAAGTAACTTCAACGCATGCAGAGTTTTGCCTAAGAATATGTAGAAATAGTGAGCATGCACCCCGGGAAGGCACCCATAGACTTTGACTTGTAAGCGTATAAGGCTATAAAACATTATTTGACCAATACATTGGATTTGTGTAATGCTCGCATATGCGCAAAGCCATGCATAGACAAGTATCTTATATCAATGTGGCTAGAGTCTTCATCACTCATTATAAAAAGAAAATAAGGATTTTGTTTTATATTACAGTCACATCCATCTCGATTTCTCTTAACCGATTTGAATGTTTATACAAGTTGGGATTTAAAGGGGCAAAGAAGATAATTTTGTCAGATTCTGGTACCATTTTAAACAATAAAAATAAAATGATTAATCCTAAAATTATTTATTAAATCACTGAAGGAAAATAAATGCACCCCATTACCAGGGGTTTTGGGAATCTGGGGAGAATGGGTATTTATTTTCAGGGAGCTGGGGAGCACTGGTAATTTTTTTAGGGGAGCTAGGAAGCAGGTTCATAATTTGGGGATTTTGGGAGCATTGCAAAAAGCAAAAAAAGTAAGGAAAGGCCTCCATTTTGTTTGCTTCTTTAAAAATTTCTTCTGCTTCTGGGGGGCTGGCCCTTCAGACCCCCTTGTAAATTCTACATGTATTAATTTTAGTACTAACATGCTCATCTAGATTGATCAGAGATAGAAATATGGCAATCAAGTTTTCTTGTTGTTTTCATTCTTAAAATTTATGAATTTTAGGTTGGTATTAACATACTTTGGGACGCCCCAGATTGCACCATTTTTGTCAAAAAATTTTCGGGGGAGCATACCCCTGGACCCCCTAGCAACAGTGTGACTTCACAATGTTACAGGGTCACCTACACACCTGCTATGTTATTATCTTCTAGGTAATTAGCCCTTTTTTAAAGAAGTTTTTGAAGAAAGCTTATCAGATCTATACTTACTTGATTTAACTGAAGTTAAATAAGTGTATTGTCACTAATATACAGTTGTAGAAAAGACTTTTTATAGTTAAATGCTTTCACGAAAGTGTCTTTCACTAAAGTGTCTAGAAAAATCCAGTTTAAGCTGTTGGTAAAAATCAGCCCCTGTTCCCAAAAGAAAACCGAATGTTATTGTCTCTAAACCTCCATGCCTACTCTACCAGGTAAAGCAACAACATTTTAAGGATGGCCTCATTCTTTGAGCCACATATAATGCATTTCATTGAAATTAATTATATGTCATGCATTTCCATGGCTTTTATATGTAATGTATTCCATGGCCAAGACCTGTCTTTACATGTATTAAAGGACAAAATATTAAGTGATCATTAAGTCATGCGCTCTTATATAGCTTATTGGTTTTTAAGTATGTGATTTTAATTCTACGGAAAGATAAACACATTTTAGGAAGAATTGGCCTATATTTTTGGGAATTTTGGGAGATGCTGAACTATTTTTAGGGATTTGGGGTGCGGTGGCAAATACTTTTAGGGAGACGAGGACATTATTTGCAGGGAGATGGGGAGATAAATGCATTATTTTCAGGGATCAAAGGAGCACAGACCCCCCTTCCCCTGGGGGGCCTCTGTAGTGTGCAGGCAGCCGTATAAACTGTAATCTTTCTTTCTATGTATACTGCAACAAGACTTATAACAATGTGAAAGGGGTCTACTAATTCCTATATACTGCAACAAGACTTATGACAATGTGAAAGGGGTCTACTAATTCCTATATACTGCAACAAGACTTATAACAATGTGAAAGGGTTCTACTAATTCCTATATACTGCAACAAGACTTATAACAATGTGAAAAGGGTCTACTAATTCCTATATACTGCAACAAGACTTATAACAATGTGGTAGGGGTCTACTAATTCCTATATACTGCAACAAGACTTATAACAATGTGAAAGGGGTCTACTAAAAGTAAGTAATGGTGCAAAGATCAGGAATCGATACAATCAAGTACCACACCTGACCCAGGATACCAATGGGAAAGTGACAAACTCACAGAAGACACCACAAACGAGAGCCAAGAGGTCAGCCCTTTCCCAGCAGGTGACCAAAAAGCACATATAAATAGACGCGCACAAAACATAGCAAACACAAGACAGAACAAAAACATAAAAGATCCACAAAAGAAGTACCGCCTTGGAACGGTCAGTAAAATATTTTACTGGAGGGCTTAACCGGTTTAACGGCGCCAAACTCACCCTTAATTCAGATGTGGATCAAGACACATAGATATTTGGTTTGCATGAAAGACCCCTAACTTATCAATGCATCATCTCCTAAAACATATAAATCAAGATATAACAAGGAGATAAAGCAAGGATAAGGACTCAACAGTAAATTAAACTGAATACCGGAGCAAAAGAAATCCAACAGGTAAACCCCGGTGGGCGCGACAAACAGCCAAAGCATCAGGCCCCTACCATCTCATCAATAGATAAGTCTTTAACTAAGTAAGGTTGCAAAGATCAGGAATCGATACAATCAAGTACCACACCTGACCCAGGATACCAATGGGAAAGTGACAAACTCACAGAAGACACCACAAACGAGAGCCAAGAGGTCAGCCCTTTCCCAGCAGGTGACCACGAAGCACATATAAACAGACACGCACAAAACATAGCAAACACAAGACAGAACAAAAACATAAAAGATCCACAAAAGAAGTACCGCCTTGGAACGGTCAGTAAAATATTTTACTGGAGGGCTTAAACCGGTTTAACGGCGCCAACTTCACCCTTAATTCAGATGTGGATCAAGACACAGAGATATTCGGTTTGCATGAAAGACCCCTAACTTATCAATGCATCATCTCCTAAAACATATAAATCAAGATATAACAAGGAGATAAAGCAAGGATAAGGACTCAACAGTAAATTAAACTGAATACCGGAGCAAAAGAAATCCAACAGGTAAACCCCGGTGGGCCCGACAAACAGCCAAAGCATCAGGCCTCTACCATCTCATCAATAGATAAGTCTTTAAGTCGGAACCATCATAGAGTCTGAAGTCTGACCCACCGGCGTGCAATTAAAGAGGAAAGCAAAGTTGCCAACTGTGATTGGGTTGACTACCAAGCATGCAGTCTGTTGCAATACATTAATGTTATAGCCAATCTTTTTATAATGGGAAATTATTTTAATGAACTGCGCTGAAAAATTATTAGAGCCAACAATCTTCTTCAACTTATACACCAAGTCACCATAGAAATCAGGTTCCGAAAGTCCTTGGCGCAAGAGAGATTTAAGTCCAACTTGGAATTTAGAAATCAAATCAAAGTATCGTCTATAAAATTTTGAAAATGTTTTGCGAAGTTTATGATACCGATAGCCCTGTTTAAGAAGTTTCTGAGTTAACAATTTATGGCGGGTGTTGAAGTCAGTAACATAGCTAGATGCTCTAGCAAAACGAATGAGTTGAGAGATATAGACTCCATAGGATGGAGAACGAGGAACATCAC
Source organism: Loripinus fragilis (assembly GCA_964019695.1). NCBI lineage: Eukaryota > Metazoa > Mollusca > Bivalvia > Lucinida > Lucinidae > Loripinus > Loripinus fragilis. Next base: position 10,511,859 of record OZ026527.1, read on the forward strand.
CATCTAAAAATGGGAAATTGACAATTTCAAAATCAAAGTCGTCACGTTTATCATAAATTTTGGTAGAAACAATACCATTAGAAATTGACAAATGCAAGTCTAAAAATGCGGCTTCGGTATCAGAGTCATTGGCTTTGTTAAGTTGGAGCTCTGAAGGGTATATTTGACTAACCATATTTTCAAAATAAACATTATTAATATTTAAAATATCGTCCAAATATCTGGAAGTAGTGTAAAACGCATCAATAACATCAGCCTGCTTATCATCAGAAAGAGACATCATAAAGTCCCTTTCATAACAAAACAGGAATAAATCTGCAACCAGGGGAGCACAATTAGTGCCCATAGGAATCCCAACTACTTGTCTATAGAGCTTGGTGCCAAATCGAATAAAAATGTTGTCCAACAAAAAGGTCAGCGCATCACATACATTTTGACACGACCATGCATGATATTTTTTAGGTTTTTCTGAAGTATAAAATGCATTTCTGTCACTACATGCAAGGTAAGGAGAGCCTTCTCTCTGGAAGGTTCTTTCAATAAGATCAATAAGTTTATCTTTAATTAAATTATGAGGTAAAGTAGTGTAAAGAGTAGAAAAATCATAAGTAGACAAACTGGTCGCATTGAAATCTCTGGCTTTAAGTCTATCTAAAATTTCACCTGAATTTTTAATCGACCAAAATAGGTTTTTACCGGATCTCTCATATACTTTTTCACAATATTTGATAACATGTTTTTTAACAGCTGTAAGACACGAGGTTAACAATTTAGAAAGTTCTGTTGTCGTACAAGAACTAGAATTTGCAATAAATCTTGCTTTATAGGGTTTTTTATGGAGTTTAGGTAACCAGTACAACGTAGGAACTTTGTCTTGATTTTCTTTAGCTTTGACACCAAAATGTAGGGCTGTATGACAACCATGCCCATCAACAATCACCCTTTCACTTAAAGAAGGCTGCAGTTTATAGGCATTAGTGTCAACAAGCTCACGCTTAAGAGTATTAATATAATACAATCGTCACACAACTATACACCAAGTCACCATAGAAATCAGGTTCCGAAAGTCCTTGGCGCAAGAGACATTTAAGTCCAACTTGGAATTTAGAAATCAAATCATAGTATCGTCTATAAAATTTTGAAAATGTTTTGCGAAGTTTATGATACCGATAGCCTTGTTTACTAATTCCTATATACTGCAACAAGACTTATAACAATGTGAAAGGGGTCTACTAATTCCTAATTTTAACATTTCAGCTATCCAGCTTCAACAAAAAAGCCTGGTTCGGCCTGGCACAAAGTGCATCTTATTGACGTCATTATTTTTGTAACTTTAAGATATCCTCTGCATACATATAGAGCGCCTAGAGTTAACTACAATCAATGACTTGGAAATGATATGGAACAAACGGATCATGTGGTTTTCGGACATAATCTTCAGATAAAATTTTGTTACTTTTTTCGAATTGTAAACTTAGTCAATTTTCGGCCTCAAATACTATGATGCTATCTTACAATTGGTATCTTGTGCTTCTCAAATTATTTTATACCAAGCCTTTTGAAACTGTGCATGTATTAATGATATGATGATACGCACATGGTTTTAAAGTTATCCTTAGATTAACTATGAACTTAGTTCCCCCTAAAATGATATTTAACAGTATGGCGAGTGAGTACCATATGCTGGCAGACACGAGATGGTCTATTTCTGGACTATACTTCAGCCTCTATACACAACTACCCTCATTCAGTCCTGTCTGAAGCTTGTTGTTCCTACTTACTTACCGCTCTGTTTCTCTTAAACTGTTTTGTTTTACCATTTTTACTAGTTAATGCTATATAAGGTCAGAAATCAATAAACCTATCTATTTAAAGAGACTAGGTCTGTGACTATGAACATTTTTTCTTTTTAAATCATTTGTAAAATTATAATTAAGTTATGTTTTCACAATAAACATGTTCGGTACAGCTGAAAACTGCATGGAAAAGTGAATTATCCTATTAAAACAGGTGTTTTTCTCTTGTTTGTAATTATTTACGTCCCTCTAATAATTCGAGACAGTTGATTTTAACATAAATGCTGTTGTTTTGATAGTGATAAATTGTTAAGATTTACGAAAATGGTAAAATGTTTATCTAAATTTGAGTAGTTTTTCTGTATTCTTGAAAAATAGAAACTTTATTTCTCAAATTAGAAGATCAAAAGTTACAGACTATGCAGCTTTAATTTACTAGTCTGATACTTATTGATTGTGGGAGTTTCTGAAGTAAGATGAGTACTATGCATGGTAAATTACATCACAAAGTGCTTTGTTTTGATAGCTAACAAAATGACATTCCACATAAACAGTTTAGCTGCAGATACTGATATATCCCGAATTACTTGCCAATTTCAATCTGATTAAGAAGTTAACATGCGCGGATCCAGAAAGTTTTTTCAAAGGGGGTCCAACTTTGACAAGTTTTTTTAGTTTGATGAGGGGTGGAAGGATCCAAATACCACTATTAAGTAGCCATCATCGTCCCGACAGCAAAACGCCATTTCAATGGCGTTTCGCTGGCGTGACGATGATGACCTAACATTGAATGCTGGCTTTCTAGCTTGTAATTTTAAGGGGATCCTGACCAGTATTGCTAAGGAATCCTAAACTTTGTGATTTTTCAGGGTGGTTCGGACCCTCTGTCCCAACTCTGGATCCACACATGGTTGACCTATGACTTTTGGCCCTCTCTTTATCCCATTGAATATACAGAACATTAATCTATACTGTACCGTATATCCTTCACAACCAGATAAGTGAGCTGGTTTCTGTAGAGGCATGCAAAAAACTTTGGACAGAAATCCGAAAAAGATTGCCCTCATAAACACGGGAACCTCTCGACCTCTATCACCCTTGTGGTGAATATTTAACGTTAGAACTGTCATTCCTGTCGCTGTTGATACAATGAAAATTGTAATACCGTAGTATATACCTGCAAGTAAAATTGTAATACCGTAGTATATACCAGCAAGTAAAATTGTAATACCGTAGTATATACCTGCAAGTAAAATTGTAATATCTGGAAGTAAATGTGTAAATTCTGAAGGTACAAGTATAATACTGTATATTGTACTTGCAACTAAATTTGAAATACATTTGCTTCTGATTTGACTTGATTTTTTGGTAACTCAAAGTACCAACCAGATATTCGATCTGAATGTGTGAAAAGATTTACTGAAAAATAATTATTAAAATATGTTCAAATCCTTGGAGGAGGTTCAACCAGTTGTATAACATATGGCAAAATATCACACATTCTATCCAGAGTAAGGTAATGTGTTGCCTAGCCACGTAAACATGAAGCTAAAATAACACTAGCCGTGTATCTTTAAATGTTTGCAATGTTAACTGGCATCTGCAAATCAGTCCAGAGTAGATTCTGTGCCTTTTTTATTGTGTTCCTGTTGTTTGCGGGGATTTTGTGTTCGGTCTTTGTTTTATTTTGCAGCACTTAGTAAACCTTTCTAGTATTGCAATCATCTTGATACAGAAGAGAGAGAACTGGCTACTTTACTTTAATTGTCCTCCTATTGTCTTTTGCCTGTTAGTTATCTGCGTCCCTTCCTCGTGGTGATGCCGTAGCTTGGTCTGATGTGTGCAATTGTGGTATTTCCTGATCATACTCCCTTGATTTCTTTCCTTATGAACCAGATTTTCTTGGTAAACTTCTTTTAAAAATGTCAAATTGTCATATTACCATAGAAAGTATACAAATGGAAAAATGAGACATTGTAATTTTGGGTAGGGATAATGAATTGCCCATAAATGATTTTAATATAGCTTTTGAAACACAATTATATCATTAAGTTCATGCCAGAAGCATCTTCTGTAAATTCTATTGATCAACAATTTAGTTTTCGTAGGAGGTTGATGAAATGATCCTCATAAAGAAATAAGATGTTGATATGCTAAATATGGTAGCATTTATAATCCACTCTGTAATAGTATTTTTGGGCATGTCTATCTTAGTTTAGCATTACATTTACACATCGACATTTAACATATTAAAAAGTGTGTACTATCTGGAAAGGCCGCAATTACACACTGCAGACCAACCAATGACATCGTGAGGAAGGGGCACATAACATAACATTCACATGGCATCAAACGACAATTAAAGTTAAGAAGTTAACTCTCTTTTCCTAAGTGAGATGCTTGCAAATAAAACGACACAAGGTAGTTACAGCACAAATAACAAGGGGAAAGCACACTTAAAAACACCACAAAACCATAAGAGCCACAATAAACAATGAATCAACTACAATCAAATAAACACCATAGAATACACAGCAGCCGACGCCACTGTTAAAACATCTACTTCAAAATAGTGTATGTGTTTTTTTTCTGGATCTATACTGTAATGCTTTGGAAAAACACCTCCGTTTCACTTAGTTTATTATACAATCAAGACATTTGTGCTATATTAAGTTGTTGTAGAAAAATTCATAAGTAAGTATATTAATATATTTTAGTACTTTTTTGTCCATCAGTGTAAGAAGTAATATATGTTACTCTACATATAAGGCAAAGGGTGTGAGACTAACCGAGTTGAATATATATATATATATATATATATATATATATATATATATATATATATATATATATATATATATATATATATATATATATATATATATATATATATATATATATATATATATATATATATATATATATATATATATATATATATATATATATATATATATATATATATATATATATATATATATAACACTTTTGAAGAAGGGAAAAAGGAATATATATATATATATATATATATATATATATATATATATATATATATATATATATATATATATATATATATATATATATATATATATATATATATATATATATATATATATATATATATATATATATAACACTTTTGAAGAAGGGAAAAAGGAATAGATTAACAGGTAAACAATTTACAATAAATATCTTTTGTTGAGGTGGACATGGAGTGTTATTGAACAGTAAACGTCATATTGAACGATGCGGAGCCAGAAAATAAGTCAACAGTTGCTTTACTATATAATAAATGTGTGTTTTGCATTTTCTGCCATTTTTGCCATAAAAACCATTGACTATACGGATGGATTATAAGAAATTACTTGACGTTCTGACGTCACTTCTCAAAAGCCATGCAATATTACCTCGTGTCGTGTGCTTTGCAACGTCACGTCCTGCAAACGATGCGTCATACAGGCGTCTGTGCCAATCAGAATAAGTTTATTTATAGATTATATCATAACAAGTAAGTATCATTTATAATGCAGCATACAATTTTGAAGGTAATATAATATACTACACATTAGCCATGTGTAGCTATTTTTTAGAGAAAATCAGAATGCTGTAACGATCACTTACAATAAATTGGCAAAATTTTTAAATGGTTTTATTTTTGCGAAACTTTGCGGCCGCGATGTTTCGCGAAAATAAACCATAGCGAAATGGCGAAATCAGTCTGTCGTTTGCTGTTGTAGGTAAAGCATGTCCAATTCGCAAATTTTAAACGTGGCAAATATGTTTTAACGCTATTCGCAAAAATAAAATGCTCGCGAAAAATCCCGAATTTACGATAAAATATATTATTTAACTATCTGTGTTGCTTGTACTCCACTGCGAAATAGTTTTTAACATATACTGTATCCGGGGACGTTAGCCTACTACATGTAGAAGGTAAATCAGTAAAATAAAAGATAGATTATGGGCAAATAGAGTTATTAAAGTGAAAACGTATCTTAGATATGCAGTTGTTAAGATTGCTGAAAGTGTGCAGCTCAATTTACTTACCAACAAGCGGCAAGACATTGGACGTAGGCGGCATATTCTCGGCTACCAACATCATAAACACTGTCATTGAGAGTAGAGTCGTTATCCCCATAGTGACTTTCTCTCCAGAGTCGGAGGGGATATAAAATCCCAGCAGCGCCACCAATGTTATTAATATGCATGGTAAGAACATGTTGAAAATATAAAATAAAGGACGTCTTTTGATGTGAATATAAAATGTGATATCAGGATATGGCTCCTCACAGCAGGAATAATACACGATATTGTGTTTTGCGTACATTCTAATAAGATCCCATTCACTGTTCGGAATATAGTTAGATAAATCACCTAGAGTTGTAGTTATCACAATGTTTATTTGGAAACCGTCATATGTCCAGCTGGCAAACTGCATTGAACAGTTCTGGTCATCAAAAGGAAAATATCTAACGTTGATAGCACACGAACTCTTAAATATCACCATTGACAACCATGTGACGTTACCATCGGATGTTACTATGACGTTAGAACTTATTGATGAAAAATGGGTGGCGACGTCGGCACTGAAATACAATATTCAAGCTAAATAAGTCTCTTAAAGTGTTTCAGATACACAAAAAGTGAGTATGATCAGGAAATACCACAACCACACACTGCAGACCAACCCACGGCACCGTGAGGAAGAGCCACAGAACATTTATGGTCACAATACATCTGTAAGACAATAAAAACAAAGCAAACAGCTTTCTCTTCCTCTTTAAGATGATTGCAAAACTAGAATGGACACACAGTAATCCATAACAAAACACAGACAAACACAGAAATCCCACAAATAATGGGAAGTACATTAAACAATAGATCAACAACAACAGAACCACCGCATTAGAACGGACAGCAGCCTAAGCCACCGGGGGGGGGGGGGGGGGGGGCTTAAACGCATTTAACTTGCGCCAAATCTAAAACTGCATTTACTGTCCAGGAATGTTTTTGATAATTGTTTATACATTGCTTTGAAGCATATCTCATAAAAACTGTGTCTTCACCTATTCTATTTCAATCTCCCACTGAAGAGGTCTGCATTGCATATTTTTTACAATATATAAATATAAAACCGCAAAAATTTGAACGTTAGTAATTTTATTTAGTACATGTCAGATGGCTTGTTGTTAAATACTATCGACAACTTAAGAAAAATTAAATCATAAATGAAACGTATCAAGATTTAACGGACATTTGTCCTCGATTATTTATAACAGCGTTGATAGAGAGAGTCAATGTAGAGACCTTTTTTCTAATCTTTGTGGCAATATCTGAACATTTACTCTTAATGTTTGTCAAGAATTACAATTGGCTGTAACTTGCAACAAAATCATTTAACGATAGTCTTATAGAAATGATCGCGTTTCAAACTAAGTGGGGGTCTAAATTTAAACAATGATTTGAACCTTTAAACGTGCAACCCAGCTAACTGTGACTCTATATATACTCGTATGTAGCTCATGCACCCACATGGCTACAGATTTATTATACAACAAGAAAATATGATTATATTCAGTCTCACTTAAATGCAACTGCTTGTAATAGAAAGAGAGTGGTGTGTTTGATGTTTTACTTTTCTTATCTGAAACTTGTAAATTCAGTGGGCTTCGGCTACTATCCGTTCTAAGGTGGTCTGCTGTTGATTTATTGGTTGTTGTTGCTTCCATTGGCGGTGGGGTTTTGTTTTTTGGCCTTGAATAATGGTTCCGACTTAAAGACTTATCTATTGATGAGATGGTAGGGGCCTGATGCTTTGGCTGTTTGTCGGGCCCACAGGGGTTTACCTGTTGGATTTCTTTTGCTCCGGTATTCAGTTTAATTTACTGTTGAGTCCTTATCCTTGCTTTATCTCCTTGTTATATCTTGATTTATATGTTTTAGGAGATGATGCATTGATAAGTTAGGGGTCTTTCATGCAAACCAAATATCTATGTGTCTTGATCCACATCTGAATTAAGGGTGAGGTTGGCGCCGTTAAACCGGTTTAAGCCCTCCAGTAAAATATTTTACTGACCGTTTCAAGGCGGTACTTCTTTTGTGGATCTTTTATGTTTTTGTTCTGTCTTGTGTTTGCTATGTTTTGTGCGCGTCTGTTTATATGTGCTTCGTGGTCACCTGCTGGGAAAGGGCTGACCTCTTGGCTCTCGTTTGTGGTGTCTTCTGTGAGTTTGTCACTTTCCCATTGGTATCCTGGGTCAGGTGTGGTACTTGATTGTATCGATTCCTGATCTTTGCAACCTTACTTACTTTGTTTTGAAATGCAGTTTTTGTTTTGCAATAATTTCAGTGCGGATGAAATAATTATTGCTTTAGTTTAAGTGTGTGTTGCTTTCATGTGGCTCTTGAAGTTCTCTACCATTTCCTCGCGGTGTCGTGGGTTGGTCTGTAAGTGCAGCATTTCCTAGCCATACTTATTTGCTTTTAATGGGACTTTTTAAATATTCGTTTTCAAAGCAATCTGTCCAAATTTCATTAAATTCACTATAATTCTTATTGCAGGGGAGATAATTTTGACAATTGCGATTTATTAGGCCATGCGATAGATATGTTTTTGCTTCCCCACCCCCTAGGGGGATTTTTAAGGACTATGATTTCCATATAGCCCAATGTCGTACAAATTTTTAAAAAATGTTAGCCATCTGACAAGTGTCACGTCAATAGTTAGTGAGTATGATCAGGAATTACCATAATTACAAACCACAGACAACCCCATGGCACCGCGAGGAAGAGCCACTCGACCTTCACGAGACGCCAGGAAGACAAATATAGCAAAGTAACCAGCTCTCTCTTCCCCATCAAGATGATTGCAATACTAGAATTGACATAAATTAACGTACAACAAAACATAGAACAATTACAGACTCCCACAATGCGAGTAACAATAAACAAAAAGTCAACAACAACAGAACCACCGCCTTAGAACGGACAACAGCCTAAGCCACTGGGGGCTTTAATGCATTTTACTGGTACCAAATCTTTGCCCTAGATTCTGCTGTTGTTGAAGAACAGAAATGTTCAGCTCGCATGGAGGCCTTCTAACTAATGCAATATATCATAATAGAGAAACACTCTAATCAATTTAAAAGCTTCAATAATATCAGTTTGATTATTGTCTGACAGAGACAACATAAAGTTCTCTCATAACAAAACAAAAACAAATCTGCAACAAGAGGAGCACAATTAGTACCCATTGGAATACCTACAATTTGTCTATATTATTTCGAGCCAAATCTTATAAATATATTGTCCAAAAGATAATGGAGGGCATTACACATTTTCTGACATGACCACAATTTATATTGTTTAGGTTGTTCAGAAGTAAAAATGCATTTTTATCATTACAAGCCAAATAAGGTGAGCCCTCTCTGTTAAATGTTTGATCAATTAATTCTGTGAGTTTTTCTTTCATTAGATTATGACGCAATGTAGTATAGAGAGTAGATAAATCATATAGAGACAAACCAGATGCTAGAAAACCTCTAGACTTCAATTTATTAAGAATTTTACCTGAATTTTTAATAGACCAAAATAAATTTTTACCATTTCTTTCATAAACTGTTGTGCAATATTTAATGACATGGTTTTTAATCGCAGTGAGGCAAAAGGTCAAACGAATAGACAACTCAGTAGTTGTACATGCACTAGAATTAGCAATAAAACGTGACTTATAGGGCCGTTTATGAAGTTAAGGTAACCAGTATAACGTAGGAAGCTTGCTATGGTCCTCATCAACAAACAATCCAAACTTTGTTGCCATATAGCATCGATGCCTATCAACGATAGACGTCTCATCAAAGTAAGTAAGGGTGCAAAGATCAGAAATCACCATAAAATACTGGCCCTGATATTCCCTGTTGCAGAAGAGTTTTCAAAAAGTTAAGTGAGTATGACAAGGAAATGCCACAATCACAGATTGCAGATCAATCCACATCGTGAGACACAGAACAAAGAACAGAGACATAACGGTCACAACACAATTAAAGTGAAGCAACAATCTCTCACTTCCTCAGCAAGATAAATTCTAAACCAGAAAGGGTACCAAGACTCACACCACAAAACATAGAAACAGCACAAAACTTCCACACATTATTGGAGCAACAGCAAACAATGAATAAACAGCAAAGTAAGAAAGAGGGCAAAATTCAGGAATCAATACAATCAAGCACCACACCTAACCCAGGATACCAATGGGAAAGTGACAAACTCATAGTAGACACCACAAACGAGAGCCAAGGGGTCAGCCCTTTCCCAGCAGGTGACCACAAAGCACATATAAACAGTCGCGCACAAAGACATAGCAAACACAAGACAGAACAAAAACATAAAAGATCCACAAAAGAAGTACCGCCTTGGAACGGTCAGTAAAATATTTTACTGGAGGGCTTAAACCGGTTTAACGGCGCCTACCTCACCCTTAATTCAGATGTGGATCAAGACACATAGATATTTGGTTTGCATGAAAGACCCCTAACTTATCAATGCATCATCTCCTAAAACATATAAATCAAGATATAACAAGGAGATAAAGCAAGGATAAGGACTCAACAGTAAATTAAACTGAATACTGGAGCAAAAGAAATCCAACAGGTAAACTACGGTGGGCCCGACAAACAGCCAAAGGCCCCTACCATCTCATCAATAGATAAGTCTTTAAGTCGGAACTATCATAGAGTCTGAAGTCCGACCCACCGGCGTGCAATTAAAGAGGAAAGCAAAGTTGCCAACCGTGATTGGGTTGACTACCAAGCATGCAGTCTGTTGCAATACATTAAAGGGACAAATATTTGAGCAATAATACTGGTACCACTCATTATGACTCTCTCCAGGGGTCATACTGGGCAGATCAAAAGGACAGCCATAATGAGGTGATTATGACTTCCTTACTGGGGCAATAAAGTGGTCCCATAAAGGGAAAAGGTATTTTATGATAAAATATTGATCTTTATATTAGTGAATGAAATTGTGTTGCATACAGGTTAGTCCCCTCTTGAGGCCCTTTTAATTTTGTGAGATACTGAAACTGTCCCTTATCAGTTAATCCTTTAATGATCTCTATTGGACAGTAATCTTTGTCTTTAATGTTATAGCCAATCTTTTTATAATGGGAAATTATTTTAATGAACTGCGCTGAAAAATTATTAGAGCCAACAATCTTCATCAATTTATACACCAAGTCACCATAGAAATCAGGTTCCGAAAGTCCTTGGCGCAAGAGAGAATTAAGTCCAACTTGGAATTTAGAAATCAAATCATAGTATCGTCTATAAAATTTTGAAAATGTTTTGCGAAGTTTATGATACCAATAGTCTTGTTTAAGAAGTTTCTGACTTAACAATTTATTGCGAGTGTTGAAGTCAGCAACATAGCTAGATGCTCTAGCAAAACGAATGAGTTGAGAGATATAGACTCCATAGGATGTAGAACCGTAGGAACAGCACCATCTAAAAATGGGAAATTGACAGTTTCAAAGTCAAAGTCGTCACGTTTATCATAAATTTTGGCTGAAACAATATCATTAGAAATTGACAAATGCAAGTCTAGGTATCAGAGGCATTGGCTTTATTCAGTTGGAGCTCTGAAGGGTATATTTGACTAGCCATATTGTCAAAATAAACATTATTAATGTTTAAATTATCGTCCAAATATCTGAAAGTAGTGTTAAACGCATCGATAACATCAGATTGCTTATCATCAGAAAGAGACATCATAAAGTCCCTCTCATAACAAAACAGGAATAAATCTGCAACCAGGGGCGCACAATTAGTGCCCATGGGAATCCCAACTACTTGTCTATAGAGCTTGGTGCCAAATTGAATAAAAATGTTGTCCAACAAAAAGGTCTGCGCATCACATGCATTTTGACACGACCATGCATGATATTCCTTTGGTTTTTCTGAAGTAAAAAAATGCATTTCTGTCATTACATGCAAAGTAAGGCGAGTTAAGGTTCTTTCAATAAGATCAATAAGTTTATCTTTAATTAAATTATGAGGTAAAGTAGTGTAAAGAGTAGAAAAATCATAAGTAGACAAACTGGTCGCATTGAAATCTCTAGCTTTAAGTTTATCTAAAATTTCACCTGAATTTTTAATAGACCAAAATAGGTTTTACCGGATCTCTCATATACCTTTTCACAATATTTGATAACATGTTTTTTTAACAGCTATAAGACACGAGGTTAACAATTTAGAAAGTTCTGCTGTCGTACAAGAAATAGAATTAGCAATAAATCTTGCTTTATAGGGTTTTTATGGAGTTTAGGTAACCAGTACAACGTAGGAACTTTGTCTTGATTTTCTTTAGCTTGACACCAAAACGTAGGGCTGCATGACAACCATGCTTATCAACAATCACCTGTTATGCTCATATGTTTTTGCAGTGCTAAGTTCTTGCTTTAGGGTTTTAATATAGTACCTTTTTCAAACGAATACAACATTGTTAGCAGCCTTATCTGCGGGGGCCTAAATGAACCTCCTATTGAATTCCCTGATCCCTTTCTTCAAATGTCTAAAAGTGAATTAGGTTTAGATGGTAGAAGCTCTAAATTGTTGCAATAAAATGAAATTCTACCATCAATAATCTTAAAAATATTTAGTTTCCAACTATTTAAGGCATTAGACTGAACATGCTCTCGTTACCACCAGCGATTACAAAATTCTTTTAAGGCTCCTGCAATTTCCTGACGACATAATTTGATTTATAAGCCTGTAACATCCTGTTGCGTATGTTACCATCAAAAATCGTTCAAATGACATAGAATGTTTAAAAGTCCAAAAAATTGTTAAAGGTTATTTAAAATGATTAATATTTTAGTATTTCTATATAGCCAAATTAAAAATTAAAAAGCATCAAAACTATATTATTTAAACAATATGATGTTATCCAGTTTGTTACATACGTAACATTTTACATCACTACTCAATTTTTGGTAAATTAGTTTGCCTGTCGTTTCTTCTGAAATGTTTATGACTGTTTATTAGGTCTAGTCGTTGGTGCTGCCACAAAGACAATAAACTGACCTATCAAAAACTGCAACGATCAGCTCCCTATCTTTTATAGAAAATTGTTTGAAGGTATTTGCAAATAGCCACCCCTTTATAAATTTACAATAATAACAAACGCATTTTTTTGCTAAAAACATGGAATTAAGTCATGCATTTAAAAAAGTATATTTAATTGGCATGTTATGAGAGTGATTACCAGCAGTAGATAATACTAGAGTAGCATGCTAATTTTGAAACCATAATGCAAATAGTAACATACGTAAAGTCCAAAAAATCTGCCAATGGAACCCCTCCGCCCACCAAGAGGCTATATTGTTCACTTTAATATTCTAAATCTACATTAAATGCAAAATGACTCATGTAAGGTACTGGCAGTTGGAACTTGACTTTGTTACAGCCTTTTTTTTTTTTTTAACTCTGTTACCATATAATAGTCTCAAATCATATTGTGCAAATACAAAGTTAAGTTAGAATGAGGGCAAAGATCAGGAATCGGTAAATCAAGCACCACACCTGACCCAGGATACCAATGGGAAAGTGACAAATTCACAATTAGACATCACAAACGAGAGCCAAAAGTCAGCCCTTTCCCAGCAGGTGACCACAAGGCAAAAAAACAGACGTGCATAAAAGCATAACAAAACAAGACAGAAATAACAAAAATGGTCCACAAAAGAAGCACCGCCTTAGAACGGTCAGTTAATATATTTAACTGGAGGGCTTAAACCGCTTTAACGGTGCACCAACCTCACCCTTAGTTCAGATATGGATCAAGACACATAGATGTTTGGTTTGCATGAAAGACCCCTAACTTATCAACGCATCATCTCCTAGAACATATAAATCAAGATATAAAAAGGAGATAAGGAAAAGATAAGGACTCAACAGTAAATAAAACTGAATACCGGAGCAAAAAAATCCAACAGGTAAACAACCTGTGGGCCTGACAACAGCCAAAGCCCCTACCATCTCATCATAAGTCTTTAAGTTGGAACCGGCATAGAGTCTGAAGTCCGACCCACCGGCGTGCAATTAAAGAGGAAAACAAAGTTGCCAACCGTGATTGGGTTGACCACCAAGCATGAAGTCTGGTGCAATACATTAATGTTACAGCCAATCTTTTTATAATGGGAAATTATTTTAATGAACTGGAAAAATAACTGGAATTAATAATTAAATCTATTTTTTTATTTGTAGATATGCTGATTCAGTAAGAAAGCACTTAAATATACGCAGTCAACAGCCAGTATGCAACAAACTAATCTACATCTTTGATATTACAGTTAATTTCAAATATATTCATATTTAGTACAGAGCTATCACTTGACCATGGGCTGCTTATTGTGGTTTACTATAAAACAAATCTCATTATATAAGCTAAAGACTAATATATATGGGTATGTTAGATCTTCAGCAGATGGATGATTACCTTGCAATATCAAAGTCAACTATGTTGCCCTAAAATAAAATAAGTCCTATTGTGATTATATCAAATTATTTCTTATTCTTACATATCAATATTATTTTATTGAAAGCAAATGACTAGCAGGATAATTGCAAATAACAAAGGCACCTTTTTTGCTCCTATATATGTTACTTTCTTTATATTTTATTTAAAACACTATATGAATTTAGACTACTAGTGGAAATAAATTGCTGCCATTGGAGAAATACTTAAACAAACCATATAATAAACTTGGAAGTTTTTTTTCTTATAAATATGTTAGTTTAATAGTCAAAATATTTGGCTTTAAAGGTCAAATGATTTTGTTTATCTCTGCTATGCTTATATTTGTTTGCTTAATTATCAAGAGACATTTGATATATGCAAGACATTTTCTTCACTATTTACTGTTCAAAATAGATGAAACATTATAGTGAGCATTTAGAAGGTTTTAAAGATATACTATTCATTGCGTCAGCCCTAAAACATATACAGCTTATCAACTATTGATTACAACAACTAAATTGATTACACTCAAGGATAAATCACACTATTTAAAATAACAAGTCATTTTAAGGGTAGGTCCAAAAAAAGTAAAGCGAAAAAGAAAATATGCATTCATTCTCTTTTTTTTAATTGTAATAATTCTGTCAACATATGGTAACATTCATGCTTATCCTTATGGTTATCATTTCTTTGTATCAAAAGAATGTTACTTTTGGCTTAATTTAATGCCAAGAATAAATCCAATGGGCCTGCACATTTGAATTTTGTTTCGCATTGTGACACAATAAAGGCTCAGTCGAGCCTGTGCCAATGTGTTGATTTGGCAGAGCCATCGCTGCCCCCATACACAAAGAATATCAGAATTTAGCCCCAATGTGTCAGCACTGGCCCGTATCTGCTATAAGTATCAGAACAAGTGCTGTTCTAAATCTTCAGTTGAGCATTTATATCTTATGATAAAAAAGGTTCATTTTTATCTTATAACACTGAAACTGGTACTTTTGTTTTTGTCAAATAATTAATAAATCTGTGATGAGATATTCAGTATTTGGTATTCTATATCGTACATAACACATATACAACAAATGACAGGAGAGGAACTGCTATATCAATATCTGACATTTATATCGATATCGGAATTACATATGCATAATACTGGTGACAATCTTGACACATTGCTATCCAATATCCTTAAACATTTAAAATCTATTCTAAACTAACTCTAATGTCAAATTTGATTTTTCTTTTTTTGAATCTATTCCTGTCTGAAAAGCCTTATAAATTTAAATTGGCATCGTAAGTAACAACTGATCTGTTTCCCTTGATAAGATCATATCACATGTGATCTTTGTCATGTTAAGTCTACAATTACAACTGTTTTCCCAATTTTTACAGTTTTGTCCTTAATAAATCATTTATTTATAAAGTTCACATTGCTCATTGATCAGAAGACTAAAATTGAATGATTACAGTTTTATTAATTAAACAATGAAAGCTATCTGTATACACACATGTGGGTATAAAATTTGATATGGAGACAGTCTCTTTAATCAGTTACTAATTACAGAGAGTTATAATGCATAGAATCAAAAGTAACATGTATTATTTTTTTATTGTACCTGCTTATAGATGCTAAATTTAATGAAGTGTAAGCAAATATTATTTGTATCCTGCCATGTTTAGTAATTAGCACGAAATATGCACACTCTAGTTTCAGTTCTTTGGTGCGGTCTTTGCTTCCAAAGGATACCCTTTAAGAAAATATTTGTATTGTAAATGAATTTAAATATGCAAGGGAATTAGACTTATCATGTTACTGACTATGTGTGTGAAATGTGAGAAACAGTAAACTGGGTACACAATAAATATCTAAAATAAAATTTTAAATAACTGATTGAATCAAGCAAATGATCAGAAGACTAAAATTGATTTGATTTACAGTTTTATTAATTAAACAATGAAAGCTATCCTTAAGCTATCCTACACTTTTAAAGCTAAATATAAATGAATATGTCACCATCTGTGGGTTGATGCCTGATGCTTATCTGTAGCTGGACCCACCGTTAGGTTTTCTTTAGCTCTGACTATATGTGAGTCATGAGCCCTTTTCTTTGTTTAGAGTGTTTCTCAATGATGATACATTGCATTAGTTAGAAGGCCTCCATGCGAGCTGAACAATTCTTGTACTTCAATAACAGCAGAATCTAGGGCAAAGATTTGGTATCAGTTAAATGCATTTAAGCCCCCCCCCCCCCACGGTGGCTTAGGCTGCTGTCCGTTCTAAGGCGGTGGTTCTGTTGTTGTCGACTTTTTGTTTATTGTTACTCTCATTGAGGGAGTCTGTAATTGTTCTATGTTTTGTTGTACGTAACTATATGTCCATTCTAGTATTGCAATCATCTTGACGGGGAAGAGAGAGCTGGTTGCTTAGCTTAATTTGTCTTTCTGGTGTCTCGTGATGGTTGAGTGGCTCTTCCTCGCGGTGCCATTGGGGTGTCTGCGGTTTGTGATTGTGGTATTTCCTTATCATACTCACTTACTATTTTTCTTCAGTTGAATACTGTGGATGGTAGGGAGGTGTGATCTTTGCTGCAGCTTTTAGCGATATGATCCTGTCATAGTTGGCTTATTGCTTCACTTGCTGCAAATTTGAGTCTGGGTCATGGCCTTTTCCTCTAATCTATTCTTCTTTCCCTTTAGGAGAAGCCCCGAAATGACTGGAATATTGTTGACTGGGATGTTAAACCTTAAGTCAATCAATCAATCTAAAAATATTACATTCATCTAAATCCACTTTTAGGCAAAAAAATATTATCTTTACTACATTTTAGACAAACATAGGACAATATGCTTTATGAATATGGCTATATATGTTACCTTAACACATTTGACAGTTCATGGGAACCGTCTTTATTCAGCTGTTACTTGAATTCTATCATACTCTCTTTGTTTATGAACTTTCAAACCTTTAACTTTGGTCAAATCAAAAATATCTCTGTTGTTTTAAAAAGTTTAAACAATTAATATGCTTTGCAAAACTGAGTGTGCATTGATAGTGCCTTTTGATAATAACTATTAAGTTCCATTTTTGACAAACTTGCAGCTATATCGATTTATTGCGAAGAATATGTTTAAAATAAATCAAAACACCCCATGATGCATAATTTATAGCAAGTACTAGACATACGAAATAATTATTAAAGTCAGTAATATACGTTACCTATAATAAAACAAGCAACATAATGATAATTTACACCAGAATAATGTTAAATATCACCTTTCACTATTATATATCAATATAATGGTCAAAGTATGGTGTTTAAAGACTTACAGATAGGATTACATGTTCAATATAAAATGATATATATCTTATAATAAATTTCATTCAGGGTCATCAAACTCAGCAGCTTATAACTCTTACAATTTCTGTGATAGACGTAAGCTGTTTGCAGTTTTGAATTTTACAGTAAATTAGCTTTTAGGGTCATGGTATTGTGATCTAAAATATGCATTTAAAGGTTATTAAATGAATGTATTAAAATAGAAATCAATGACTTAATTGGGTGTAGTTCACGAAAATAACATATGTAACACAAAGTAATGTAATTAACACACTTCTGCTTGAATATTACACTTAAAATAACCACCCTGCAATACAATAAGCATATACAAGCTTAAAACCAGTATGTTACTATGTCTATGAGTATTTTAGGATGGGCATCAAAACATGATTTAACATTTTGGGGTAACGTTTGTAAATTTAATGTTACATGCTTACACTTCTCAAAAAAGCTAACATGTCTTATTCTGTAGCATTTATATTGTAGTATCAAGAAATTATAGTTGCCGAAATTCCCCCTGGGGGAGCAGGGTCTATAGCAAATCCCAAGGTCTATAAGCCAATGTGTAGGTTTTAAAGGTAAAAAATTGTGTGGGTTTATTCACAGACAAATTAACAAGGCATTTGAAAAAATCAGATTATCCCATTAAGTGTCTGAATCGAGATTTCATAACCCAAACGCGGTAATATTTAAAGTAAGAAAGATGGCAAAGATCAGGAAACGATACAAACAAGTACCACACCTGACCCTGGATACCACATGGGAAAGTAACAAAAATACAATAAACATCACCAACAAGAGCCAAATATATTATATGTCAGCATTCTGAAATAAATTAAATGTGTATATTATTATTGCTTCTGGGTATATTTATCCCTACGTTTTTTTTTAAAAAGGCGAAGGGGATATTTTAATCGCCTCCGTCCGTCCGTCTGTCCCTTTTTCTATCTCTTCCTAAACCATTGGACGAAATTTAACCAAATTTGGGGTGTGAGTTACTCACATAAATGGGGCGTGCAACGGCAATTTTTTTTGCCCCGCCCCCTGGGGCCCTTGGGTGGGGTCAAAAGGTCAAGTATCATTTATTTTCAATTACAGAGTCAATTTCAACGATTTTTTTCCAAACTTTGTGTGTGTTCTCACAAATGAAAGATACAAAACATATAAGACGGGATTTTTATTCTGTTGCATGGGTCATCCCCCAGGGGTGGAACTTAGGGGCGCTGCACAGGGGGTCATTTATTTCAAACATGGTAATGTGGCATATCGAATCGCCGGGGATCACGAGTAAGACAGAATGCAAGTAAAATTTTCATCCTAGGGTCAAACTGGTGACCTTGGGGTGAGGTCAAAAGATCAAATATCATTAAATTTCGGTTACTATGTCAATTTCCAAAGATTTTTATACCAAACTTTGTGCGTGTTCTCACAAATAAAAGATAGAAAACATACTAAACAGAATTTTCATTCTGTTGTTGGAGTCATGCCCCAGGGGTGGGACTTGGGGTGCTGGGGGGTCAAAAACTTTAGAGTGGGGATTTGCGATGGCGCCCCATCGACTGCGCTTTCTAGTTAAATTTATATTGATATTGTATACAAATCACTCCCGTAAAACATGCACGACCAGCTATCTAGTAGAGATATTGGCTTTATATTTACTCTGAGCTTAAACAATTATTTGAGCTGGTTCCCAGCAATGACCGCAAACATATGCCACCAGGACGAATAGACACGATACCAAGGGTAAACATGAGAAGTGATATATGTAAGCAAAGCTACCAGATCTAATGTAATGCACATACTCTGACCACAGATCTCCAGAACCTTAAAATCTTGCCTTTGTGAGGAGTACCTTAATCTGATATACAGGTTTAAATATTATTTACACTATAAAACATCAACATATATATTTAAAGTTAAATTGATTCGTATAATAGTAGCTAATGCCCACCAGAACCAAATCCTATATTTGGCCCAATTTAGATGCCCAATTTTGAATGTTTAAAGACTTCAACGCTCATTCGACATTTTACGTTTTAAGTCGAAATATTTCACAAATATATATGAATTTGATATAATATTCACATAAATAATTCAGTTTTAAATGTTCAGTGCGTATCTAGTGCCATTGTACCAGGTTTTAGGACACACTTTCAGTATCGTTTTACTGATATTTTTTTCTGTTTCTGAAAAACTGGTTGTTTCCTCAGCAAGTTATGCCACCGTATGATTATAGGACATTGGTGAGTATTGAAAGTATAAATACTAATGGTATCAGGAGTAGTAAGGTTATTTATTAGATTAAATCAAGGATAAGTAGCAAGTCTGATGAGCGAGGTCATTGCACAACCCTTTGGTCTGCACTATAATCAATATGTGAGTACGAACGTCTGTCTGTCCGTACTCACGAATAGACTCTTGTTGGCTTCTTTAGATTTCCGAATATTCTTTAAATTCCAAGACCCTTGCAAACGTTGTACAAAATAAATTAATTAGTTTTGCCACTTTGTTGTATAGTAGTAGCAAGTTTTTGGAAATTCACAACAAGCTACTGTATATAATTGATCTCTTAGTACTGGTAATGAACTCAAGATTGCACGACCATTGGGTCTGTATTATAATACTTTGTGAGTCCATCTATCCGTCCGTCCATCCGTCCGTCCGTCCGTTAGTGAAAATGTTCATCACTCTTGAACCACATGGTAAATTTTGATCCATTTTGCATACGTACATTGTATGCATGTCCATATTGTTTAAACACCGACATGCCGTAACAGCCTTTTATCCGTCCGGTTGTTGTCAGTTAATAAAAATGCAAATAACTCTTGAACCACACAATACATTTGGATCAAATTTTGCATACTTATTGATTATTACATTGTGCAAAACGGTGGCGATTATTTGCCGAGCACCATTTCGGCCTGTCGATGGCTTTTAGTGAAAATGCTCATAACTCTTCAACCTCATGGTATATTTTGATCATATATCTTCCTCGCGGTGCCATGAGGTTGTCTGCGGTTTTTGATTCTGGTATTTCCTGATCATACTCACTTACTATTATAGTGCATTGTTACATTTTCTAGTTACTGTTATGCTAAACGTTTTCTGATCTTTAAAGATAAACATTATTTGGAAAGTACATATTAGCTGAAGACTAGAAGAACTTTATCAGTACCCATGCTGCAAGTGACGCTAAAACTCATACAGTGCCCATGCAGGGCCTGACAACAGCCAAAGCATCAGGTCCCTACCATCTCATCAGTAGATAAGTCTATAAGTCGGAACCGTCATAGAGTCTGCTGTTGTTAAAACACAAATGTTGTTTAATTCAAATGGAGAAATCATATCGTATGCAATGCATCACCACAGAGACAAAAATCAAATCAAAATAACATACTATTATGAAACAAATAAAATAACCATTGACTCATAGACAGTCAGTCAGCCAGAGAACCTAACATTGTATTTAACAATCAACTCTGAAACTGTTTACGAAAGTTTGTGATGCTGATAGTCTTGATTTAGTAATGAAGCAGATAAAAATTGGTTTCTATTTTTGAAGATTCTCACAAAACGGATGAGCTGGATAATGTATGTACCATAAGAAGGGGAGCTGGGGACATCTTCAACAAAAAAAGGGAAAATTGATTTCAAGATTTAATTTCATCTCGCTTATCGTACATTTTTGACAACCTGCTAACCGCAGTGGTCACTTTGTTCCATGGCCGGAACAGCGGGTTCGGACCCCCCCCCCCACACACACACACACGCCTGAAAAATCACAAAAATATAGGGTTCCTTAGCAATACTCGTCCGGATCCCCTGAAAATCACAAAACTACCAAGCCAGTATTCATTGTTGGACCATCATCAGCCCGCCAGCGAAACGCCATTTAAATGGCGCTTGGCTCGCGGGCCATTGATGACTCATTTATAGTGGTATTTTGATCCTCTATCCCTCATCAACTAATACAAAAAATAAAATTTTATCAAATTTGGACCCCCTTTAACATAACTTTCTGGATCCGCACATGATGGCTTAAGATCGGGCTGAACCATTTTGTGTTTTAACAACAGCAGAATCTAGGGCAAAGGTTTGGCTAGTAAAATATATTTAAGACCCATGTGGTTTCGGCTTCTGTCCATTCTGAGCTGGTGCAACCGCAAAATAATCTAACAAAGTAAGTAAGGTTGCAAAGATCAGGAATCGATACAATCAAGTACCACACCTGACCCAGGATACCAATGGGAAAGTGACAAACTCACAGAAGACACCACAAACGAGAGCCAAGAGGTCAGCCCTTTCCCAGCAGGTGACCACGAAGCACATATAAACAGACGCGCTCAAAACATAGCAAACACAAGACAGAACAAAAACATAAAAGATCCACAAAAGAAGTACCGCCTTGGAACGGTCAGTAAAATATTTTACTGGAGGGCTTAAACCAGTTCAACGGCGCCAACCTCACCCTTAATTCAGATGTGGATCGAAACACATAGAAAGTCAAAAGTATTGCAGAATGCCAACCTTAAAGCATTCTGCAATACTTAAAACCTTCACTAAGCGATAATGTGTCTGGAAAACCAATTTTTGGTCTTCCTGTGTGGCCGCCCAAGACAGGTTTACTGTAAATTTACGCGCACAAAGACATAGCAAACACAAGACAGAACAAAAACATAAAAGATCCACAAGAGAAGAACCGCCTTGGAACGGTCAGTAAAAATTTTACTGGAGGGCTTAAACCGGTTATTGGCGCCAACCTCACCCTTAATTCAGATGTGGATCAAGACACATAGATATTTGGTTTGCATGAAAGACCCCTAACTTATCAATGCATCATCTCCTAAAACATATAAATCAAGATATAACAAGGAGATAAAGCAAGGATAATGACTCAACAGTAAATTAAACTGAATACCGGAGCAAAAGAAATCCAACAGGTAAACCCCGGTGGGCCCGACAACAGACATGGATCTTTCAGCAATAGAGAACCAACACAATTTGAAAATAAAAGATGCGGTTTCATTGAGTCTGTTTATGCCGCTAATTAAACTATGTGTATGTGGATGAACAAGTTGAACAATGTCTAATAGTTATTTTCAGATGACATCAACAAGTTTAGTCATACTGTTGCCCATTGACACTATATAACTTACTTATTATATAGTAGAATGTCAGGTTTCCAAACAGCATCATAGGGCAAACGAACCACCTTTAATCCATTATATTTATCTGGGTGCCACCTTAGAGCATAGTCAATCCACATCTGAAACATATGATATACAGTTATTACAATTATTTCGCTGAATATCTATCCAGATGCAACCATAGAGCAAAGTTGATCTACTTCTAAAACTCCACAACTAAAACGGACTATACACGTAGAGGTGTTTCGTGTTTATTTAACCAAATTTGAAAATGCCGTTCCTCATTTATTTCTCTTTATATTGGGTAATAATTGATTTCAATGGGTTAGTCTGATCTCCAGAAATACACAGTCATCAAGAAAATAGTTCTTAATTTTTATTTTCTGGTTTGAAACAGTCTCTGAGGATGAGTAGTCAAATTTAAAGCGTTTAAAAATGCTGTCTGAAACGAAATGTACTGAATCTTTCTCGAACAATTTTTAAAAAGTATGAAGTTTTCTCTTGGAACCTTTAATATATTGTACATATATAGTTAAAGTATGTTGTGTTAGAAAATAAAGTATTCCATTTGGATATTAACTTTATGAAGCGATATGAACATCAAATTTGAGGGTTTACAGTTTCCATAGCAACACTAAATTGTATACAAAATACTCAAATGCAATATTTGGTTATCAGTTTTATCGGTAATAGATACATAAAATATCTCAGAAATTGAGTCGGTTGTGAGTTTTGAAAATTTGCTTTTCAAACTTCTTCCTAGACACATTTTATACATAAAATAGCCATTTGGGCACTTGTATGGAAGAATTTATCAAGCCCAGTTTCCAAGCAAAAACAGGCACACATACAGTGAGCCACTTTAGTTACGCACCACTTTTTCAGGCCCCACATTTTTTTTTTACAAAAATGCTGCAATCGAACATTCTCTATGATAATTTATTTATTGACATTTTATCTGTTTGATAACATCGAAAAAAAAAATATTGGAATCACTCATGCGAATCATTCTGCTACTCAAAGGAAATTTTGACAAATTTTGAAAAATGCACGTGCAAGCGGAACGTCTATTTTTTCTATTTTTTGTTTTGTGCTAGGCATTATCCATGGTGATCGTTGTGACAGAAAAACACCAAAAACAAATTATTTATTCAAGTAAAACCCCTTTTATCGGTCGTTGGATTTAGTAACACCGTTACTTTTTGAAGAAATGCTCGTTTTAACGTCATATTAACGCCAGTTACAATAATCAAACTGGGTTTTCTTCGCAAACTATTTTGTAATGAGTCACTTGTTGACATAGAAGTATCAAAACACTAAAACATCTTATCATTGACACGTCTTATAGCCTTGGTAGTAGTGACGTCATCACTAACGTCAACACTATGACGCCAATTAATCCATTATTTTCTTTACGAAAATAAACGGCGGATACATGGTTTTTTAAAATGCAATCATAAAACAAGTGTTTTGATAACTAGTTTACTAAGAATCATACGAAATTTTAACTAACTTAAAAAAAAGTACTAAAACCAACTTTTTTCAAACCTTGATCAGCTGGGAAACAAAACAGTAAAACCTTAAAAAAACTATGAAGTTAACAATCACATTTCAGTCTTAGATATTGCCAAAAATAAATCGGCTCTTATATCTGGCAAAGCAGAAATTCGACTCTGAAAAAAGTGCAATGTGATCTGAGTTTCAATTGAGATAATGCAATGTGAAATGGTGTTTTGATGGTAGTGCACTTAAAAATCCATTTTCTCCTTTGTTTCTGATCTGATCACATTGAAATTTCAATGGCTAATGCAAATATAGATGCGCTTTACGTTGGTTATTTCTTTTTTGAGTAATTTTACATTTTATAAGTGGTGCGTAACTAAAGTGGCTCACTGTAGGTTGTTTCTCATTTTAATAATAGACTGAGTGTGCCTCTAAACTTGAAAGACAATTTCATACTTAAATACGTATTTCCTTAGAAAATACACCAGTTTTAGCACTTAAAATCAGTTAAAAGGGGAAGGGCGTATTAAGGGCCACCGTGTTATGACTATGCTTTAAATTGCCATATTGTCTATTTGGCAATACCAGGGACACGTCCATTATGCATGAAAAGCAAATGTGTTTGTTTTAATTATATACAACCGCAAAAAGTGATTCAAATCTGTTCAAATAAACATGAAACAGGTCTCGTATATGGTTATCATGCTGATTTTGCTGAATATTTGAACTGGTAACAGTAAAGCACATTGTCAATCCAAATCTGTCACAGATTAATGGGGATAATACAACAGATAACTTAAGGGATTGGTAACTCTGATATTGCTGAATATTTATCCGAATACATCTCAGAGCAGAGTCCTCCTCCTCTGAAACAGATCATAAATAAAAGGGTTATGAAAGTAATGAAATGTAAAGACTTATTATTTTACTAAGATTATCTTGCCAAAAAGAGAAAGAGCAAGAAATAAACTATGCGGTCTTGAGTACATGCCTTTCTTCTAAAAAGCATTTATGAAGTCGTTGACAAGTAATAACTCCGTAAGCATCGTTTCCCTCGGGGTGCTTGATACCGTTACACTTTCCTATTATATAGAGCCATTGGTCTAATGCAGCTCGAAACAACCTATTTTATTTAAATTTCGGTTTTAAATTATGTTTTGTCACTTTTCCATGTGGTGTCCTGGGTCAGGTGTGGTACTTGATTGTATCGATTCCTTATCTTTGCTATCTTACCTCCTTGCATTTTCAAGACCAATGACCGCTAAAACAATACGCAAATCAAAGAGAGACTTCTGAATCAAGCAGTGATTTGATTCAATTGCGTCCCTTTTCATAATGGAAACTTTTCTCTCTTAAAGGAAAGAGTTTGCTCCCCGAGGGAGCGAATTCTTTCCTATAAGTGCAGTTCCTTATGGCATGGAAAATCACTTTTACCACATAATTTGACCTCCCTTGAATGCTACTTTTTCCATTACGCACGTGCATAACTGCGTAATGGGAGCTACGCCGATGCAGACTAGCTGCATTGGAGATATATTGCAGTTGATGTAATAGATTTGGTCTTGTGTGAGTACTTTCTCTTTCTGCAGGCATATAAAGACTTCGACTGACTTCAAATTAAACTATAGTACCTACTGAAGTTCTGATGCAATATATGTGTGCTCACGTTTACACATGAACGGCTATAGCTACAACTTTAGAAGATGAACAAGTAAACAAGTATAGTTTGACAAAAGTGAAGCCAAAAATTCTACTAGCCCTGTATTTCAACAATTCATCTTTGACGACGATAAACCTATCATAGCTCAACCTTCTTGTCACTAATATAAAAGAATCAAGAACCATAAAACAAGTACCAATACTAAGTATACTGAAGATAAACAAAAGAACTTCAATGCCTGTATCAGGAAATATCTTAGCATGCCAATAATAAGGTAACGTAATGATTTGCTGAAGTCTCGCGCAATGACATAGCTAAAATAGGTCTCATTGGTCATGTCATGTTCGCATTGGTATCTCTAATTATATCTACACTTTTTGAAAATATTCTAACATACTGTAATCGGTCCCATCTGTCCGTATGTCTTCCAGTCGGTTTTACTCGTAATACGAACTCCTGTTTATATTTTAGTTTGTGTTTATACAACAGCAGAACATAGGTTAAAGATTTAGCCAGTAAATTCATTTAAGCCCCTTCCCCCCTCCCCCCCCCCCCCCCCCCACTCAAAAAATGGCATTGGCTGCTGTCTGATCTAAGGCGGTGATGATTCTGACGTTGTTGCTACATAATTTGTTGTCCTGGTTTATTGATTCAGTACTTTGTGTTATTTATAGTATTGCAATCATCTTTTAGCCGAATGGGTCGGTTGCTTTGCTTTAATTATATTCTTGTTTTTATGTGTTACTACGTTTATCTGTGTATGTTTTAACAACTACAGATTCTAGGGCGAAGGTTTGGACAGTAACATTAATTAAAGCATCCCTCCCCCAGTGGCTTCGGCTGTGGTCCATTCTAAGGCGGTGGTTCTTCTGCTGTTTATTCATTGTTTGTTGTTGCTTCCATTGTTTGTTTGGGTTCTGTATGAGGTCCTTATTTTGGACTTCATTAATTTGTGTCCTTGCTAGTTTTGCAATCATCTTGCTAGGGAAAGAGAGCTACTTTTCTGAATGTAATGTCGCTGTTATAGTTATTTTACTCTACCTCGTGATATGTGATTGTGACATTTCCTTGCCATACTCATTAACTTTTCAATGATCCCAATATACAGTGACCAGGTAAGATTACATAATTAAAGATATATTTTCTTATTTCTAAACTAAAATAGTTGTTGTTGATAATCAAACAAGCCGTTTCAATGAGACGATTCCTTTTAGCACCCAAAACGAATGTTAGAACTGATGGACAAGAAAATATTCCTAATTCTACGCTCAAGCATGTTGTTTATCTGGACCTTAGCACTTAGCAATGGTGAGTATCTGTCCTTTAATGGAGTATTCTTGCCTAGTTAAGACACGATTGTAGTGAGTATATGTCATGGGTAAGGCGAACGTTTGTGGTGAGTATCTGCCCTTCAATGAAGTATACTTGTCTAGTTAAGGAAAACGATTGAAGTGAGTATATGTCCTATAATAAAGTAAACCTACCAGGTATGAAATAAACATACCTGGTTAGTTATACGTTTGTAGTGAATATCTGACCCATAATGATGTAAAAAGTACCGTTTATGGTGAATGTTTGTTGAGAGTAAAGGCTGCGAAAAGTGAAGAAAGTAAGGGTGCAAAGATCAGGAGTCGATACAATCAAGTACCACACCTGATCCAGGACAAACTTACCTGGTAAGGCTAACGTTTGTAGTGAGTACCTGTCTACAATGAAGTAAACTTACCTAATTAATACAAACGATTGTAGTGAGTATGTGTCCTATAATGAAGTAACGTAAGTATTCTCCGTTCTAAGGTGGTGCTTCTGTTGTTGTTGATTCGTTGTTGATTGTTAGTACCATTGCTTTGTTCTAGTTTTGCAATCATATTGATGGAGAAGAGAGAGCTGGTTGTTTTGCCTTTTTGTCTTCCTCGTGTCTCTTGAGTGTTGTGTGGTTCTTCCTTACGGGGCCATGGGTTTATCTGCAGTTTGTGATTGTGGTATTTCCTGATCATACTCACTATTTTTACCTGGTTAAGGCAAACGTTTGTAGAGAGTATCTGTCTTGTAATGAAATAAACATACCTGGTTAAGTTGTAGTGAATATCTGTCCCATAATCATGTAAAAGTACCCACTTCATACTCTGTAATTATTCGAAAAATTTTCTTCTTTTTTTTTTTTTGAAATCATTTATAAAATAGAATTAAGTTATGTTTTCACAATAAATATTTTCAGTACAGCTGAAAAGTGCATGGAAAAGTGAATTATCTTATAAAAACTGGTGTTTTTTCTCTTGAAAGTAATTATTTGCGTCTCTCCAATAATTCTGGACAGTTGATTTTTAACATAAATGCTCTTGTTTTGATCGTGATAATTTGTTAAGATTTACGAAAATGGTAAAATCTTTACGTGAATTTGAGTATTTTTACTGTATTCTTGAAAAATAGAAAATTTACTTCAAAAATTAAAAGAACAAAAATTACAGACTATGCAGCTTTAACGCAAACGTTTGTAGTGAGTATCTGTCCTGTAACGAAGTCAACTTACCTGGCGAAGACGAACGTTTGTAGTGAGTATCTGTCCTGTAATAAAGTAAACTTACCTGGTTAAGACGAACGTTTGCAGTGAGTATTTGTCCTGTATTAAAGTAAACTTACCCGGTTAAGACGAATAATTGTAGTGAGTATCTGTCCTGTAATGAAGTAAACTTATCTGGTTAAGACGAACATTTGCAGTGAGTATCTGTCCTGTATTAAAGTAAACTTACCTGGTTAAGACGAACGTTTGTAGTGAGTATGTGTCCTGTAACGAAGTCAACTTACCTGGTTAAGACGAACGTTTGCAGTGAGTATCTGTCCAGTAATGAAGTAAACTTACCTGGTTAAGACGGACGTTTGCAGTGAGTATCTGACCCGTAATAAAGTAAACTTACCTGGTTAAGACGAACGTTTGCAGTGAGTATCTGACCTGTAATAAAGTAAACTTACCTGGTTAAGACCAACGTTTAAGTGAGTATCTGACCTGTAATGATGTAAACTTACCCTGTGAAGACGAAAGTTTGTATTGTCGTATTTTTGACCCCATAGTTAAAAGGTAGCAACCTGTGCTATTTTTATCTACAGTTATATTTTGGCTAAATATAGGGAAATAAAAAATGTTAAAACTTTTTTTAAATCCATTGTATCACAACGATAGCAGTGCAGCTATGTCTTCAGCTGTAGCGTAGTGGGCTAAGCACAAGACACGTAGCATAGGTGGTTTGTTCAAATTTCACAGTCAGCGATTTTTGTTTTGATTTTGTTTTCCTGTGAAAAAAGGTCAGTATGCAATAAAACGCTAGGAAGTTGTAAACATGTTTTATTTTTGTGCAAATTGTATATATGTATATTGACATGTGATCACATTACAGTTTTGTTTGATTTGATTTTTTATGTCCCATCAACAATCTTTCAGTTATATAGGGACCGGTCTTCCTTGGTTGAACCAGTACTAAGTTAAGATTAATGTTCTTGCTCAAGGACACAACACAGTGACACCGGTGAGGCTCGAACCATCACACTGCAGTTGCTAGTGAGGCAGAATATTGGACCATCAATCGTTATTGGCTCAAAGGCAAAACATTCTCGCCTCACCAACAACTGCAGTGTGACCACAAGTCGATATATATTTATACATTTCGCTAAAAAATTATATATTTACACACTCTTTTAGTGTGTTTTAGGTAAAACAAACCTTTTTGAAGACAAAAATATGATTGAAACCACTCCTTGTGAGAATCGAACTTACCGCCTGTATGATACGATTCTTGCACTTAGCCCACTGTACCACAGCTGGATTTCAGATAGCCTAATTTATTTCCGTATGTTTGGCGAAAACTACAGATAACAAAGCGGAGATAAAAATAGCACAGATTTGGCCTATAGGGTCAAATAAATACCACAATAGTGAGTATTTGTCCTGTAATATATAAAGTGAACTTACCCCGTTAATGAAAACATTTGTTGTAAGTATCTGTCCTACATAAAGTAGACTCATGTGGTTAAGGCGAACGTTTGTAGTGAGTATTTGTCCTATGATGAAGTAAATTGACCTGGTGAAGACGAACATTTGTAGTGAGCATCTGTCTTATAATGAAGTAAACTTAGCTGGTAAAGGCGAACGTTTACTTCTAATATGAATTAAACGTACTTGGTTAAGCCATCAGTTTCTAGTGACTATCTGCCCTAGTATTATGTAAGCGCACCTGGTTAAGCCAACAGTTTAAAGTACGAATCTGTCCTATTATCAAGTAAACGTATATGGCAAATCTATACTAGAGGACTTTGAAAACGCATCTCCATATTTTTGCACTTTTCTTGAAAACCGTATAAAATGGTGAACAGACATGAGATTTTGGGTCCAAATGAGGTACCTGGTCGAAATTGAGATTTTTATATTTTCTGATACCTATATGTCTCTGGAGTATACATGTGTAATTTCAGTTCGATATCTTTAGCGGTTTCTGAGAAATAGGCAATAGTTCATAGGTCCCTGCGTCATAGAATTGTATATAAAGTGTTTGCGACGTCAACGTAAATTTTCTGATAGATAACTTGGCGAGTTTATTTCAGGATGCTTGAAACGAATCAATTATTCTTTTGGAAAGTTCATTTCACTTCAGAAATTCTCGATTAGGACATTTTGGGATCATAACGTGAGCGGATAAATCGTCAACATTATTTCTTTAAAAATATAAATGTATTTCGTCATACGGCTTATTTCTTTAAAGTTCGAACACTAAAGATAAGGCATTTTTCCAGGGTTCGAAAATTTTGAAATTAAAATTCAGATGATATTGCTACAGTACGAAATGTTAGAAAGTGGTCTTTATCATGATAAAAATGGGATAAAAATGCAGATCAGAAAGTTGATCATTACCATGTTTAATCAAAGCACTGAGAGTACTGATGGAAACGATGTCTTGTGATTTTAGTTCTTGTAGATTAAGCAGAGTGCATTTTTGTAGATGATATTTTAGGAATATTTGAATTTGTATATTGTATATTTTTCTGACCAATGATGAAGGAAAAGTTTGATAAGATTTCTATTTTTAGTTTTTAGTTTTAGCATAACAGAATTTTGAAGGGGCATGCGACAAAATATCAATCTTATCATTTCAAACATGGGCTGGTATGTCTTTAAACCCTATTTCACTTTTAAGCTCTGGTGGCCATTTTGTTATGTGGGATCAAAAATAGTAAGTGAGTATGATCAGGAAATACCACAATCACAAACCGCAGACAACCCCGTGGTACCGGGAGGAAGAGCTGCTCAACCATCACAAGACACCAGAAAGACAAATTAAGCAAAGCAACCAGCTCTCTCTCTCTCTTCCCCATCAAGATGATTATAATACTAGAATGGACATAAAGTAACGTACAACAAAACATAGAACAATTACAGACTCCCACAATGGGAGTAACAATAAACAAAAAGTCAACAACAACAGAACCACCGCCTTAGAACGGACAGCAGCCTAAGCCACCGGGGGGCTTAAATGCACTTTACTGGTACCAAACCTTTTGCCCATATTTAGCAGAGGGCATCATGCCGAATTCATCACTGAAATTATTTTAAGAGTTTGGATTACTGGTTAAGAAGTTTAGATTTCTTTTTAGATTTTCAATTCTGTTCATTGTTGCCCTATTTTGAGGGTAATGTGATGAATTATTGCAAACAGGAAACAATGGTTAAGGAAAGGTGGTTTATAGCCATTTCCTTTTGCCTAGCTCTTGATAACATTTTGTTCAGTGGAGCAACCCGTTAACATTTTGCTAAAATAGACTTGCATTATTATTGCCTAAAAATTCCAACAAGGGCAATAAATAAAGTTTTAAGGGTCGATTTTGACGAAACTTATAGGATATCAGAGTACTTGATACTTATTGTGTACCAAATATGTATCAAATCTGACCAGTAGTTCTGAGATGTGGATGGACAAAAATGCGACAGACGGACGACGCCAAAACTATATCCCTCAAACTTTGTCAGGGATTATTAGATATCAGCATAGCTTCATACTAAAAAGCTTTTAATATGTTATGTGTTCTGATAATTTTTATCACCTGGTAAAATAGCTTGTTTGAGTTTACGTTAATTTCTCTGTCAAATGTCTCAAATTTGTTCCAAAATGTTCGCTTTTCCAGTTTTTAGCCCATTTTGATGTCCATTTTTGGTAACCATAGCAAAGATAAACGTCAATTTAAAAGTTTTACTTTTAAACTTGGTATATTGTTCAAATAAACCAAAAAGAACAAAATGGTGAAAAGCATTTTTAGCCCATATGTGGGCCAAAATAGCACCCCCCTGATGCATGTAGCTCTTTGGCAATATTAACTGTGTATATCTGGCATATAGTATAGATATAAAAAGAAGATTTATAGATGGTAAACTTAGCTTTCATTAAGAACATTGACAATAAAAAGTAAAAAAAAGCACTTAAAAATAAAAAAGAGCAAAAAAAGAGCCATGACATGTGATTTCCAAAAATGTGGCATTTTGACAAGTGTAAACTTAAGCGTTGCATCGATGATCAATTATAATCACCAATTATAATCGATGATCAATCAACAACTTCGTTTGATTGTGTTTTTGGTAATAATCGATGATAATTGAAAAACATCACACTTGATCCAATTTTAAGCTCCTATTCTAAATATGCAAGTTTGCTACAAGGAATAGCAGTTAAATGGAGAGTTAAATGGAGTTTGCTGTCAGGACCAGTTGTGGTATTGGCTACTAGCACAAAGGCTCTGATCAGACTTTACCCGAACCTTTGCCGGTCACAGGAAATCTCATGTCACCTAATTCCTTGAATTATACCCAAATCAGCATTTGTAATATTCTTACAACCACCAGGTTGAGTTTTGTTCATAATGGCACAGAGTATGCTCAAATAGCAAAGGTACTAGCAACAGCAAATTGTAAATTTACAAGCAATTTGTTGACAAAATTTTTAAACAATATAATATCTGGTTTCAGCGACTATTTAGACTTCTTACAGATCAAACATAATATGGAGTTTGTCAAAAAGCAAATAAAGCATTTTCACATGCTTCTGCAAAATATACTGTTTGTTTTTTTGTTTGATTTGATTCTTTACGTCCCATCATAAATCTTTCAGTTATAAAGGGTTAGTAAGGGTTAAAACCAGTACTAAGCTAGGATAAATGTATCTTGCGCAAGGACACAGTGCAGTGACGCTGTTGAGGCTCGAGTCTGGGCCCCTTCATCTCGAGTCAAGCACTCTACCACTGAGCCACTGCATATACATATCTTTAACAAACATGCACTTTGTTTGTAAGAAAATTAACTCATTGTGCTACCAATGTTTATTATAGGAAACAAGGCTGTGACTCTCGGTGGGTGAAATTATTTTGGACCTCAAAACTTTATGCAATGACACAATGACAATACATACGTTACCTCAGACCTACATACAATGACTAGTAACATGTATACAATCTATACATAAACTCAACTATCGTATGGCAGTACTGTTATTCAGTAGATAACATCACGCTATACAAAGTAGATCTTGCACAAAAGATTATTGCATAGAGTTTAATATCAAGTTTGTGCAAATGTGAATAAAGCATTTTCACACATTTCCTTTACTTGGCATATGCAAAATATACTTATCTATAACGAACATACACTTTGCTGAGAATAATTCTAATCCATGTGCTACCAATGGTTATCTTAGGACACAATGATGTGACGCTTGATGGGTGCAATTATCTACTTCAG
The DNA here is from genome assembly GCA_964019695.1 of Loripinus fragilis. Classification (NCBI taxonomy): domain Eukaryota; kingdom Metazoa; phylum Mollusca; class Bivalvia; order Lucinida; family Lucinidae; genus Loripinus; species Loripinus fragilis. Next base: position 10,545,596 of record OZ026527.1, read on the forward strand.
AACTATATGTAAAGACACATTGACTATTCATTATTTCAGACCTATATGAAATGACTAGAAACATTCATACAATCTATACATAAATTTAACTATCATATGACATGACTGTTATTCAGTAGATAACATCATGTCATACATAGTGGCTCTTACAGAAGTGATCATTTCATGAGAAATTTTAAAAAAGGTATTGCTTTACTTCAAAGAGTGTTTAAGAGTGTTTAGAGTCAAAGAGACTCTATAATGGTTCCTACTTAAAGACTTATCTATTGATGAGATGATAGGGGCCTGATACTTTGGCTGTTTGTCGGGCCCACTGGGGTTTACCTGTTGGATTTCTTTTGCTCCAGTATTCAGATTTATTTACTGTTGAGTCCTTATCTTTGCTTTATCTCCTTGTTATATCTTGATTTATATGTTTTAGGAGATGATGCATTGATAAGTTAGGGGTCTTTCATGCAAACCAAATATCTATGTGTCTTGATCCACATCTGAATTAAGGGTGAGGTTGGCGCCGTTAAACCGGTTTAAGCCCTCCAGTAAAATATTTGACTGACCGTTCCAAGGCGGTACTTCTTCTGTGGATCTTTTGTTTTTTGTTCTGTCTTGTGTTTGCTATGTCTTTGTGCGCATCTGTTTATATGTGCTTTGCGGTCACCTGCTGGGAAAGGACTGACCTCTTGGCTCTCGTTTGTGGTGTCTTACTGTGAGTTTGTCACTCTCCCATTGGTATCCTGGGTCAGGTGTGGTACTTGATTTTATTGATTCCTGATCTTTGCACCCTTACTTACTTTTATTCCAATTGTGTTTCTTGTCACCAAAGAGTTATTTAACTTCTGGCTATGACATTATTTGTTGACATGATTTGTTTGTTTGATTTGATTCTTTACGTCCCATCAACAATATTTCAGTTAAACAGGGACGGGTCTTCCTTGGTTGAACCAGCACTAAGCTAGGATAAATGCGTCTTGCTCAAGGACCACGACGCAGTGACGCCGGTGAATCTTGAACCCTCAGTCTCGAGTCAAGCACTCTACCACTGAGCCTCTGCGCTCCCTTTTTGACATGATATATTCCACTGAATAACAGTAACATCAAATGAAAAAATAATGTTATTGCCACAGGTTGCATAATTTTGATACAAAGAAGTTATGTTAATAACAAAGTAAATTTTCTTTGAAATAAACCAGCTTTGGAGGTGTTAATTTCGCAATAGTTCATATGATGAGAGAATCTTCCATTTGTGCCCATTTCAAATCATTTCTTAAACTAACCTAAGGCTGTCTAAACTGATTGACTTAAGCTTTAAGTATTTGGTCAACATTATTCAGTCTAGTCAGACTCCTCCCACAGAGGAACGCAAAGAAAAGAATATACTTCCTGGCCCCCATCCCTCAACAAAGTTTGACAAGTAAATTTAATCCTGCCAACAATAAAGGAAACATCTCTCAGAAACCTTCAGCAGAAAATAAAATGCCCCACTCTACCACCTTGTTATGAAATGATAACTTGTGTAAGACCCTCTATAAAATACATAGAACAAATCAGAACGAATTGGATAAGAGACCCTATTTCTGCTTGTTAAAGTACCATCAGCACATCAAAGAACAAACATAAGTCCCTGTCAAGGCTAGTGACCAAGTCATTTTCTATTTCATCCTTGCTGGGAATCTATCTTAATATATTATCCCAAGGAATCCTAGTTATATAGTTGGATTTTATAATACGGTAAATATTGTATTAGTTCGTACACTCGAATAGTTCGTTAAATGTCATGTATTAGTTCGTACACTAGTCATTTTTATATGCAATTCTATTAGTTCGTACACAACGATTTTTTCCTTCATTGGTGCTTGTTTTTAATCAGCGTGGCTGTCAACGATATGTTCCTGTTAACTTTCGCGTGCTTACACCAAACAGACCTTTTCGTCTGTCAATCTAACGACTTCGGTCGCTAATGTAAATCCAGCATTGACGTCGCATGTTAATAACATTAAAATTTGTTTTCTGAAAATCGAGCGAATGCTAAGGAGTTCTAGCGATAAGGCGTAAATTTTCCCTAGTTGACATGGTTGCAAAACCTAAATTTTGAAATTGCCCTAATGTTTTTAAAATTGGTCTGTTCCGGTAGTAAAATTTACATAGAAAGCATCAAAATAGGTTTCAAAGTGATTCATCATTTACAAAACCGTTAAAACTTGCGCCTTCTACTCCCACCCCTCATTTTACGTCTTTAGACTGGGTGCCGTTTAGACGAGAGTTTTAGTAAATCCTTTGCAGGTTTTCAAAAAGTAAAAGAGCTAAAATATAAAGGATATAAGTACCCTTCATTTTCGAAACTTTGCGGTTTTTCCTCTGCGCATGCGTACGAAATATACTTAAAATTTTGACGTTTGTCATTGAAAAGATGAAACTGGCGTCTTTCAGTTTGTTTTTAGATGCTTTGCCCCCCTAGACCCAAGATGCCCTTTGGACAATTAAATGTCGCTATACAAATACATAACATATGTAAAGGGCGTCTTGGGTCTAGGGGGGCAAAGGGGTTGTATAAGCGAAAGAAGACATCAAATATCTGACAAAAAATAGACCACTTTGCAAGATGGCCGTTTTTATTGTACATCAACTGTATAAATAGTTTTACTGTACATAGCGTGATAGGACGATTGGTTCCCTTGTTTAACGGTCTAGTTCCCTTATATGTTACTGAATAACAAGTACAGTTGATGATCGAAATAAATTCCCATTCAATAATAAGTAGAGTTATTACATGCACTAAGGAAATCCCGTTTTAAATATACAAATTCGGGGGCAATGGTGCATCGACGGCCCGTCTATATATATTTGTTTAATGTGCCTAGTTTCTCCAGTCGTCATTTCAACAAAATAAAACGAACGTCTCGTTTAGGGAGATTGCTCGCCTTATCGCTAGAAATTCTTTACACGACCTATGTCGCCGATGCGTCGGAGATATATTCTGTACGGTCATTACAAAAAGTGTCCTTAGAATAATGGGTAGTTACATTTTACTTCTGTGTCATATATCTTTTATAATCGGACACCCAAGCCGCGTGCGACCCGGAAAGCATTTTTATACTTGTGCAGTTCGGGCCCGACACGAAATCAACTTGCGCGGTGCCTCATATAAACTGGTACCAGAATATTTCGTAAATAGCCTGCTGGTACTTATGACAAGGCCAAGGAGAGCATGTGCGTTTGCGCAATCTCATCAGGGTCCCGCTGCTCACTAACATACAGTTTGAAGTGGATGAAGACTCAGCATGCTCAGACCAAATCAAATTCTAGATATTTACGTACGTTTTGTTTTATATAGTTGAATATCAATTTCGGTTTTCTGAGCGTAAATAACTCAATAAATGTAGTAATAACGGCTTTTCCTAGGTTCAAACAAATGGAACATTTTAACAAAGTGTTTAGCCGATCGTGGCGTGTCTTGCTGTCCTCATGAAACTACATACGGAAGGTCCTGGGAGTTCATGATTACCGAGATAGTGTACGCATGGACGCACAAACCGAGTATAATTTGATTGTATCATGATTCTAGGTCTTGATGAATGGCATTTCCATGAAATAAGCCAGTTCATGAGATTATGGTACCTATCGCATGTGCGAGCAGCGAAGGCTCAGACGAGCCTGTGCATCTGCGGAAAATCGCCAGCGCCTTCAGGCTTAACTGCGAGCATAGAAGGAATGTAGATGAAGGTACGTTCATTAATTTAGGATAATAGCCCCACTAGGTGGCTGTGAATTTGAAAACAGGAAGAATTCGCTTTATTTTAACCACCACACATCTATCGATGTATGTATCCCGACTTTCAATATATTAGTTTTCATGAACAGTCAGACCATGTGTCTTTTTTGGAAGGAAAAGTCTTCCAATATGGATGGATTTTCCTTCCATTTAGTTTTTTACAGAAAATTGGAAGGTCTTTATAACATCCATCGTAATGAAAACAGCAAAAGACCTTGAGATCATCCGCGGTGACATACATAACATCCTTACCACACGTCTGTAGATGTTTTACCCCGACTTTGTTGTATGAGACCAACAAAGTCGCAGATCAGCCTGGGTACCGCACATTCTTATCAGCGCCTTTGTTATGAATACAAACATTAAACATTTTGTCGGGCCTGGTCTGGGTCAAACCTGTCTGCTAATAATATCAGCCGCAGACATGAAGATCAAATCCGCCGCTTTCATGCCACGTGCTGTTTTAAGAGTTGGGTAGCACGTGGTGCATTGGCACATAAAAGCGGACTTCGCACATAAAACATAATTGCTCAGTTGCATGCGCGGATCCAGAAAGGGGTCCAACTTTGACAACTTTTTTTTAATTGATGATGGGAGAGAGGATCCAAACACCACTATATGCGGGTCATCATTGGCCCGCCAGCGAAACACCATTTAAATGGCGTTTCGCTGGCGTGCCGCTGATGGCCCAACATCGAATGCTGGCTCGGTAGCTTTGTGATTTTAAAGGGAACCGGACAGGTATGCTAAGAAACCCTATTTTTCAGGAGTGGGGTCTGCCCCCCTCTGGATCCGCCCATGAGCTATCTGGCATGAAAAGACAATTTCTGTAAACTCATCACTTTCGCTCATTGCGATCGCGTACACGTTCGCAAACATGTAATATAAATTGTTTTGGATCTCGGAAATTTACTTTACAAATTCAAACTATCAATGCCCCACAATTTTATCAAATGGCGGGCGACAGCCAGAACTCCTTTTTTTAAATTTCCAGTGGGTGCATAAAAGGCCTCGATACACCGTCACAAAACCGAAAAATCGCACCGGAAATTCACTTTTTTTCTTAACGACGTGAAGAGCATTAGACGCTAGTAGGCAAAGATGGGCATGTGCATCCAACACTGTTGACTTTACGGTAGTATCTTGCGCGGATCCAGGAATTTTTGTCATAGGGAGGGGGGGGGGGGTAGGGGGCTCCAGGCTCAACTGACAGAGAAAAACACTCTGATAACGTTTTCTTAGGCATCAGCCTTTTACAATTTTACAGAGGGGTCCAATAATTTATTTTAAGGAAAACTATAATTTTTTAAGGTTCCAGTGGGGGTCTATCATTTTTCAGGGGAGGGGGTCCAAATTTTTCCAGGGGGTGTGGGGTCCAAATGCTAATTTCAATTGATTTTGTGATTTTCCAGGTGGTCCGGGCCCCCCATACCCCTCTGGATCCGCGCATGTGTATGATAGATCCACTTGCGATATCCAAATTTTCAAGTCAACAATAAAGCCAATCCCGAAGGACAGGTTTTTTTTTCATGCAATTGTTCATTTTCCATTCCCGGAGCATCTAGTGACACCTCAAAACATGATGAGGTATATGATTCTGCAATATGTTAGTGGAAAACAAATGTTGAGACCTCGGACCCTGGTCCGAGTTGAGACACAGTGATTATCGCGACTTTTAGTCAACTATTGATGGTTTCAGTCTTTCATTATGTATATAAGACTAGGCCTTGATTTCTGGCATCAGTTTTAGAAAAACGGGCTGTCCAATGTTGTCAAATATCGTTCGTGCTAGATACATTACCATAACATACCATGCATAAGGTGGGTGCTTAAGATCAAGCAACATACTCGCTGTAGGAATGTGTTTAATGGTAAAAAAGTTACAGTTGAAACTTTAATAATCAGATCTTAGAACAAATCTACATGGATATGCTCGAGAAGCTCAAAATGGAAGCATGCAGTGTGCAAGAACACATACAATAATATGGCTTAACAACCGCCAGCTTTTTTGAAAAGCTAATACTTGTGTAAATCTATGTTGCGCGAAACGAAACGAAAGTTAAGGTGTATTTATTTTATTATTATTATTCGTTTCTGTCTATCGACAGTGTCTTTTCATGCAATTGACTTAATTTCAAACGCCACTGCTATCATTCTGTCCATAAAAACTTATATCTAGCGCACTATATTTTTAGAACTATTTTAGTGGCGGTCAGGTTCATAAAGGGCGGGAAAACATTAGCAATCCACAAGAAAACGTGTCTTCTTCACGTTTATGACAAAAGGACAGGGCTGCGTTTATTGTCCGTCTCATAATGTTTAAAAGCAAAGAAAATTATAATGATAAAAAACGATTGCAAGATATTGTGCTTTTACTTGCAATATCTGGCTGCATCATAGATATTGCAAACGGTTCTTCGTCGTACAAGAGCAGGTTTTCTCATGCTAAGGCATTGTTTTTCTGACGCTCGTTTGAGGCATCCAATGGGGTTTACTGATTTGCGAATCTGTCCCAATTTTTTACCAATTAGCGTCTTCATAAAACTCATTTTTACCAGTAAGCACATTCAGCATTACAAAATATTTTTTTTTATCACTGATTTCTCTTAAATTAAACTGATTAAAGCGTAATTTTAACAAACGAAACACTGATTTTTAAGGTACCCCGTTGAGACCCTCTCCGTTTGATGTACAAATAAACTTAAAATTCTGTTTCAATCATATGTAAGCTTTCAATAATCAAGTTTTCAAGCACAACAACGTTTTTCTGACCATTGGGTTTACATTTCAGAGCTGAAAACCGCAACAAACTAATAAAATACCAATATTGTTTTTGTCTAGCAGCAGGACAAGGGTTGTTTGCATTAAGGCCATTTGGTTCCCAGCGACTTACACAGGCTGTAACGGTCTGGGTAGCGGACTGGGTAGCAATGTTGAACGGGGGTTCGATGGTATGGGGATTTTGTGTGTATTTTGTGTATATGATACCATTGGAAACAGATGTTTTGAGAAAACATCGTTTCCAAAAATGGTGATCAGATATGATTCCGCGCATCGTGGTTTAATTCTATCTACTCATTTTCTCTCTTTTTCATTATAACAATCGCTATTTTATTTGTTGAAAGAGAAGTTAAAGTAACATCAGCAACAATGGTGCAAGTAAGTAGTAGTAGTATAAAATACTAAGGTCAGTTTACACTCTCAATGGTGTGCCGCGTGCGGTAGTCACCAAGTCAAGAGCTGATCCCGAACCCATCACGCGATATTCAATTCGTAAAAGTCGGGCACCGATTAATTAGTAGTTAAGCCGTGTCTCTTCTGTTCAAAAATGGTGTTAGATCTCTCATACCAATACAGATGCATTGCTTCACTTCAATGTTCCCTTAAAAAACCAAGGCAACCTATCAAGTTTACTCTGTCTCGGCCTTCATTTATGCAATCTTTTCGCCGATTGTGCATACCTTTCAGAGACATCTCGTATAATTGGTGTTATCAAATTCTATATACATGTACAATGTTTGTTTGTTTGATTTGATTCTTTACGTCTCATCAGTTAAACAGGGACGGGTCTTCCTGGGTTGAACCCGGCAGTACTAAGTTAGGATAAATGTGTCTTGCTCAAGGACCACAACGCAGTGACGCCGGTGAGGCTCAAACCCACAGCCCTTCGGTCTCGAGTCAAGCTCTCTACCACTGAGCCACTGCGCTCCCTACATGTACAATGTATTTTCAAGGAAGAAATACATGTAAGATGCTGCGCAGCTTAAAACAAAAGCAGAGAAAAGAGCTCCCACAAAATATATAAAGCAAAAATGTTTTGTTGGCGTTCGAAATCAAAACGCGACCAAATTATGTCCTCTTTCCGCTAGATGCATCGGATCAAGAAAATCATGTGGATGTCTTCCCTATCTTCATATCTTTGATTTAAACGGCGACGTTACAAGATGGCGAATAATAACGCTGGCATACACTGAAACGAGCATCGTATGCCACATCACCCATAAGTAGGATGGACCTTTTCGTTTGTAGCGTGTCGTCTTGATACAACAGACAACAAAACAGTTCACGTGCTGTACGACAAAATTGGGAACAAAAAATACTGAAATGGACATGCATTTTTGCGCATACAATTTGCGTTCGAAATGAAATTGATCTCGTTGTTTTATAAAATGTATTATAATATCAGGCCTGGACTTGGTCTGCAGTGTGTGATTGTGGTATTTCCTGATGATACGCACTTGTTTTTCTGGTCTTTCGTAGAAAAAGAATATAAATGCACTACGGCCGGCCGACACCGAAAGTGTCCGGGAGACACGTTGGTTTTTTTTTGTTTCTTTGTTGTTTGGGGTTTTTTTTGTTTAAAAAGTCAGCTAACTCCTCCAACTCCAACAGTCGCATGTATAAATCTTCCAATCCATAATTAGATATTTTTAGCGAAGAAATCGTAAAATATTTGCGCCTCTTGGGCTTTAAACGATGTTAACAATTGCCGCTTAACAAATTGCGCAACAAAGTACAGTTGCGTAAAATTACGTCACATTTGCAGCGCGTTTTCCCGACGTCTTGTTTTACCACATTTGGGCACAAAATGTCATGGCGCGTCACATATGCGATTGAAAAGTTACTCGCAGGTTTTAATGTGCAACCCAGAATTGGTATGAATCATTCGTTAGTCTGGCTGCACTGTCACGCGACGCTGCTGATGACGTCACGTGGGAACATACAGCATCCATCACCTTTCTGCAGAGTCAAATGAAGCTTATTGATTATTTTTTATGTTTAAACTGTGGCGTGTATGATACCATATCACCAAAGGAGTTTATAGACGTTTTTTAATTAAATGTCATTGATAACTTCAATATTTCGAAAATAAACGTCAAATTTGATTACCAATTTATAGCTCCTTTTTAGAACCAACTTCATAAGTTACCTTTATGCACGCTTTTATTACTGATATTGACTACATACACTGGCAGTCATGTGGCGAAGACATTTTGATGTAAATCTTGGCAGGAGATTTGCTGTCATGTGATCGAGAAGGTCTTAAAAATTTACGTTAACGTCACTTGCACAATACAAAACACATGTGATACAAGTGTAACTTATGCATAATCTGTCATTTGTGTATGCCCTTAGCCTCTTCCAATAAAACCGGACGTAAAAAATCGAAACTTTGAAAGGCCTTAGTCGTTGCATTTTATTACTAGACTATAGTAATCAGGGTGGGTTGGGTATGTCGTACTTTTTAAAGGGGTGTAATTTTGAGCATACCGACCTGTAACTTCATTTCTAATCTTTCAATGATGGATGTGCAATCGTGAAAGAAGCAAAGGACACAAATCTGTTGAGTCAGGAATCAAAACTAACGCGTGTTAACTTGCAGCTGAATTTGTGTCGTTCAAAATCGACTAACCCTGTCTTAAAACGGATACTTTTTCAATACCTTAAAGTAAATTTACAACCATGAATTTTCTAGGACACGTTACAAGGTGGTCAGACTATGATATGCAATAACAATTATTTTGCTGACATTCTCAAGGTTTGTGAAATAAAGAAATTAATTTGGGCGATACGTTTTCAAAGTCCTTAAGTATATATGTTTGTAGTGGCATGCCACCTAGTATGAAGTTAACATACCTGATTAAGCAAAAAGATTGAAGTGGGTAAATATCCTAGTATTGTAGGTATCTACCATAGAATGAAGGTAACACACCTGATTACGCAACTGTTTGTAGTGAGTAAGTGTCCTAGTATAGTAGGTATCTATGTCCCAGTATAGTAGGTATCTACCATAGAATGAAGGTAACATACCTGATTAAGCCAACAGTTTGTAGTGAGTAAGTGTCCTAGTATAGTAGGTATCTATGTCCCAGTATAGTAGGTATCTACCATAGAATGAAGGTAACATACCTGATTAAGCCAACAGTTTGTAGTGAGTAAGTGTCCTAGTATAGTAGGTATCTATGTCCCAGTATAGTAGGTATCTACCATAGAATGAAGGTAACATACCTGATTAAGCCAACAGTTTGTAGTGAGTAAGTGTCCTAGTATAGTAGGTATCTATGTCCCAGTATAGTAGGTATCTACCATAGAATGAAGGTAACATACCTGATTAAGCCAACAGTTTGTAGTGAGTAAGTGTCCTAGTATAGTAGGTATCTATGTCCTAGTATAGTAGGTATCTACCACAGAATGAAGGTAACATACCTGATTAAGCCAACAGTTTGTAGTGAGTATCTGATTCTTCTCATCCTGAGAGAGAAAAGAGAGAAACAACATTAAGGATTCAACGTAATCTCAAAACTAATATTTGATATATCTCTTATAGAAAAAAGTTGTGTAAAACGTGTTATGTATTATATAATATGTTAATATTATGTTGACATCAGTAAAAAAACAATGACGTTACTTTAGATTCTTCAATACATGTTAAAAAGACAAACAACCATCAGTACAATACTCCTCATGCCATCCTTTATCATGCAAAAAAGGTGTAAAAATGATAAAGAAAACATCCTCAAATCAATAATGTGGAAGAGACAGTGAATGTAAAATGGTGCGTTTCTAGAGTCCCTCAATATATTTCGTAAGAAATTAATGCCAGAACGTCAGTCTGACATAAGAGTATTTGAATACTGTACTGATCCGAATTCGTAAATGGTCGAAAGACAGGGGTTATAAACATTATCAATTTATTTCAGAGTTATCCAACGCAGAAATTGTGTGCATATGTCTTTAAACATGTTTGGCAGTACCAACCTCACCCTTACTTTTGAGAGGTTTGGCTCGCATGAAAAGCTCCCTAGTAACACACTGGCTGTTCCATGGAAAAACCCTGGCTCACCCCAACCTAAGAAATTTGGTACCGAACCATTAGCCGACAAGGTAATAGCCACTGTTTTTAGGGACTCCAAAGGGATTATTTTGATAGATTACAAAAAAAAGCGATTGAGTATGATCTAGAAATACCACAATCACACACCGCAGACCAACCCACGGAAAGCCTGATGGTGCTTCGATTACAGGAGATCACTATGTCTATGTCATTAAACAATTAAGGGTTGCTATTAAAGAACAACGAAGGGAAAGCCAGCTGCTGGTGTCCTTGTGCAGGATAATGTCCCCGTGCACATCTCCCGAGTTGGCACGAGCGGCTATTCGAGCAGTTAAATCAACTGCTATACGGTGTATCTGTTTCGACATTTGAAAAGTAATAAGGTTGCAAAGATCAGGAATCGATACAATCAAGTACCACACCTGACCCAGGATACCAATGGGAAAGTGACAAACTCACAGAAGACACCACAAACGAGAGCCAAGAGGTCAGCCCTTTCCCAGCAGGTGACCACAAAGCACATATAAACAGACGCGCACAAAACATAGCAAACACAAGACAGAACAAAAACATAAAAGATCCACAAAAGAAGTACCGCCTTGGAACGGTCGGTAAAATATTTTACTGGAGGGAAGCCCCACTTGCGAGGAATGACATTTGGGGACGACGATGAGCTCAAGGCTGCTACAAGGCTTGCTTTGGCAAGGCTTGCTCAAGGCTTGCTTTGGGGGTCAAACAGACTACTTTTATTTCAAAGGCTTCGACTGGTCAAATGTATGGAAGTAAAGGTGGATTATATTGGAAATCACGTTGAAACCGTCTTCCGACCTGTGAGTTACACCCCGCCTTAGCGAAGAAATAAATTTTCATTTTTAAAAGGAGAGCCTGCCTACTTCATTGCTTTCAAATATATAACCTTATATAGTCAAAAAGATGCAAATCACTCCTCATTCTTAGCATATGCAGGCTGTCCAGAGAGTCTCCAATTGTCGAATATTCCCTCTGTATACAGTTAAAGGAATGTCTGCACTCATAACCTTTACCCAGGCTTTTCACAATTGTGTTTCATTTGAAACACATCTAATTGGCATGTAGCACCCGTTAGTGTAAACACTCCCGTTAATGTAAACGATGACAATTACGGGAGATATCGCTCCCGTTACTGTAAACAGGACCATGTTTACACTAAGCGGCGATAATGCAGACCCCCAAAACAGTATCAACCGTTAGTGTCAACATTATGGAAAAAAATTACAAGAGATGACCATTTATCGCAAACATATGAGAAGCCGTGACAAAACCATATTTTGTGACATTAACTACTGGATAAAGACCACTTTACATGTAACCTACTATTTTTAAATTCATGTGGTCATTTTTGCCTTATGATGAATAGTAAGTGAGTTACTGTGTTTCCAATTTTTAAGTGACCCCCACTTTTTGCCGATTATTCTTTAATGGTGATTTTAATTGAAAAATCAATTAGAGAAGTGAATTTAGATATATACCGCGTAATTGAATTTATTTTTTTTCATTTAAAGAGACTAGGTCTGTAACTATGAACATTTTTCGAAAAAAAAAATTCTTTTTTAATCATTTGTAAAAATAGAATTAAGTTATGTTTATACAATAAATATGTTCAGTACAGCTGAAAAACTGCATGGAAAAGTGAATAATCTTATGAAAACAGGTGATTTTTCTCTTGTTATGAATTATTTACGTCCCTCCAATAACTCTAGACATTTGATTTTTAACATAAATGCTGTTGTTTTGATAGATATAATTTGTTAAGATTTATGAAAATGGTAAAATGTTTACCTGAATGTGTGTATTTTTACTGTATTCTTGAAAAATAGAAACTTTATTTCCAATATAAGAAGATCAAAAGTTACAGACTACGCAGCTTTAAATATGAGTTTTATATAGGCTGGGATTAGATTGAATTTGGGTGTGTGTTTGCTGCTCCTCTTTGAATTAGTCCCCGAGTAAACCAAACGATATAAATAAACTATGACTTATACAGGTCAGCGGTGGTTATTCGTGCATTAAGATATGCTTCAACGCCTATACTTACTAATAAAATTCACTGAATATCTAAAACGGATGCATTAAAATGCCCTGTATTCAAAAACGAACGTTATATGCTGGGTAATTTTATGTCATTGCTTTTCGAGAAAAGTGTTTTAAAAATGTCTTTCAGCAACACCAGTAGGGTGTCAAACGAGTATGGATCCAGGTAATGCCCAACAATTTTGGCCTGATCTGGGTTTAGGATGTTGACAAAGGTTATCGGCGAAAGAGCTTTCAATGTAGTTGGAAAGTAAATCGAAAATCCAAATATGGTGTATTTATGAATTCAAGAAAAATTCAACACAACACCTTAAGAATTGGTGTATTTCCCCAATAAATAAACTTTAAGTGTTAAATGCATATCCCCGATTCACTATAAATCCTCTAAACTCTTTACCTACTAGTATCGTCTGCAGATAACCTTGCAAACAATTTGGACCCAGATTAGGCCCGAGTAAACAGTGGGATGATCTGGATCCAAACTGTTTGACACTTTAATGATATTCCTGAAAGATTAAAAAAAAACAAAAAACAAACAAACAAACTGATTTTGAAAAAAAAAAGGCAGACGACAAAACATGACAAATTACCCAGTAGGCAAACGAGTCAATGGATTTATAAACAAGAGCTCCGCCAGTCCGTTTGCTAAGACAGTTGGAGCATCACTTTCAATTTGGGGGGAGGGGGGTTGGAGCCCAGTGGCTAAGTGGTAGAGTGCTTGACTCGAGACCGAGGGGCCGAGGGTTCGAGCCTCACCGGCGTCAGCGAGTTATGTCCTTGAGCAAGACACATTAGTCCTAACTTCGTACTGGTTCAACCCAGGAAGACCCGCCCCTTTATAACTGAAATATGAGCCGCGGCATGAGATTTCCAACAATATGGTGTGAGCGACCAGCTAAGGCTCAGACCAGCCCGCGCATGCGCACAATCTGATCAGAGCATTTGCTAGTCACTTGAACATTCTATAACTATTGAGCTTCTGCCCGAACATCATTTTGAGTCTACAAGCTTAAAAGGGGGCCGCACAGGCTCGCCTGAGTCTACACTTGTCAAAATGCCACATTGTTGGAAATCACATGCCACGGCTCATATTATTGATGGGACGTAAACACGGGTGGGCATCAGCGGAACTACCGCGAAATCGCGTCAACGTAAATTTGTTCCTTCGTCACATCCGGGACCTTTCGCGTTAGTGGCATCGTCACACAAAAGCCAAACAAAGGTAGGTACTCTCGCTTGTTTTGATTTTTTGTAAAAGAATGTGCAAACTATGTAAATTCGGCAATGCTATTCCATGTAGATATGATTTACCATGCAAAACAGGCCAAACGCGATGTTGAAAAAAGCTTTGCTCTGAGATGAGGACCGTAACCAATTCGAACTCAGTACGGGATTTCTTCAGTTTTATGTCAAAACGAAGAAAGTTTGCAGATGATTTGCCAGTTTTAGCTCAGAGCACGAGCATTTTACACATGGCATGTACATAACAGCCCTTATTCTTCCTTCGGACGTAAAAAAATCGAACCGATCATATACTATGAAGGAGTGATGCCAATGTTTCAGGCGCGGAGGCTCCTTCGCCACCGCGTTAGTTGTAATGTCACGCTCTAGTTCCTTGGAGGATACCATGTCAGTACATGCAGGCGCGGAGAGAAATGTGTGTATAATTAAAGTATCTGCTGAAACACCCCAATCGACCACCAATCCATCTCAAGCTGCTCCCCATGTATTTTTGGGGAAAATTTGAAGAAAAAATCAAAGGGGCGTAACTCAGCGATTAATATAGTAGAAACAATCGTTCTTTTACGTGACACATCGTAATGACATAAATCACATTACTATACAATGGCATGAAGATATCCCAAACAGTTACAGAGTTATGGGGTGTACAAGAATGAAATTTACACAAAGTAAACATAAAAACAATCAAAGGACCATAACTCTAAAGCGAAAAATGGAAAGTAACCATAATTATAGCTTCACATCGTCTTGTCCTGATACTGATACACATTCCTATTCAGTTTCATGAAGATGAGTTATGGCCCGTACAAGATTTTTTTTATTATTTTCAAAGGGGCACAACTCAGAAAGTATGAAAAGGGGAACAACCATTCGTGTGTGGATCACTTTGTCTTGACTTATTTTACAGTTCCGTTTGATATCATGAGGGTATTTTGAAGATTGTTTACGGACAGACGGACAGACAGACGGTGCCATGCCATAATACGACATTTTTTTCAATACGGGCGTATAAAAGGCAACAAATTGTGTTTCAGTTACCAATAAAGAAGTACTTAAATAAAGGAAGATTGTTTAGTGCTAAAGCCTAGTATTTGCATGCTGTCCATTTGGACCTCCTAAAAACCTTTTACGATTGCCTGCGTGTGTGCGTGTATGGGTGCGTATGTCAAAATGATGATGAGTAAGGTTTGCGGTATAGATTTTCGCTTAATCAGCGGATAAAGATATTCCTGTATGCTAGTAAATATCGTAATAGCAAATGCAAATATACCACGTGTATCTATTGGGGTACAAATGGGTATATTTACAGGGAAAAACAACTAAGTTATTCTTTTATACAAGGGACTGGGGCTTCAGTCACAGATAAGGGTTTCTCCCAAATATAAGTTTTAGTTACACGGTGTGCATTTAAATGCACATGCATAATGTCGTTCGTCTAAGTAAAATTTAAAGCTGTTTAAAAAAAGAAAAACGGTGGTCACGTAAAGCCTGGAAACACATTAGTAAGTATTTTATTATCCTCATCTGTGTAATATTGTAAACCAACATATGATAACAGAGAACAGAGGTACACCCGACAAGACACCACATACAAATATGTAATCGAATATCAGGGAAGTGAATGGGATGATTTGCATTTTCCGTAATACATAGTAAATATACAAATGCATATTTGTTACACGCCAATTCCAAGCAATGTTCATAGGGGAATCAGGCCGTTTACTGCAGATGCGAAATTAGCAAAAAGTGCAGACTCATGGAAGAGGCGATCAAAGGTGGCGTATCATCGGATTCTGATCTAAAGGTCTTTATCTACCGAAGTACTACCGGAGTTAATAATATACCAGTTCAATTAAACAGAAAATGTAATGGTGACAATATGGGCATCCCACAAAGACAGCTTAATAGTTTATGGGCATTTTGATGGATTTAAAGGGGGAGATCTATATATTGTGGATTTTAGCTTCAACCCAGGTTGATCGTGATCAGACTCCTCCAAAGAGCAGTTAAACCTGGGTATACGCCATTAACGAACGCTAAAACTCAAGGGAGCACTAAGGTACGTTTCTATTGATAAATCCAGATGCGCTTTCTAAATCTATGGTCGATTACATTGTCCATATTTAGGTATATCTACAACTGCAGAATCGTGCCATGCAAATATGACCTTAGTAAATGGTACAGACCCAAATGAGATGTTACCAGTGTGGCATCTCATCAGAGTCCGTCCCGTTTGTTAATGACCGAACTTTCAACAACAAAAACGTGGCAGGCACAATGCAACCTGCTCATATACCAAGTGTCAATAAGCTAGCTTAAACAGTTATTGATTTACGTCTGGATCCATATGTTTTCGCAATAATTTGACTATTTCCGTTACTACAGCACCCACGTTTTCATGTGGGAGCAACAGAAGGCAACGTACAACATCAACACATTGCAACCTGTTCACACATAAAGTTTCATCAAGCTATCTTGAATAGTTTTGGAGTTGTCTAGGAATCCATATTTTTGTGCAACAATCAGACTATTTCCATACCCAAAGGAATCCCGATATTCATGCTACGTTGGAAATATTAACATAATATGCATTATCAGCCCTTTTCTACCTCTTGAATAGTTATTGGGTTTCCGAGTGGGGTACATGTACATGTATCAGTAATAAAGAAAAGCAGGTAAAAGTTAATTATTATTAGATAACGGACCCGAAATTCAATCATCAAATGTAAGGAAATAAAATCCGACATTGTAATTAACAAAAAGCGTTGATATCGCACATATTATCGTCACACGCTCCCGTTAGTGTAAACGTTGACAATAACGGGAGAGATCGCCCCCGTTATTGTTAAAGTTTACACTAACGGTACCGTTATTGCAAACGCGTTTACAGTAACGGGAGCGATATCTCCCGTTATTGTCAACGTTTACACTAACGGGAGCGTTTACACAAACGGGTGCTACAATGGCATGTGACAGTTCACGTTTTACAGTTGTCTATACCAAAAATATGTTGGTTGCGACTGTAGGTCATCTTTGATTAACACTGTCGCCGTTTAAAGCAGTACAATAAAGGTCTCAAGGGCCTGTGTATTAGCACGATCCGTTTAAAAAAGCTGAGCTGTTGCACATATAGGCCCTCTGTATTTTCATTTGAAACAAACTCAGTGTAATTTTAATAAACCTAAGATATTGTTGTCTAACTTGGGTCGAGCACTTTCGACATTTTTTGAATAAACAACTAAACTTTGGGAATTTAACATTATGGCCGTAGAAAAGTGACCTGGGGCCATTTATATTGAAAAAAGAAATCAGCGGACGATAAAACAGCATGAAAAATTACCCAGCATGCAACGATAAAAGTTAGAGACACACACAAGTGACCTCTTTTTAACCGAGAAACATGTCTCAGGGATTTGCGACAATTAAAGGCTCAGTTCGGCCTGCTCTGCTTAAGAGATAGGATAATGGAAGTTTATACAAGTTTATCTATTACAATTAATACCAGGGAGCGCTGATCAGACTGTGCTTTCGAGTCCATTTATAACTAAGGGAAGGTTACTCTTTGAACCTGCATTAGGGGGGTTTCTTCAACTAAAGGCTCGACCCTGTCTCCTCAGATACAGAGACCAGACGCCTGTGTATTAGCACGATCCGTTTAGGAAATGCCTGCTCATCAGCGGTATTTAAAACGTAATTGACTATTATAGCGCTAGCAGAGAACGAATAGCAAGTGCACTTTTGCGGTCAGAACAGGTCGGATCAGCATTGCGCTTATACAAAGTCTGATATAAGTTGACATTGTATTGATGTGTTTTTCGCTGCGGCTACCAAAACGGATGGTATACATTTCAATTTGCTGTCGTCGGCGGGCCGATGGTGACCCGCTTTTACATGTTAACTAGGTACATGTACGCTTTCATACGCATGCATTTATGTCCTTTTTGTGAATACTTCAATTTTATCTCTACAACGGAAGCTTTGGTATTAAAGCATACAACTGTGCCAAAGCTCCGTAAAACGCCCATATTGCCATATATAGCTTGGTTATATGTCTAGATTTTGGTATGAGTCATAATTGTTTACGCAGGACACTTTGTTTATACCGCGCATCAGTAACAGTTATCTGTTGACAAAATAATCCATACAGATTACAGTAATTGGTGATGAGTTTCTGCGGAAATTTGAGTGCAGATATGCTACTGAAAAGCTACTCGACAGACTAGTTTTTCTTGGTCTGGGCTTTGCCTTCTGCTATTTGCACTTTTGAGTGATCAGCGGGGCCTTTGTTGTTCTGTGCGAAGGCTCAGACACGATTGAGTCTCGGCCGATCGGACGGTATTAAGTTCGATATTTGTGGCATGAGTTTGGTGATTGTTGTGATTGGCTCGTTATTATTACAAATCAGATAATTTTCAATGAATGTGCTATTTCAAGCTTTAAAGATGTATTTGAACTTTTTAATGCATCCATGCACCCTTTAAAACATGTGCAATTTGTAAAAAATGTGTTGATGTATATAGTTTTGTTATAGAGGGCCACTTGGTAGAATGGCTATTTCAGCTAAAAGTGTACACCTCTTTAAATATTGTATAAATAAAATAAAAAAAAAAAAATCAGCATGTGAATGAAAAGTGTGGATGCTATGGTGAGTAAGTGTCTTTGAGCATCTCGTCAGAGCCTTTGTTGCTCAATAATGCCATTCGTATCAATGGCTCTTGCATGTTTTTCCCTATGTGTTTGCATTTTCCCATGTGTGTTGTCTTGAGTCAGGTGTGGTACTTGTATCGAGTCCTGATCTTTGCCTTATTACTTTCTTTAATCTGTTGAAAACTTTATCTCTTTAAAATTCGTTTTTAAAATATTTTTAAACATACGACGGACGTTTTTATAGGGGTAAATTTTATAAAAACAGTGAAAGTGCATACATCATGTATATACATGTATTTGGAAAGATTGAGCTTTTATCTATACATGCAACCTAAAATTATTTCAGAATGCATTAATTTAATAACTTCCAAGAGGCAAAAACATACCTATATACTAGGCACTGGAAATATGGTAGAAATTTGACATTCATGGACTTAGTCTCTGGCAGAAGGTTAGTAACAATTGCATGAAAATGGGTCCATAGCCATGCATAGCTTGTGAAAATTTGGCTGCTGATAAAGGACACATAGTGCTACAATATTATATGATCATTATATCATATACGCAGCAATTATTAGGCTGGGGCCCAGGGTGAAAAAATCAAAAATGGTTACCCGGAAAGTAGCAAGGTTTGTTATAGTATAAATTTGAGGAAGTATATATGGTGCATACGAAACCACTGTATAGCAAACTTCTCGGGATTGCATAACGCCATTGGAGCTAATAAAGTATGGTGGCCCATGTGCGTTATATGTATGCATGCATTTAATACAAACGCTATTACCTCTGTAACGCGTTATCAAATTGAAATCAAACTACCTTTTAGGAATGACAATGTGTTTATTTTAAAAGTTTTGAGTATTAGTTTTAATTTCAAAGAACTGTTGCTTTAGCATTACGCATGCAATGTTGTGTACCATATATAACCAGATAAAACGTAATGTTTCGTTTTTTCCCATCTGTGTCTACCACGAATCAATTCGATTATTTTCATACAAACACATCATTACTGTCCAAAGATTACATTGCTGCCTGTTTGGGTGAGATTTGATATCAAACATGGCTGCCGTCGCCATAAGGTATGAAAACGTATTTTGGGGGATCATTCCTATCCTACTTACAGGTCACGTTTAAAATGCTTGCGTATGTAGTGGGACGTCCGTGTACCTATTTCACAACACAAAATCTATTGTCACGTAAGAATGGACACTTTAAGATGGCCATGAATATGAGCACATAGGCTGTAAATAGATTCGCTTTATCCAATGCATTGTTTTGGCGAACCAGAAGGGAAGATATGCAAAAACACATCGCAATGTTAAGTACATCCTGAACGGTTACTAACTTTTTTCTAAGTATGCGATAATAGCCTACATGTAAATAAAGTTGATATAGGATGGCACCATTGTGTTTCATTACATAGTTATTTGGCGAAAAGCGTGAGAATCTTTTGACGTTTATAATCAGCTGACCGATTTCAAAAATACACGTGAAGGGCAGTGTTGGTGGCTTACCTGTTGGTCCTTCGTCTGTCCCGTCACACTTTGCATCAATTGAATTTTATATATACACGAAGTCTTTAATTAATTGTTAAGGATATATTAAATGTTATAATGTAGAATGCCAATGTATTAAGTGTATAATAAATGTTTAACAATCACAATAAATTATTCAACTGACGCAATTAAATTATATACAATATCACATTTTCTAAAGATTATAGAGGTTTGTGGTCAATTTATTTATGAATTTTGTTATTTCCATTCTCTTGAAAAGATATAAGCATTAACTGTGGTTATGGATGTATTTTGTGATGTTATTTGTGTGAAATGTAAAAAGTGTATGGTATTATGCTTCATTTCAGTCAAGTGACACATTAAAGTCCTCAAAGCGAATCTAAAGGCAAAAATAATGAATGCTTATGTTCCACGCCTTCTATATTATAAATCTGAAAGAAAAGACTTAAAACATTAACAGGGATGATTGTAAGATACAACATTTTAATCCCCTTTCTAAAAATGGTCAGAACCTTTTGCTCGTAATTATAGATGGTTGCCTAGCAACAAGACAAAATGGACTAATTTATCATACCTGGTACATTGTGTAATAAAACAATCACCATGGCAACTAGACTTTCCATACTTGCATGCTGTTATGGCATGACGTGAACGACATACTGATGTATCCATATATGGATTTATTGAAATTTCTTCCAATACGTGTATTAAAAATCATCATTTTATATTTTAAAAAATAAGAACAAGAGAAAAACAGTTAAGTAAGTTTCAGAACTTCCACAGCAGCATTTGGATGCACAATATTAACTTTTCACACATATTCTACTTAAATAGTATGCATACCTGAATGTCTATAGTATAGTTTGAAGTACAATTATTACTTGTTCACATCTAAAAAGTCATATTTGGCTCTCCATTACTCGAAGTTTTGGGAGTTGGACTCTTGAGAGATATAATTAAATCTTCTTTAATGACGCATACAGTTTTGTAAGCTTGAGGTCTTTAATTTGGCATACCTGTATGTTTTACATGTATTAACAAAACATGTTGAAAGGTAGCAAAACTGTTTAAAGATGTCAAAACAAACATAAAACTAAGTCCATTAAATCAAATACAAAGGGACAAACAACTGAAAATGAAAGACCAAGCAGCAAAAAAAGAAAAAGACAGAAAATAGGAAAAGAAAAAGACAAAGACAAAAAATAGATAAAACACAATTAAAAACTATGTTGTGGATATATAATGCAGCTGAAACTGGCGCCATGAAACTGGTTTAAGCCCTCCAGTAAAATATTTTTACTGACCGTTCGAAGGCGGTACTTCTGTTGTGGATCATTTGTGTTAATCATGTCTTGTGTTTGTCATGCTTTCGCGTCTGTTCATTGCTGCCTTGTGGCCACCTGCTGGTAAAGGGCTGACCTCTTGGCTCTTGTTTGTGATGTTTAATTGTGTTTTTGTCACTTTCCCATGTGGTATCCTGGGTCAGGTGTAGTACTTGATTGTATCGATTCCTGATCTTTGCCGCCTTTCTTACTTTCATGGTTGCAGCTTACGACATCAGTAGTCCAAAAGTTACGTATTAACTTCTGTTTTCTGTTCATGAAATCTTCATGGAGGGTTGGAAAAAATTAGTCGTTTTTTTTTGTAAAAATAGACTTCAATCAATTTATACGAGTATAGTTAGCTGTGTTTATAACCTAAAAACACACACATTCTTTCCAGTGATTTGTGGTGTAAGTTTCTATATTCGTGCCATGTGCATTGTTTAAGTCTGTTCAGTGCTTACAAGCAGCATAATCACCTCGTTAGAAAATGTTAGTCTCTTAACCATGTTTATTATATAAGGCATTTGGATATAGTTCTTATCATCTTTTAGCCTTGTATGGGATGATTGTCACGCTGTTGGTCTCCTTTGTCTCGTTTTTTCTTTTTCTTTTGTTGTTGATGGGGTACCTATGTTCGTTTCTGCCACATGGATTAGCTAATGTGTATATAACTTCAATTTTTATTTTTTAGTGTTGCAAGCACATTTACCACTCGGCTAATCACAAAATAATTGTCATATTCCTTTTGGTCATGAAGATTACTTAACAAATCGAAACGAACAAACAGAAACTTTGAATAGCATGGACAGTCTGTGTTTTCAAGCTATTTTAAACATAGGGCAAATCAAAATATGTCCCCCTCCTCATAGCATACAATAGTATATATGGGACAGAATAGATACCATTTACAATCCCATTTGCTATGATGACATGTTTAACAACGCGTTTAAATCATTATTACGATTTTTAAAGGAAAACGGCTTCCTATACAAATGTCGCTTATACGGCACTTCGCAATTCGCAACCAATTGCTATACAGTGGTTTTGTGTTACCGAATGTTCAAATATTCTTTATGCAAAAAATCAGCTTTGCTACTTTCGGGGTTAGCATCGATGACTTTTTTACGAGATACGCTGGTCTGGGCTGCAGCCTATATTGGATATGGAAGAGTTATTCGGAACCTCAACAAATTGTACAGTAGGCATATAAACTTTTGTTGTAAAAAGTTGACACAAAGGGAAGTTAGATACGGCTTTTGAATATGGCTTAATATACAATTGCCATAAAGTTAAGCATATTCCATTTGATAACACCACTTATGTTTTAGAAACGATAAGAACGGAAACTTTTGAGAGATACCAAAACATTATTGTTGTAGACAACAAAAGCAGAATACATTTGATTTGATAAAGAAAAGCCGTGGAATCTCTGACTTATTTATAGGCTGCAAACAGCTTACAAAAAACTACCCATACATTTTACAAAATTCATTGAAAACAGCATGGAGGCCAAGAGTCAGCAAAACTTTTACAATAAGGACTCGATAGTTGTAATTTCTTCAAAACTTTCTCTTTGGAGCATACACTTTCAGAATCTGGTGCAAAAAGTCTCGATGGCTCACAATAATCCTTTACTTCCTGTTTATGTTGTGTATAGCCTTCACACTGTAGAATACAACTTGGTTCATTTTCATCATTAAATTCACTGGGTACATGCGTTCAAGACATGAAATCCTGTCCCACTCATGCAGTAGGGTCTAGCAAAATTCACAATGGCTTTGATACGGCTGGTCCCCGGTTTCAAACACGTCAGCCGAGCTTGTCCCACACGTGTTCGATAGGGTTCTTGGCCGGCAACAAGCTCGGCCATGGAAGACTAGCGATGTTCTGTTGATTTTTGTGTTCCTCGATGATGCGAGTACAGTGAGGTCTTGCAATGTCATCTCGGAGCACCATGTTCTGGCCATCTAGCGAGTCCAAGTATAAGATTTATAGCAGCTGAGATATGAGTAATTTTGTAGGTACACTGCTATCAATTTTTATACATTTTTTTCTTGTATTTTTAAAGTTTTTATTAATATTGAATTTAAACAAATTAGTTAATTCTTATATCTTCCCACTAGTAAAAACTGTTATGCATAGACTTGAATTAAGTATATTGTTTGCTACTCTAGGGCAGTTAGCAGGTAAGATATTGGTAATTTTGTAGGTATACCTCATTCATTTTTGGCGATTTTTCTCTTTATTCTAATGTTTATGTTAATTTGCATGAATATGTAAATGAGACAACTGGCAAATATTACCATTGAGATAAAGGGCTGTGTCATAGCAATTAGTCGGCACCTTTTTTGCTACGTAAGGGCTATAAGCTGCTGATATATGAGTAATTTTGTAGGTTTATCCCCTTAAATTTCAAGTATTTTTCTCAAAATGCTCATGGCTTCATCAATATTCATATATATTATGATATGACAATTTTAAAATTTGACAATTTGTAAAACATACTATTGTCTTAGCATTAGTTTAAAACCAATTGATACTCTTGGGCACTTAGCAATTGAGATATTATTAGATTTGGAAGTACACCCCCATGATTTTTCAGCGATATTTCATTATTTCTTCTGTTTGAATTATTTCATGATCAATCTCAACGAAAGTATGGGACCAAACAGGGATCGAACTCGCGACCCCTCGATATGCAGTCAGACACGCATATGTAGCCAGACATGTTACCGACTGCGCTACGCGGCCCGGTAATCTCATTTTAAGGTCTAGTCGCTAACTATCCCAGAAACCAATTTACCTGACCCAGTTCGCAAGCAGTGTATTTTCACTGGGCTTGGCAATAATATACAATTATTGACTAATTAGGCATTGGATATGATGTGATATCGACCAGAGAATACCAATATTGACCTCGGCGAAGCCTCGGTCAATATTGGTATTCTCTGGTCGATATCACATCATATCCAATGCCTCATTAGTCAATAACTGTTTTATTATATAACATTTAGAGAAAGATGTACAGGTATCATTGCACCTTGAAATAAATGACTTAACTTATATACAAGTTTTGGGACAGTCAAGCATTTAGCAGAGACAGTGCAGACTTAGATAAGACAACCCGATTACTACTTTATATATGTTGTGCATGAGTGTCATCATTCAAAATTTACTTACAAGAATTCTGACACGCCTCGCCTGTAGAGCCAATGTTATAATAGTGTAATATATCAAACAATAATTCACAGCTTTGAAAGCGCAGGGAAAATGTGTGATAGCTGACGTCATTTTTATTACTTGAAAATTACGTCATTCATTGCGTTAGACGGTGTAACGCCGTGTAAAGACGGTGTAAAGACGTTACAAATACATGTAAACGTATGCGACGTGGTCTAAGTATTAGCGGGAGTTCTTTAGTGCAAAGGCGGAAATTTGGAAGAAATGAAAGACTCATTTGTTTTCGTCGATTATTGTGCAATTAAATCGAAATGGAGTAGCTCTAGTGCGTAATTTGTTGCTTTCTCTGCAACTACGATAGGATTATTAGCGACTTTTTAGAAAAGCAGTACCGGAACAGAAAAAACACAAGGAGTCTAATTTTAGTAACTAATATACACCGGCAAGCGCGCGCCAGCCAGTGAATATGACAATTTGTAGACTGGCCACGTGAGCGCTCTAAGTCAATAAAAATCGGTCTTTTTACTTAGTTATATAATAAAACAGTTTATCATACACCACGAGTTGTTGTGGACGATCTGATGAACTATTGCACAAGACACAAGTAATGCATTTTTGTACGAGGCATTCAGCCTCATGTAGTAGTGCAACGAATCGTCAACATCAGAGGCTTGTTTAGGACTGGGGGTACCAAATATCCCATATCCCTTGAAGTGAACAGGCAAGCACGTGTATCCGTTATAAACTGGCAAATGTCCCCGTAATTATTTTTCCGAATATTCAATATCCCTGAAAGAAACCAAAATATTGAACACAATATCCCATACCCCTGAAAGTAAAATGGATAGTATCCTATATCCCTGGAAGTAAAATGGCGATTATCCTGTAATCCTAAACACCTACATGTATACAAGCCTCACATTACATCGGGGGCTATGAGTAACATACATGAAATAATTATTTGTTATTTGACATTTGTTTGATGCTTTAAGTCCCAGTTAGCAATTTTTCAGTAATGTCGGGACGCTTTTCTTTCTTCCTGGGTTGAACCAGTACTAAACAGAGGGTACAGTGTCTTGCTCAAGGACACAGCACTATGCCTCTGCGAGTCTCGAACTCACGACCCCTCGACCCCGAGTCTAACACCCTATCACTATAGCCACCGCGCTCCTCACAATTACTGCAGATTCGGAAATGTTCGAGAGAATTTTATTTTCGCAATAAAAGACATACTTGCAAAGTTGAAAATTCGCGACTAGGTATGTGAAGTTTCGAGAAAATAAATCACTCGCGAAAATTTCTGAATTTACAGTTTTGGATGTATGTGCTTGAGAATATAATAATTTTGTGCCCATTTACGGCATTTCAGACGGTTTTATTCATCCTGATTGTGTGTATAAGACATACTACATGACGGATCTTTCAGTTCCATATACTTACCACGTCAATTATCTGAGACAGAGAAAATCCAAATGTGACATTCAGTGCGTGACTGGCATTCAGTGATGGGCGAATTCTCTTGTCATAGTTTCGCAATAAATCGCGAACCAGTCTGTATTCGTTGATGTCGCCCATAGCAAGAGTAGCTGAAATTATGGAAAAGAAAATAATTAATAGATTAATAGACGAAATAAAACAAACAAAATTTACGAAATGGCTGTTTTAAGCCAACTGTAAATAGCCAAAAATCGTTAAAATGGCTATTGAAACAAATCAAAGTTGTATTTGATTAAAGTTATTGTCTAATTTAATCGATCAAAAACAAGTAAAGATAGCCAAGCGCGGATCCAGAGGCCCCCCACTCGGAAAATAACAAAAAAACAACATAGGGTTTCCTTCCTAGCAAAACTAGTCCGGATCGCCTGAAAAATCACAGCTACCAAGCCTGCATTCAATGTTGGGTTGACAACGACCCAATGATGGCCCGCTAATAGTGGTATTTGTAGTCTCCATCCCCTCATAATAAATTCTGGAACCGCGCATGATAACTAAAAGAGTGAAACGTTATAGAAAGTGAGATATAAAAAGGACACCGTTCTGGAGTGAATATTTGGTCAGTGAACTGCACTAAGTCATCAATGACTACGGCTGCTGGTCGTGCTTATGTTCTCAGTGATTCATTGTTTATAGTTGCTCCCGTTGTTAATGGAGGATTAGTTTTTGGTCCTTATTCCGTAACACACGACTTAGTATCCTTTCTAGTTATGTCGGCATCTCTCGCTGAGAGAGAGAGAGAGAGAGAGAGAGAGAGAGAGACAGACAGACAGACAGACAGACAGACAGACAGACAGACAGAGATGGAATTGTTTTTGATTCAATTGTCTTCGTGTTGTAATGTGGTTGTTAGTTCTCTTTCATTTCATCTAGCTGACATGTGGTTGTCTATAGTGTGACTGTTGCATTTTTTCTGGTCATACTCTCTTTTGAAAGAGTCATCACCTTATTAATGTTAGGGCGTGGCGGTATGAACATGTATATAACCAAATATCCATCAATATTTACATTTTTAAAGCAAGCTTTTAATGAATCTTTAGATTTTTGCAACCGTTCATAGCCTCATGAATCACATAAATTTGATTGACAGCTGCCAAGCTCACTTGCCCGTGCATTACGCATCGAACATAGAATTCATTCGCCAGATGTGATTGACAGCGGGCCACACCCGAGTCGCAATTGCAAAACAAGCCTCTTGTTTGCCCCATTGGCTGTCCGTGTTCACATTGGCTGTTCGGCTTTTCCGTTTTACACTCCGACAAACCCGTTAATACGATTACATATTAATTACAAACTGATTTATTTCCTAAATCATAAATATTTTTTATAATTTAGCTATTTATAACAGTGAACCGCCATTTAAATGGCGGGCCGATGATGGCCCGCTTATAGTAGTATTTGGATCCTCTCTCCCACATCAAATTAAAAGACTTGTAAAAGTTTGAGCCCTTTTGACACTAATGGTACGATAAGATGGGTTTTCAGTATATCTCAATATGCGCATACATTGGGTCCTCGTCGGAAGGAGTTGCAACTTGCGCCATGCTCTCTCTCTCTCTCTCTCTCTCTCTCTCTCTCTCTCTCTCTCTCTCTCTCTCTCTCGCTCTCTCTCTCTCTCTCTCTCTCTCTCTCCTTTCACGAGATGCTATCAAAGTTTGGATCCAGATGATCGTCCGACGTTTTGCCGGGCCTGATCAGGGGCAAACAAGCAAAACAAAGGTTAATCTAGTAAGCGCATGTCCGACTTTGCGCCCGATGCGCACGATACACTAGGTATATTAAAATGAAAATTTCAGATAGTACCACAAATCTGCTTTTTCTTTAAGATACATGCATTGCGCCGTTTCATCCATGTGTCACCCTGCTCAAATGAAATTAAACTGCCGACGGTTCTGATGAGCCTGTGCAGATGCGCAGTTTTATATGAGCCTTCTGTGCCGATTCCATACTGCCTCAATCGCATGAGCTAGCTTAAGCTATATATACATGTAAGCTTAAACTTTGATATTACCCCGGCGTCCAACTTAGGTTACCTTGCACCCCCAGGACAATTTTTCATGGGTGCCAAATTGTTTGTTGGGACCCCCTGGATGCAAAACGAAGGTGTCCAAAAAAAATTTGGTTTTGGCTTTGTGTAATTGCATGGTTTCTATGGCAACCCATAGCAAATTTGAGAAGGGGCTCTGCCTACAAAATTACTCATATCTCAGCTGTTACTTATCCTAGACTACTAAACTTAATACAAAATTAAAGCTTAGACATATGTCTATTATCCCCTTGTTGCATATGCAAATTATCTAATTTGCATATTCATAAATATTTTTGAAAACATTAAAAATGTGGTTCACGAATGGGGGTATACGTATAAGATCAATAATATCTCAGCTGCTTTTAGTCCTAGATTACTAAAATTTGTACTAAAATAAAGCTAAGACATAGGCCTTTAATTCTTTGGCAAATATGCAACGTATCATATTTGCATATTCATGAATATTAATAAAAACGCTAAAAATAAGGGAAAATGATTGCAAATATGAATAGACTGATTTCATTCCAATATTATCATTGTTGCATGTTTTATTATAATCAATGTTGCAATTTGACAGGTCCATTCATCCAGTGGTCCTATATGAATATTATCTCATTTGAATATTAATGAAAATGCATGAAAACTTAAAAAAATGAGGGAAAATCACGTAAAAACTATAAGCCCTGGGGAGGGGTTAAGGTACGACCTATCATGCACTCCTAGGGCCTTTTAAATTCATGCCAAATAGTTCAGTGGGACCCTCAGAATGTGAAACAAAGTTCTCCTCAAAAGAAATTTGGTATGGGCTACGTGAAAATGCATGGTTCCATGGCAACCGCTTATATGATTCTCGAGATGGGGGTGGGGGGGGGGGGGGGGGGGTAGGCCTACAAATTCAATCATATCTAAGATTCTACTTATTCTAGAGCACTAAAATTGGTGTCTTATTAAAGCTAAGGCACATTTCTTTCTTCCTGTGGTCAGATATGTAAATCATTTAATTTGCATATTATGAATATTAATGAAAATCTACAATAATGAAGTAAAATCATAAAAAAACATAAACGAACATATTTCAGCACAAAAAACATCATCAAACCACTATATATCCTCATAGTGCTGCAGCAATATGGCAAAAGTAGCCTAATTTTAGAGGTACCCATACCAGCAGGGTAACAAGTACTACTATATACCAAATTAAAGCTTAGAGTCTGCTCATTTCAAAACTGCATGATGCCACTTCCAAAATTTTGTGCGAAATTTTTTAAGGCCCTTCAAAAGTATTCACCCTAAATTGTTAGTATTCGTTTTCTGTGTGCTTCCCAAGCAGGTATTATCCTCATATATGCACATAAAAATCTATTTCTTGTAAATTGTAGAGTGGAACATGAATAAATGTAATTATAGATACTGAATGACAATATCCAGTCTGGTTTTCAACATTTTATGAGGTCATTGGGTACAAAAGTCACGAAAACCTATGACATTGACATAACATTAATCTGGATGCAACTGCATGTAATCCTGTTCAATTTTGTAAGGATTTTTACTGTTAGAAATTGTTAATATTTAATCTATACTATTTTATTATTTTTGTCACACTTGCTTGTACCAAGGGTGTGGCTTTTTTTAAACAGGGTGTTACATAGGAGTGCAAATTTGCGTCAGTCATCCTTCCATCAACAACTTACATTAAAGTGAATTTCTCTGCAGCAATGATAACTGTTATTAAACATTGCATAGTTACTGTCCTCTGCATATTATTTGAGTATACAGTGGGGCCTGCTGACCTTGACCTACTTTTTACGCTCCAGTGACTTTGATATAAATTGCCGTCCGTCCGTGAAAATTTCACATTAAAATGAGTTCTCTGCAGCAGTGATAGTTGAGAGTGTCAAACCTTGTATACAGTGATTCATTTACAATTTTTGGCTTATGGGTCCTAGGACTCCCTGTTTCCCATATCAACGAGTCCAACTACAAATTTATGAGTCCAGAATACTTTTTTTAATGACAAGTCTGCAATACTATTGCATCCTCGGACTCGCCGAAATAAAAACTTTGCTTCCCAGAGACAAAATGATGCGCAAAAGATGCACGATGGGCAGGTAACAAAATGACTGCTGTATAGTAATTGTCTTCGCATTCTCTTTAACCTTGCTTTGTGACATTGACCTACTTTTTACGTTCCAGTTTTTTGACTGTGACAGAAATATATATATGACTTTAATTAAGCAGGTGTGACACAGCGTTCCCTCAGAACTAATGTCATGTTGGTTTATTATAACATTTTATCAATATCAAAACATGATGAAGCTGTATTGCTCAGCTGTGTCTGCCATAATCTTAAATGACTAGCATGCATGTGAGACACAATTACTTGTTTAAGACAATGTAATTCCTAAAGACCATGAAAATTAGTTCTTCACCAAAGACATTTACAGTCAAATTGGTCTAAAATGCTTCGCAATAAAGGTGTAGTGTATTTACTCTTCCATCTGTCAAAGAGTGATGTTAACGCACATGTCATTCTCTATTCCGAATCACTTAATTGTGTTTTGCATGGATAATGTACAAAAACGTGTTTTCATGGAGCTGCTATTTTGTCTTAATAGGTTAGGTTGTTAGATCAGTGCACATAGTTGTTCATTGTGAAAACATGTATAATGTACAGTTATCGTCACAGATACTGTTCTCGCAATTGCATGTAAGGTCATTTAAAAGCTTTGGGGCAGCTGTTGAATGGTTCGTCATCGTATGAAGCATACAGTAAGTGTGTCATTATTGTATTCAACTATCTTTTATCCATATTCATCGTGTTGGGTGGGCGGGTAGAATGTAGAATATGCAAATGGAAACTGTTATTTGTCGATAGGACTTTTGTTGCTGCCTTTGCTAAGCTTACCTCGTTTAGGGATGTATGGTCTAGTTTTTCATATATTGCTCCAATAGACTGAGTGCAAGTAAACTTTTGACAGTTTAATAAAGGCCCATGGCCAAGATATTTCAGTCCCTAAAATTTCAGTGCACCTTGAATCATGCGTTTGAAAACGGATTTCTTACCAACCCCAAAGAAAGCACTGCCTATATCCCATCCAGCCAGACAGTATTTTATGATCAGTATTGTGTGTTGTTCTTTTGTAAGACTGGTGAATAAGATGTTAACAGGGATGTTATATCTCATAGCAACATCATATGCCAATTCACATGTAAGAAAGATCTCATTTGTAGCTTCTTTTTTATCTATGATGAGGAAGTTACAATAAGTAAAAGAAAATCTGTACTTGGACATTTTGCAGCAACTGAGGCATGTATACGGCCTTGTGTTCGCTTTCGTAGCTCTGAGATGTCCATATGCTCATCTTTAGTCGCTTTCATGGCTCTGTCCTTCAGTCTACCACAAATGAAGATTGTATGTTTCTGTTCAACTGGGTTTTATCAGTGTAGGTGTAATAAGCTACAAGGTTGTCCTTAGTTTTGCCTCCGGATAATAATTTCCTCTATTCTTTGAGTACTTTCATGTCTGCTCGTAGAAGCATTTTGTCACATTGTGGTGTTGCCTCTTTTTTGGCCTGCTAGCGTATTCACACTATTCTCCCTATACATGTCAAATACAATGTGTATCTGTGAAACGGACTAATAGATGCAACTGGCCTAAAGTATGTAGACACGGAACTGTTCAACTATGGCTACAAATGTTACTTGAGCCGTTTTAGACAGTATTGGTAGCATCTGTATCAAAGCTGTAGCATCAAAGATAATGCATTCTGTTTTCTCAATAATGCTACTTTGCCTTCAGATATGCTTTTGAGTTAATGAATGAAATCTGGTCATTGATTCGAGTCATAGTTTTTGAAAATATTTTAAGACTCCTTGTGCATTCTCAAAAGACAAGATACCTCCCTGAAAGAGCAAGCTGCTTACAAACACAGACGAATCACCTTATCATTCATGACTACACTGCTGTATCTTTGGCATGTCTGCCAGTGTCTTATTGTTGACCTTTTGCTTGGGTTCATAGAACATCTTCTGAGGTTTGTCTTGTCCATCAAGCTTTATAAATCCTTCCTTCATGAATTATTTCCTCACTTCCTGTGTCTAAGGCACCAAGCAAGCCTGGATGATATAACGCACGTTGCAAAATCTGTTAGAAGTGTGAGGCATGGCCTCTGTGGGGTCAAATGGGGATCAATGAATCGACTGTCAAACATCTAAATTATTTTTACAACAGAATCATATAAGTGTTTTTGTATCAGAATGATGTGAAGGTCAACTCTGGTTGGGGTTACCTGTACATGTACATGCACTTTGACATACATAGTTGTGTAACATCATTTAGTACTTTGGGGTCACAGGCTTGGCTCAGGAACCACATGACCTAGTCAATGAATTGCCTTTTAAGGTTAGTCCCCTGATTCCTCTAGATCCTATTAAAACTTTGTACTCTGTTGCTTGGACCACACGGTTAATCCAGGCAGAATAGAACTTGTCCTCATGGAAACCATTCACAACCTCTTCAGGAATGTACTGCATTTGAAGGATTTGATATGATATACATATATGTTTCCTGTAAACATCAGAGGGAATAGTTTCGCCTTTGCAAACTAATGCACATCTCAAAGACAAAGCCTACTTGGGGAGAGAAATAGTTAAAAAGTAAGCGATACTATCTCTAGCGAGTCATTCAAAAAGTAATTATGTTGGAGAAATAGATATTCCCTTTTACATGAACTCTGATAGCAGGTTATTATGTACAACTTCACAAAAACGACCAGATAGTATTAGTTAATTACAGTAATCTGTTTATTTCTGTGTCTGATCCATAGTCAGGAACCCTCTTAGAACCCATGCAAATGACAATGGACATCATCAAAGGAAGTTCTGTTGTTCTTGCCACCCCACTTTCAAGAACTGTATAGAAAATGTTAGTTTAAAAAGTAAGTGAGTACGACCAGGAACTGCCACAATCACCCCAACAGCACGGTGAGGAGAGGCAAGGCATGATAACTGACTCATGACAAAGCTCGTAAAGCTTTGTCACACTCTTTTCCAGACAATTTTTGTTTTACACTGCCAACAGCAGAGACATCAAAAAAGTAAGCGAGTATGATCAGGAAATACCACAATCACAAACTGTAGACAAACTCAAATTCAAATGACAGTTCTCCGGGTCTCGCCTTACCATGAAGGTATCCAATCCTAGCAAAACCTGTTATGAGAAGGTGCATCCCACCTTCAAATAGAAAGATATATTTCATGTACATAGGTTTAGCCCAAGTGATTTCTTAAGCTTTTGTAAATAAACCAATATCAAAATATGCAGACCTATAAATTTGAACAAGTACATTTATGCACGTTTGCATTCCCTTCAGAGTTGTATTATAACTGTTATAAACTGTTGGGGGACATTATAATTGGATTAATTACTACATTAAATGCATTTATGTTTACTTGATATTGCAAGGAAAAACTCCTTTTTATGATTTAAAAATGTACATGTAGATCAAATGCAATAAACGTGACTATTTGTAAAAATCATTAGTTTTCGCGACTTTTGTACTCAATGACCTTTTAATTATAGTTGTCAATGTGCGTAAGTAGCATATCAAATGCAAACATAATTAACATTAAATATTGGGTCATATACAACCTTATAAGATGAATTTTATACTGTATGTATTATTCTTGTCAAAAAAGAAATCATCATTCCTTTCTGAGCTATGATGACGGTATCCATGTTTAAAGGGCCGTAATTTTTTTCGCACAAAATTCTGAAAGTGGCATCATGCAGTTCTGAACTCAGCACACTCTAAGCTTTAAAATGATGTATGATGCTACTTGTTACCCTTCAGGTATGGGTACATGTCACTTTTGGTGACCTCTGCTGCAGCACTATCAGTGATTCAATTTGATAAGTTCTTTCATCAAGTGGTCCTATATGAAAATGATCTCATTTGCATATTTATGAATATTAATGAAAACTTTTGTATTGAAAGAAAATATCTTAGAAAAATTAAGGGATGTGCATATAAAATGACAAATGTTTCACCTACCATGTGTTCCAGTGCATCAAACCTAGTGCCAATTCAATGCTTAGACATTGTACTTTTACCATAAGGTATGATATGAAAACTATTTATCATGAATATTCATGAATTTTAATGAAAACAGAAGAAATGAATGAAAAATTGCAGAAAAATCAAGGGGGTGCACTTCCAAAATTACTCCTATCTCAGTAGTTTAGTGCCCAATAGTGCCAAACCTGATTTTAAGTCAATGCATAGACACAACATGTTTACTAAAATGATGATTCATATATTAGCTTTCAATCGCCTAATAGTAGCAAGTTTGGTACCATATCAAACAACATATTCCTAAGTGTTATCGATCTTGTACGTATACCCCCATTCGTGAACCACATTTTTAATGTTTTCATAAATATTTATGAATTTGCAAATTAGATAATTTGCATATGCAACAAGGGGATAATAGGCCTATTTCTAAGCTTTAATTTGGTATTAAGTTTAGTAGTCTAGGATTAGTAACAGCTGAGATATGAATAATTTTGTAGGCAGACCCCCCCTTCTCAAATTCGCTATGGGTTGCCATAAAAAACATGCAATTACACAAAGCCCAAACCATTTTTTTTTGAAGACACCTTCGTTTCGCATCCAGGGGGTCCCAATGAACAATTTGGCACCCATGAAAAATTGTCCTGGGGGTGCAAGGTAATCTAAATTGGATGCCCGGGTATATGTTTTGTATGAATGAGCAAACAACAAAGACAATAGACAGTGTGATAAGCGGCTATACATAGGACAATAAGATTTGGCGCCAGAAAAATGCATTCAAGCAGCACCCACCCCCGACCCCTGTAGCTTAGGCTGCTGTCCGTGCTAAGGCGGTGGTTCTGTTGTTGTTGATTTATTGTTTTAGGTACCTTCCATTGTTTGTCGGGGTTCTGTGTTAGTCTTTGTTTTGGTATGCATTATATGTCATTTCTAGTTTTGCAATCATCTTGACGAGGAAGAGAGAGCTAGTTGTTTTGGTTTTAATGTCTTTTGGATGTCTTGTTACAATGTGTACTACAAATGTCCTGTATCTCTTCCTCACGGTGGGTTGGTCTGCAGTTTGTGATTGTGGTTTTCCTGATCATACTCTCTTACTTTTCGACTCGTCCCGCTTTTATTCATGTCAAACCATCAATTAAGCGATCTTAATAAAGAGAAAGAAAGAGAAAGGGATATAGAGATGTATACACTCAGACATAAGTTAAGCATCACCCGAACATTATTTCAAAGACGTTTTTCGCGTACAAATTTCTTCAGAAGAACAACCAGTTTGTAATATTATTTTACCCTTGTCTTCCTGTGGTCTGCTGAACATATCAGAATGTCATTTGGTCATTTTGCTGAATTTCTACGGTGTCCTGTATACATCGACCCCTATTTTGGGGGTGTACCCTTAAAAAGTGTCATAGCTTAACCCAAAATGCTTACTTTGAATTCAAATAAACGCAGAAGTAATCTAGACTTATTTTTTTCAAAATAGTGTCAAACTGATTCTGTCAAACTCTAGGTGTAATGTCAGTTATAGAGGTTCATAGTGAAAGTTAATCACATGTTTATAATTTTTGCATTATCACTATATAAGAAGCCATTCTTTACACACCCATAACTTTTATTCTTTTAAAGATATGAATCTGAAATTTTCAGACAGAATTTGTCTTTGATATTGTAGCAATGTGACACTAACACTTTACGTGTCTAAGCGTTTAGAAAATATCATAATGGGCTAGAGAATATGGACATTTTTAGGGGTAAGTGTGCATTTACCATGCCTGGTTGTTTACCTTTATGATAATTGAATCGAAATTTGCTGTAAATTGACACCACTTTATCTATTTTAATAAATAAACCAAGAAAATATTCATGACTGGAAAGCTTCCTTCGTTTGCTAGGAAACTTTTGAGGCGATGCTTAAGTTATGTCTGACTGTATATTACTAGTGTGACCTGGTACTTGTATATGAAGGGTTATTGCCTGGTGCAATCCTATCATTGTGTAGCCAACATGTACATATTTCCATATTTTTTTTATTTCGTTTACACGATTCCATCGCCCGTTTAATAAACATCTGTTAGACAGATCCCGGAGATTTCCTGATTTTGTAAAAAAAAGGTGTATGTTTTAGAAAAAAATATCCTTCAGACATAAGGAAGTTAACATTTTCATGTGTGGAAAAAGGAATGACTTTCCTCAGCATTTTTTGGCATATCCAAGCTCTTTGGAGTACGAATTTTAATCTTGTGTATATCATTGTTAAATACGTCATGCATCGATAGTGTGACAAATTAGAACACTAAGCATACATGTTCCAGGCTTGACGATCTGCGTGGTTCCACCTGTTGGGTCTGTCAGAACAATCATTGTTTAGTTTGTCAATTCTATATTAAAGTTCGAACAGCCGATCGGTGAACTCATGTTGGGTTTTAATTTTGTAGGAGGTTACAGCATTCAATCTCTAGCACGGAATAGGCCTTGAGCTGGCTATAGACCCCCCTCCCTCCAGGGGGAATTTTGTACACTATGATTTTCTGAAACTACATTATATAAGACACAAAATAAAAGATGTTAGCCCTCAAAGAGTGGCAGCGTTAACGTGTAACAGCACGTTATATACGTTACCCCCCAAAATAGCATTGAACATCCCTGATAATGTCTCAACCATGACATGTTAGTACATATTTGCATGCTGACACCGATTTATGAACTTCTTATAACACAGTTACATATTTTAGTATTAATTTTATAAATGTCTTGAGTTGTATACGTTACTTAGCGTTTCCTGCGTTATTTCCGAGTATCAGTATGGTATTTATTGACTTTACGTGTATTACATCTATCACAGAATATAGTAAATCGATAAGGCTGCTACTTAAATGATTTTAAGTTCTTTATTATGGTCTCTTACACTATTATTCAGGTCCATGTTATGTATGTTACCTTCAAAATGGCATTAAACATTTAAGTTAATGTCTTTAACAAGCCCTGTTTATACTTATTTGCATGCTTGCACAGGTTTATGTACTTCTTTTAACATGGTTTACCTATTTTAAGTATTCATTTAATAAATGCCTTGAGCTTTAACTGTTATGTGTGTTACCAAATGATACATAAGTTATTCTGAGTATCTGTATAGAAGTTGTTGACTATACGTGTACAAAGTCTGTCAGAAAATTTATAAGGCTGAAATAAATTGAAGTTCCTTATTAATATGGTGACTTAAACTAATAATATAATGTGATCTATCAACCTTCGCTTTTGTATAGATACCATGCATTTAAATAGGAAGTTCTGAAAGACAGTCACTGTGAAACAGCTCAGTTATGGGCAAGGTATATCGATATGATTCAGATGGTGTTGACACTGATTAGGGCTACAAGGAAAACAACTTTGAATTGCATGTTAGTCGGGGAACCAAAGTCGCGTATTGTGCAAAAACACACATTTCTTGCACCCGAAAGGTATACGGCTGGAATTTTGTATACTGATAGTCTAAATAGTGCTTGATATGAAACCACTGTATAGCAATGCGACCAGAATTGCATTTCGCGGAAAAATGCATTTTTTGTATGCCAAAAAGGTTGTGTTAAGCAATCTTTCATAGCATAAAAATTGTGATGTTTCCCTTATCAATAAGTTAAAGAGCATGCTTTTGGTCTTCAAAAGAACCGTCTCATTTAATAGGCCCATTTAAGTACCCACAACATATGTTTTGGTTGAGAAATAACAAAGCTAATTTTCCATTACGCACTCTTATCTGGAGGATTGGTATGAGA
Source organism: Loripinus fragilis (assembly GCA_964019695.1). NCBI lineage: Eukaryota > Metazoa > Mollusca > Bivalvia > Lucinida > Lucinidae > Loripinus > Loripinus fragilis. Next base: position 10,583,542 of record OZ026527.1, read on the forward strand.
AGCCGTTTCACTATTCGATAATACAATAATACACTATTAAATGCATTTAAAAGTATGAGCAGTAATTTGTGCACCAAAATACTCTTCTTTAGGGACATTTTTGTCTGTACAAGTACTATGCGGTTACATTTCTGCATCTCAGACGGGGAGAGACAGGTTTTCCATGGTGATATGATAATAGTTATACGAGTTTTTTCAAATTTATTTTACCACTGTTAAATGAAATAATTGATTTCAGTAGATAAAAATCCCCTTGGCCCCTATAATGACCCTCTGTTTCAAAGCTGCTGTAAATATGGAAGATAAACGTCCTTTAAACCTTGATAAATTTTATTTATGTGTTAAACTGCTCTTAAGTTGCCCTGGTATTTAACTACGCACCCGCTGGCATAAACTAAATTACTAAGTATCAAATTATCATGGATTCATATTTTTACTTTTCAGCTACCTTTTCTAGTTTGCCATATAAAATAAAATAAATTGTCTTAAATTATGTCCCAAACGTCTGTCTAACTGTATGCAGTGTTTAAACACATTCAATTTGAAATTTATTTATTTATGTAAAAAATATGCAATTCAAACCACTTCAGAGGGAGGACAAAAGTGAATATGTAAGCACACAATTCTTTACGAGATATGATTCCAAGCGATATATAAATAATTATTAAATACATTTTGGGACAATAAATCCAGTTTTAATGAGATTTGAAGAAAAGAAATCTATAAATTTAATTTCAAAATGGGGGTGCCCTAATCCACATGCTTTAAAAATCAATAAGCAGTATTCTTAGATGACCACCACTGCTTCTGAGGTCTACGCCGATGTTGTATTATAATATAAACTCAATATTTTTCAATCCTGAACTTTTTTGATAAAAATATATAACATTTTGAAAAATAATATTTTGATATGTTCTTGCTGGGCTTCCGTAGAAAGTTGACTGCTCTGGCGTTATGCAAGTCGATCGAGTCTGCTATACAGTGGTTTCAGATACACCATAAAATTACCTTTGCAACCATATAAAATCCAGCTGTATACATTTCGGGTGCAAGGGTTAGCATTTTTTCTACCTTGGTTCCCCGACTATGTCATCTCTATCTGTATGCCTTGTTCCCAATGTTCATTGCAAACGATCACAACAACTACGCACAATATGTACCTGTGTAACTGATTACACTCATAAAAATGATACACATTGCAGATACAAAGAGCTTCTCGAACAAAATGGGTTTAGTGTGTCACAACCATTGGTTCTTTGCTTGAGAAATGCTTTTGACATGACTATCAGGCAAACAATAAAGAGTTATTAGAGGCTTCAGCAACTAGAACTACGCTTCGTACTACAGATGGAATGGAGTATTACTCATCACTTCAGAGCTCAATACATTGAAACAACTCTTCAATGCACTGAATTGCTCAGATGCAAAGTAGAATGAGTACTAGAGGCAGTTTCAGGCTTCAACAATCCTTTTAGTTCTTGTTTTGAAGACAATCAACTGTACTTTTTGTCTTTCGGTGTGCCCGCTAATAAGCGTGGCATAGCTAAGGATCTTATTGAGGCTGATGACATTGGCAGGAAGGCTGTTGCAGACTTCATTGACTCACTTTTAGTTAAAAAATATGTCTTTTGCATCCCCCATAAAATGCTGCAAGCTACATGTAATAAAGTTTTGATGCTTGTGAGGCCAAGCAAGAAGAAATTGCCCAATTTACAAAACGTAAACAGCCAGATGAGAGCTTAAGGGAGCGTCTTTGTTAAGCATGACCTACTTTCTATTGGACATAATGTTGACCTTGATTTGACACTGCCATTCCTTCTGGGACCTGTGTCATGGTCACTGTCAACTCCTCATAGAATTTCCACCAAAACTGACCAGTCCAAACTTCAGCATGGCTTGCAATCACACATTGAACCAACATTAGATTGGTCATGTAGTGCTGCACATAACGTTGATGTTAATGCCGTAACTACAGAGCATAATAGCTTTTCCTGTCACCTTCATGGATCTGATGGCACCAGTATTCAACCAGGCACTAAAGGCAGGGCATGTTGGTTTTGTCACTGATACATATATACAATGTAAAAGCAGCAGTCTATAAAGTCTTACAAACATTCTCGCAGAGGATAACCTGGGTTTTTTGCTCAACAATGGTGTATGCAACAAAAAGTGCACCTTCTGAATGTCAACAGCATTGGCCAGAATATGGGGGAAGAGATCTACAGTCATACACTGTTTAACAGATAGTGACACTACCAATGTGTTAGTACCACGGAAAGGTTATTCCTATCAAACTGATAGAGAACCCCTCCCCCACTAGTTCATCAACATTCTAAGAAGGGTAGGAAAACAAATATAGAATTGCTCTAGGCACTCATCAGTGATATTAAGCCCTAACATGTGCTATTTATGTAATTGTGAATAAGCTGCAGTATGACATGTTTCTGAAAAAAGTACCAAAGCCATACTCATATACTGACTATTTCAAATGGCATGAACATGAGCTTACCTCCACCCTGTTTTTCTGTCCTTAAGATGTGCATACAAAGATTGAACTATCAAGTCTTTCCCATGAAAACAAGTGAGGCTTTCCAGGTATGGACAAAATGTGTGGAAAATAAACGGGAAGGAAATCGAATACCTCTGGGTGAAAGAAATCTTGATTGTTCCCTAACAAAAGAGCCACAGAATTATATTTCACATATTGTGTGATATGGGGTTACCATGTTCAAAACTCAACAACTCAAAACTTTATAAAAGATAGAAACATATCATTTGCAGTTTCCAAAAGGTACATAAACATTCTTGAATACAAAATGAGTTAGTAAACACATTCAAATTAAAAAAAAAAGTATCAAACTATATTAGTTTCATAAATCATTTATATAGATATAATGAAAAAAATTACATACGTAACACTTTGGGGTGCATATTTGTTTTCAAAGGTCCATAGCTGTGATGCAAAAATAGCTTTCTTGGATGATATAGCCAATTTGGAAATCTTACCTTATGGTTTGCACTTTTCAGAAGTCATGTCATTTACCAAAATTATCAAAGATGTTGTTGGGTAATATATATAATTGGCTGTTGGTACAGGGTAATGGTGCCATTACCAGAGTGCTAGCATATTGCAAAATCCTTGCAAGATAAATCTGATAGAGGAGTAATAAGTTGTATAGGAAAATTCCTTAAAACCCTTGAATAATATATAAAGATTTGCTCTAGAACTTCTACCTGATGGGTTTTCTTTGATCTTTTAAGTTGTTACTCGCACATTGCACTGAAGATTACAAACTTTCTATGAGTATTATGTCAACTATATTTGATGTCTTTAAAAAAGAAAAGAGGGTTTATGTAGTTTATGTTTTGAGTTACTTCCTGAGCAAATACGCCAGAGTAAAATGAAGTACATGGACCTGTGCCAGCAAGCAAATAAGTACAAGCAGATCGTGTTGGAGACCATATCTTCAATGTTTTATGGTATTCAGAGAGTAACGTATGTAACCTGGGCTGTAAAATAGTGTAAGACACCATGATAAGGAACTTTAATTCATTTGAATAGCAGCCTTATAGATTTACTATATTCACTGACAGATGAAATACATGTAGTCAATAACTGCCATACTGATACTTGGAAATAACATATGAAACACTTTAAGTAACATATACAACGGCAAAAACTCAAGACATTTATAAAAATAAATGCTAAAATTATGTAACTATGCTATAAGAAGTTCTTAAACTCATGCCAGACTTCAAAAAAAGTGTGAATATGTCATGTTGGAGACATTATCAGGAAAATTTAATTTATTTTGTGGGTAACGTATGTAACATGATGTTACCTGCTAACGCTGCCACTCTCAGAGGGCTAACATATTTCATTTTGTGGCTTATATAATGTAGTATCTGGAAATTATAGTGTACGAAATTCCCCCTGGGGGGAAGTGGGGTCTATAGCCAGCGCAGGGCCTGGAGAATTACATTTTACATTTTTCTGTGATATGGGGGTACCATGTTCATCATCTAATAACTCAAAAAGTATATAAGATAGAAACGTAATGTTTGCAGTTTTGAAAAGGTAAATAAAATATCTTTAATGTAATACCAAATTAATGAACATAAACTGGTTTCAATAAAATTTTAAGACAAACTATATTAGATGCATTTATCATTTAAAAGGGGGTTCAAGGAAAAAATGTAACATACACTACATCGGGGGTGACTATATTTGTTTTCAAATGTCATAATCTGTGGCCCAGTAATAGCTTATGTAGAAAATATAACCAATTTGGAAATCTTACCTTATCTTTTGCACTTTTCTGAAGTCTTAAAAAGAATTTTAATTATCAAATATTTTGTAGGGTAACGTATGTAACAGGCTGTTACAGCTTAACGCTGCCATTGTCAGAGGGCTAACATGTTGCAAAATCCTCGCAAGACATTGGGCTTCAAGAAAAATATGGTCTACAAAATTCCCCCTGGGGGGGGGGGGGGAGGTAAACCATATCCAGCCGGAATGAATAAAATAGCTATATACTACCACTGAATTCCAACATAAAACAACAGACACCATTTCAAAGCGGAAGATATGGTTCGGTGCACAATTAATCGACTCCTAAAGCCTAGGACTTTGGTTGGATTCTTATTAAACTCCGTTCAGAAATTCTGTTGTAACGGTTTTCGAAGTTCCTGCTTTTATTCGTAATTTTAGGTCCTACATCACTATGAGAAAGTTACTCGTGTAGTCCTCCCCTAATTTCTCCAACTGGTTATGTACCAGTGCGAGCTTCTGGCCAAGCGCTGATATCTTGGGAAAAATCAAGAAATTCAGAAATGCGTCCTCAGACTAAGTCCAGTTGACGATGATTGCCACATAAAATACATCAATATTCATTGATACGCTTCAAGACTCTATGGTCTATTTAAAATACAACACACCCTTTACACAAATATTAAATGATTCGGAGGACGGGTAAGCTAATGATGAATCTTTCTGTTTAGTTCATGAAAACGACGGCTCCCACATCTACATCTATGTCATAAAATACTACCTAATACATATAAGTGCAAGGAGCGAAGGGGTTGAGATCTACAATTGTGATAATACGTTTTCAATTATAGGCACGTCCTTCATAGGCATTGTCAAGAATGCTCATGTTCTGAGCCACCGTTGTGGCATAAGTTGTATCTTCGTCTTACTTGACCATGCCTATATATACGAACTTTGTCATAACTTTCAAATATGAGGGACTCTTTAATCACTACTCAATAAAGATATTTCGACTTTAAATGTATGGTAACAAAATTCTTTAAGAAATAAATCGCTATTCACAATGATTGACCCTTTACAATATAATTATGATAATCAAATGCTCTTCTATTTAGGTCAAATGAAATGTTTAAATTAGTTGGTTGCAGTTAGGTTGCGCCTATTTCATATTAGTTTCTATTGTTGTTGTCATCAAAGCCTGAATACCCCAGAATCACACCTAAAGCAAATTTGATTCAAGAACAACACAGAACGGTAAGGGCCCAAACGCACCATGCACCACAGCACACAAAGCCAGATTAATTTATTGAGCCCATGAAACGGTCCCATCGGATTGGATCAGTTGATCAAACTGATCCACCCAAATATTTTCAAATATGCGGTGGGACGTCGTATTCTGCAGAACAAACACCAATTCAAAGTTTTAATTGGAGTCACATCATCCACGTACCATCTGCTGATTTAGGTATTATATTAAGCACACACGTTTTTATTTTGTTCTATAAGATTCTGAAAAAGGACATGTTTTTCAGAAAGTTCACGATGAAATTATCAACCATGGAAAAATATGCAGCAAATCTTCCCCGTTTTATGATTGACGCGGTTATCTATTAATCTTTTGTATACTACATATCGCTCGTAACCTTAAATGGATCCAGGCTTTCATTTGTGAACGAAATGAATGCGATGCCTTGAGAAGAACCAAGAGCTTATATACGACGTGTATTGCATTATCCGTTATAAGTATAAGTGTAACTTGAACATTCTTTTTGTGGTCATCTCAGTGGCACACTACCAGGCGATGTTGTCGTCGTAGTAAGTTCGAATCCCACATGTCCCACATGTGGCGTAAAAGTTGCAGCACCGTTTGGCACTGTTGGGGTGTATTAGAATTACTGACGATACTCTAAACGATTAAAACACGTCAAAGAGCTGTTAAAGCCCGATACATGAACATCAATCATTTCTATGGAAGCTTATTTACTCCCATGACATGCACATCCCACCTGGTAGCTATGTTCAAATAAATCAGACAATTTTGATCAAATGTTACTCCTAGCATACAGTAGCCACAATTTTTGTAGGACATATTATTTGTTATACACACAGCGTCAAAAGTTAGGTACAACTAACTTCGTAACAAAAAAAATCAGAGTAATGTGATTGATACACATAAGCCTTATAAATAAATATAAATGCGTCATATAGTTGCCAAATTATGTGATGGTGAGTTCAGCAAAAAGCACGTAGGGGTCAGATTATTTTTTATTGCAAATATGTCTCTATGAATAAATATTGAATATTTTGTGTGAAAAGGGCTCAAAATTAGTTTCAAGATGCTGGAGGTTACTCCTGAAAGATTTCAGGGCGATAGGTAAAAGTTTTGATAAGACCCGAAAGCAAATGTTTTGTAAAAAAAAATCCCAATATCATATGTATCTTTAAATTTCATCGAAATATTTTAGACAGAGTTTCAATAAAGATAAAAAATTTGCATATTAAAACAAATTACTTCACGGTACTTCAAAAATTGTTTCAAGAAAAATTAAGGTGGTGCTTAACTTTTGACGCCGTGTATACGTCCAACAGAGCTCTAAGAAAGTTTTCTTCAAGATTTGATTCATTAAAAACTGCACTTAGAAGCGAATAAACGGTTGGTTAGCAGGCAATTTAGAATGGTTCGTATGAACAATGTGTGTCTGCATAAGTAATTAGAATCTGTTATGTGGCATGACATTGCAAGCTTCATAGGAGTCACCTGGTGCAAACTCCTCTACTAAGAGAGATAAAGAAAATAGTGGCAATGTCGTCGTTCAGCCGTCTCTGATGTTATGGAATTTTGTACCCAACCGTTTCAGCGAGGTCAATAGATTTTGGTTCATTATCAGAAATGGAATCCGCGAAAGCTTAGACGAGCATGCACATTCGTCAGAGAGGGTGTTGCTTTGTACTCGTAGACGAATTAGACTAAACAAGAGGGCCTCTCTGTTTTGAAAGCAGCCGGTTTCAAGATCATTTAGTGACCAAACAAGCTGTTGATGAGCCCCATAGAGTTGGCAGTACATTTATATTCCGTTGTTTATTTTATATTTTTGCTAGAAAGAACAGCACCATTTAAACCAGGAATAGCATACGCGTAAGAAGTATTGCACTTTATTATTTATTCCCTTGAACAGACTCAATGAACCTGTTATTTTTTTTAAAACTACACTGAGAGAATTGAGTTAGCATTGCTTTGAACAATTTACCCATGCGATTGGTTTGAGATATGAAGATATAAGATCAAATAAAACGAAAATGGTGACACGACAAACGTTTGACGTCAGTTTATATGACTTTATTCCATGTAAGCAACGACACAAATGGTCAACATTCTTTTGAACTGAATTTAGCAAAATCCACTTAGGCTATAGCCGCAATTGGTTAATGAAATAATTGCATGGTTCTCCAATATAAGGACACGTTGATTTCAATAATTGATGTCAAATTGCCGAAAAAGAACCAAACATTATTCTAAACATTACACATTAATATGTTGTTTCATTTGTTGTGCTTAATTTTTGTTAGAAGCCTTCAGTTTTTAAATGATGACGTAAAGTTTACTTGAAGACAAAGAATTACAAACTGTGTGGATACTAATAAGGTCTCTAGTGTGCTCTTAAGATAAGAGAAACACTAAACAGGTTTGTCCATTGCATAGGGCACCGTCTGTTAGAGAATGGCGTCAAAACGACGTCCTTGACGAGCCTAGTGCATTTTAGCTCTTTAAAGCAGCTCGAGACGGCCGCTGCAAAACTCCTTATAATTGGTCTCATGACGTAATGCCGGCGTTATTCCATTTTGTTTAAAGATTTCAGATCAGTTCATTTAGGTGAAATATGCAGGTCATTTCATTTTTCGGCCTCTGCCAAATAGATTTTCATATCAGCTTCGATTAGGAAAATATGCAATGATAGAGTATGATGCTGAATTTTAGGGAAATTCATATAAAACTGACACCATGCTTATATTGAGGAAATATCTGATGCATGTAAGCCAGCTGGTAAAAGAATGGGGGCTAAGTAGTAATTAGCCGCTCTCAGTGTATAAGTACGTCAAATATTTCACAGAAAAGCATCAGAGAGGGTAAATTTTAGACATTGTTGCACAATCTATCTATCTATCTATCTATCTATCTATTGTTTAATGTATTTGCTATTCATATTTGTAGAATAGTATATACAATAGTGTTTAATCAATTAAAGTACTGTTTAAACGAAGACTTTCTCACATAATGCAAAATTAGCGATATTTAACATCTTTGAAAACAACTAAACCTATTCTAGAATTAAGGGCACTAACTCTGTTAATTTAATAAACGGACATCTAAACCATATATGACCTTAACAGTTTAAATTGTATTGAAGTATGCATAACTATGAAATTGTGATATATTTCTATACTAAGGACCACGTTTCAGGACCACCCTTTAAATACTCTTATGATATGGTATGGTCTATAAAAACTGGAGTATGTGTCTAACAGCATCATTTTTTCAAGGTAAATAGTTTATGAAGAGTAAATACTATCCGATAATGAAAGCATTTTAAGTATGAGTACCTACCACTAGTAAATCTTTTAGCACCATGTGGGAACAATAAACATTCAGAGCAGACTGCACATCTGCTTTCCTTGCAAAATCCAAATTTTAAAGATTATATCTAGTCTCTATTGTTGAGCAGGCTGGTTTGAGCATAAACATGCTTGCAAACTTCAAGGTATGTTTTCTCTTGATCTTGCATGTGTTGTTTGGCGTCTTTATACCTGGTAATGCCTTTTCCAGATATTATAATACCAGATAAACAGTAGAGTATTTTTTGAAATACGTCATGCTTAAAGATCCCTCCATCAAAATAGTTCATGTTGGAACTACACATTCTCAAAGCATTTCTAATGCTCATGTTGTACAAACTTCCAAAATGAATAAGTTGAAAAGTAATCAAATCCAAAATAAAGAAAGGCACATACTTTTAAGAACACGCCACAAGCACAAGGTACTAGTCGGGGATCCAAGGTAGGAAAAATGTTAATCCTTGTACCTGAAAGGTATACAGCCGTTCTTTGTATGGTTGCAAAGTTAATTCTACAGTGTGTCTGAAAACACTGTACTGTAAACACTGTGTAAAACGGCCAGTCAAAAAAGACAAAACAAAGATTTTAGTGAATGTCGACCTGCATGAAAATATAATATGTCTTGAAAACAATTGTTCTGTCTTTTGGAGAGTTGCCGTTTTATACAGGTTTTACTGTATAACAAAGTTGATTGGCTTGCATAACGCAAGAACCGTCCATTTACGAAAGTCCACCAAGAACATGTGAAAATATTATTTTTCAAAATGTCAAATATTTTATCAAAAAGATCGGGAGTGAAAATCATTTAGTGTATATAATAAAACGACCCCCAGTAGACCCCAGAAGCAGTGGTTGTCTAAGAGTATTATTTATTTGTAGATTAGGGCACTCCGATTTTGAAATTAAATTCATAGATTGTTTTGCTTCAGATGTCATTTAAATAGAGGATCTAACATGAGTGCTCATATTTTTTTGAATTTATTTACGAGGCGAGGAAAAAGGATAACGTGCGAGGCTTGCAGAGCACGAATGTTGGATTCTATATCAAATGACATTAAGATTACGTTGAGATCTTATTTCTGGCGTAAAAAAGTTTGTCATTACATGTAATTGTTGTAACGTTTTTTGGACGTCATAACTTTCCCGAAATCTGTAAACCACCAGTGGTTTATTGTTTTATTGCACGGCGTTATTTCTCTCCAAGACGCAACGTCATATGATAAACTGCGTTTATAGCCCAGGAATGTATTTGATAAATATTTATATATTATTATGAAGCATATCTAATGAACATCTTTGTGCTTACACATTCCCCTTTATCCATCCGCATTCCATATTTTACATATTCTAAATACAGCTCAGACTCGGGCCCAGGCAAGGGTTGGACCCAAACTCATTGCCTTTTTGCATCTATCTGCTGAATCTGGGCAACTAAGCAGTGATTCTCTGTCGCCTGAGTTCAGAAGCTTGACACTCCTCTTTGTGCATGCTGATCATTTCATTAATGACTGTGCTTATGGTAGTATAGGTTTTATCATTTTAGATATGTCATGTGAATAATTTTTTTTATGTATATATGTTGGATGTGTTAATGAGGTCCACATGGTAGAATAGATATATTAGCTAAATGTGTTTTACCCTCATTAAATAATGTATATAAATAAAAAATAAATAAATAAATTTGCCTTACAACGTGTTAAGTACACTTGAAGATAGCCGATTAATATAATATATTTGTTTGTTGGTGTGCTCTGTTTCTATTATAAGCATGAACCAATTCAATTGTTGTCAGGACACTTGTCATTCTAAAAGCACAACATGCGGCTCTAAATTATGCTGTCTGAACTTTCTAGAGGATTACAGATGATCCGTATAATTGACAGCATCAATCAAGTTGCCAATAATTAAGGCAGCATTCAATTTATGGCAGTCTTAGTTTCACAGAAACAGGATTCGCATAAAGTCTCTGCTAACATTTAAACTTAATAAGAGGCGCGTACACAATGCATAGTTTAAATTGAAAGCAAAGTGCTTCGCTCATTTGTAGCTGGCGAGATCTGACAACCTTGTGTTCTACTAATTAGTTATCATATGACGTCGCGTCTGGGAGAGATATAACGTCATGCATTAAAAGTGTTTAACCACTAGTGGTCTACATATTTTGTAACGCTACGTAATAACGTCCAAAATACCGTTGCAAAAACAAGGCAGAATCTTGACATTATCAGGACAAAAATGCACTATTAAAGTAATATTATTGTCATGTGATAAAACGAATCAAACATTCGTGCTCCTGTATCATTGATCTTGTCAAACTCGTTGCGAAAAGGCGATAAAAAGCGAGGGAAGCTTCGCATTTTATCACTTTTCCTTAACTCCTTTAATAAATTCAATAAAACATGAATATTCATGTAAGATCCTCTATTTATCTCATAGTAATATTGTACTTAAATCTTCTTGGTCCAGACCAGAAATGAGCTTGGTGTAACATATGCAGGGAAACATTGACATTTTATATCGATTAACTTTTGATGGGACATGATCTATTATTTTGAGCTTGCGACGACTTACAATCTTCGATTTTCATCATGGCCAGAAAAGTGTGAGACATCTGCTGGAAAGATAATGGTACCTATAGTCTTGGTGTACTGCTTGTGGACAACCCTGTAAGATGTAACTAAAACTGTGGGACTTCAACGAAGAGTCCACATAATGCCCTACAATGAAAGGGCCAAGATAGCACAGTAGGCGATGGTAATTTTAATGGACATCTTTATTACCATTCATTGGACAAAGCCTGTATTCAAACATGGGCGAGAGACTGATAAAAGTAATATATACTATACTGAACAAAAAAGAAACTTTACACGTATTTAATCAGTAATATCTACGCCAATACCTATCCTATGGAAAAACAATTCATCTGTTTAATTGAAACACAGCTGCAACATCATGTGTTTGACAGGTAGCGTTGGGGATGAGTAAGGGGTCAAAATAGATAAAAAAAAACATCATTTGTTTTGATTCTTGTTTTTATCATCTGGTATGAGGTGTGTAGCATCTACAGTTGCCGGCTAGAACCGCTTACGCCAATGCGTGAGTGTAAGTTAACGGTCTGTCTTGGCGTTGTTTTCTTACGTCGCGTCGATCCCCCAGGGGGGGGGGGGGTACTCACCCCCCATGGGGTCGATTCTAATAGATATTACTGTCTGCTGAAACCGTCTCACGTGGATATGAGCAAATAACGCAAGAGCAACCAAACATGTTTGCCGCGCGTATTACTCTTGGTACGGCGGTGACCTGCCGAAAGCCTTCTTACGCCCATATTGACGTACACGTAGCATTAGTACAGTATACTTCGCGGGCGTCATTTGTTGATTTTCGATGTTCTGACTCAAAAGACTCCCGAATAGTGTCTTTAAGTATTCAAAATTTCGTAATAATAAGCTTCCAGACTAAAATATGCAGTTTGACGTTTTTTCAACGTTATTCATGAACGCCTGATCAATTTTGAAACTTTTTTGCAAGGTTGTTTTGTCAGACGTGTGGCCTTTATTTTCGCATACTTTTTAAAGTAATGAGTTTGCGTTTATTTGGTTAAGTTTCTATATAAAAAGTGTAAAGTTTCGATTTTTGTTTAGTATAGTATCCAAGAAAAGAAGAAATCGCGAAAGGAAGTGACCATTTTGGCAGTCATCTTGGTGATCGTTCATTAAACGAAAAATAAATTAGATGAAAGTAATCCATATATACAAATATATTATGAACAGATTTTGGAGGAAGTATGAACTCACATTTTCATTGACAACATATCTAACACGGAAAATCAAAGTGTAGTGGTTCCTTCGTATGACATCCCAAGCAGCATATCAAAAGATAATCTGTGTAATTTTGAACGCACTCACAATAAAATTTGAAAATGATTGTCTCTACACAGAATTTCATATTTATACTCCCAGGTAATTCGTTAGTGATGGAGTTTACTGTCGTTAATGTTACCAAATCTGTCCATTTTTGCAAATAATAAATAGGTATACGTTGCTGGGCTTCACTTCTTGTGTTTCAATCGGTTGTTTGTTAAACATATATCTTCTCTTGACGCATGGCTATATAGTAAAATGGAATACATGCCAAGATCTTTATTAGACTGTGCATATAGTCTCAGTTAACCTTTTTCTTTCTATATGTGCATGTTCCTAGCAGCGTTGCATCGAACAATCGTTCTTACATGTACATTGACGCATTTTCCTCTCTGGTCATAACTATAATCCATAGACGATCAAAACCCTAAGTAGTGAGCAAAATCATTTACTAATGTACTCTACACACGTAGAACTTTGCATACGTTTACAAGGCATACTATTTATTTATCAGTTTTTATCTTCCTTTCCTAGTTTCAATGCTCAATTACTTCATACCTCAAGATATCTAAATGACTTGCCTTATATTGACCATCCTTATTTTGAACAAATGGTAAGTCAGATATACCCACTGAACTGCAGTAAAATAAGGCGCATTCATCAAATACTGACCTGGAATTGTTCATTACTTATACGCATAGTTTCATCTACTATTTATGATTTTAAACGGGACGATTTTAAAATTGAAATAGTTAATTTTCCATTTCTAGATGGAGTTGTTCCTCGCTCCCCTTCCTATGGTGTATACATTTCGCAGCGTATTCATTTTACGAGTCTCAGAGTGTCTTTTCTAATTTTAATGCCTTTAACAGCAAAACCAAACTAGAACGCGCAGTCGATTGGGTTCCATCTCAAATCCCCACGCTCAAGTTTTGACCCCAAGCACCCAAAAGTCTCACCCCCTGGTGTATGGCCCAGGAACAGAACAAAAATTCCATTCGATATGTTTTATATCTTTTGTGAGAACACACACAAAGAATGGTATCAAAATCTTTGAAATTGACTTTGTAATGGGAATTTAAGGATATTTGACCGTTTGACCTCACCTCAAGGTTACCAGTTTGACCTTAGGTTGAAAAGTTTACTTGTATTCTGTTCCTTACATCATCCCCATCAATTTGTTATGCTACACGACCATGTTCGAAAAAAAAAGAATTCTTGACCTCCTGGGCACGCCTGCCTCCCCCAAGATCTACCCCTCGAGCATGACCTAAGCAGCAGAACAAAACTCCCGTTCGATATGTTTATATATTTTATTTGTAAATACACACACAAAGTATGGTATAAAAATCTTTGAAATTGACTTTTTTGTAATTAAATGATATTTTGACCTCTACACAGGGCCTCAGGGGGTGGGGCCAAAAAATGTTTGCTGTTGCACGCCTCAGCAACTCACACACAAAATTTGATGGGATTTCGTCCAATGGTGTAGGAGGAGATAGCATAACGGACGGACGGAGGCGATTAAAATACCCCCTTCGCTTTTTTAAAAAAAGGGATAACAAGCTATGTTTTTGCACGATGGCATTCTAAATGCCAGTCCTGACATAAAGTGTGTCCTTGGCTGGGCATTAGTTTGGAAGCCTCCATGCGAGCTAAACACGTTTTGTGCTAGTAAAATGCATTTAAGACCCTTCAGCCCCCCCCCCCCGGCCAGTAGCTTAGGTTGCTGTCCGCTCTAAGATTGTGCTTCTGTTGTTGATTTATTTTTTATGTACTTCCCATTGTTTGTGGGGGCTCTGTGTCGGTCCTTGTGTTGGTATCCATTACTTTATGTCCTCTAAAGTTTTGCAACCATCTTGTCGACGACGACGAGAGAGATAGTTGCTTTGTCTTTTCGATGTTTTGTTACTGTAAATGTCCCGTGGCTCTTCCTCAGAGTTCCGTGGGCTGGTCTGCGGTATGTGGCTGTGGTATTTTCTAATTGATAACTTAGATATTTCGAAAATAAACGTCAGATTTGAACATCAATTTACAACGTCTTTTTATAAACATCTGTATAAGTTACCTTTATGCACGCTTTCATTACTGATATTGACTACATACACTGACAATCATGTGGGGAAGACGTTTTGATTTAAGTCATGGCAGGAGATATGCTGTCATGTGATCGAGATTGTCTTAAAAATTGCGTTAACGTCACTTGCACAGTACAAAAAAGTTATACAAGCGTAAGATGTGCATAATCTGCCATTTGTGTATGCCCTAAGCCTCTTCCAACGAAACCGGACGTAAAAAACTAAACTTATAAAGGCCCAAGATGTTGAATTCTATTACTAGACTTTAGTAATCAGAGTGGGTGAGGTATGTCGGTATCTTTGAAGGGGTGTAAATTTGAGCATACTGAACTGGCATTTCATTTCGAATCGTTCAATGATGACTGTGCAATCGTGAAAGAAGCCAAGGACGCAAATCTGTGAGCCAGGAATCAAAACTAACGCGTGTTAACTTGCAGATGAAAATCGACCAACCCTGTCTTAAAACGGATAGTTTTTCAATACCTTAAAGTAAATTTACAACCATGAATTTTATAGGACATTCTACAAGCTGGTCAGGCTATGATATGAAATAATAATTATCTCGCTAACATTCTCATGGTATGAGAAATAAAGGATTTAACCTTGGTGATGCGTTTTCAAAGTTTTTAAGTATATGAGTGTTGGTAATAACATTTTGGAAAAAGCTTGACGAAATTTATGGTATCGATAACCTTGTTTAAGTAGCTTAGAAGTCAAAAAATTGTTACTGATATTGAAGTCATTAACATAAGAACATACTCTTGCAAAACAAATTCATGAAGGTTGCGAAATGTATACACAACAGGAAGGGGAGCGAGTAACAGCTCCATCCAGAAATGGAAAGTTAACTATTTCCAAATAAAAATCATCCATTTTATCATAAATTTTAAATGAAACTAGAACGCGCAGTCGATGGGGCGCCATCACAAATCCCCACGCTAAAGGTTTTGACTCCCAGCACCACTAGTCCCACCCCTGGGGCATGACCCTGTCAACTGGATGAAAATTCCGTTCAATGTTTTCTTTCTTTTATTTGTGAGAACACACACAAGGCTTCGCATAAATATGTTCGAAATTGAAGCTTAATGATATTTGATCTATTGACCCCATGGCCACCAGTTTGACCATATGGTGAACATTTTAATTGCATTCTGTTCTGCTCGTCATCCCCGTCAATTTGCTACATGACCATGTTCGGAAAAATTTATCCCCCACGGGCAACCCAGCGCCCCAGAGTCCTACCCCCTGGGGCATGACCCAGGTGCTTGAATGAAAATCTCGTTTGATATGTTGTATATCTTTCATTTGTGAGAACACACACAAAGTTTGGTATAAAAGTCTTTCAAATTGTCTTTGTAATGGAAATTTAATTATTAAAACACGTTTTGATGCTACACGCCCCATTTATGAGAACAACTTATACACCAAATTTGGTTGGATTTCGTCCAATGGTTTCGGAGTAGATAGCATAACGGATGGACGGACGGACAAATTGACAAACAGACGGAGGCGATTGCAATATCCCCTTCGCTTTTAAAAGAGGGGGGGTAACTATGCCACTTGTATAGGACAAATCTAAGTCTAAAGCGGGAGGTTCAGTACCTTAGGAATTTGCCTTATTTGTTCAGAATAAGTTTTATCAATATTAAGCAAGTCGTCTAGATATCTTGAGGTAGAGTTAAATGCTTCAAGAACATCTGCTTGATCATTGCCAGAAAGAAACAACATGAAGTCTCTCATTACAAAACAAAAACAAATATGCAACAAGAGGAGCAAATATATACCATGAAGGTGACATTTCTAAAATGCCAGATTTTGATGTTTTTTCTGTTTTGGAATGTAAAAAACGCAAAAGTAGATATCATGGTAAACGTAAGAATGGCAACATTAAGCGCAAACTTTGTACTGAAAAACGCTTAAATACTTCCCTAAAGGATCTTTCTATGGCTTTAACTAATCATGGTCGGCATGGCTCATTTTCATTTTTAAGTTTCTTGCCTATCTCAGTTTTACGTAATTTAGAGTTAGAGGCTAATACCTTTGTGATAGAGCTAACAAATTTTATAAAGCAGTACTCCTTACGAGGTGTTATGTTCAACATTTCCTAGTACTTATATCGATTCTGAGGTCAACCATAAACGACATTTTATCAAAATTCCATTCATTAACAAAGGTATTGAGTTTATTGATTTACATAGTATCTTCAAGGATAATTTAGTGATTTCATCTATTCCAAATTACTTTAATAATTCTGAAACTCCTATCATGTGTTATAAATATAACAAACCAATTAGGTCTACTATATTTAACTTTAATAAAATTGTAAATGATATAGATATAGATTCAAAATACTCCTGCCTCCTGAGATTGTCAAAATTATAATTATTTATATCCCTCTGCAGGGCATGTTATTACAGGTAATCTAAATGTCATTCCTGACGCTTAAGTTCGCAAAATGATTTTAAAGACCGTAAATAAAGATTTCCCTCTAATATTGATTTCTTTAAATGACTTTAGAAACCGTTGGTGCAAACGGGAAAATGTTGAACCTGATGCCTTTAAGGAATTGAAGATTAACATTTTTAAAATTATTGATACTCGTATTTCATTTTACTCCCTTAATACCCATCTTTTACCCCCTAAACCTAAATCTTCTTTTCGTCATCTTAAACGAGGTATCCAGGATTTTCATATGAACTATATTTTGGTTCCAGCAGATAAAGCTGCTAACAATGTTGTATTGTTTGACGATTGTATTATATTAATACTTTTAAGCGTGAGCTTGTTGGCACTAATGCCTATAAACTGCAGCCTTCTTTAAGTGAGAGGGTGATTGTTGATGGACATGGTTGTCATACAGCTCCACATTTTGGTGTCAAAGCTTAAGGAAATCAAGACAAAGTTCCTATGTTGTACTGGTTATCTAAATTCCATAAAAACCCTATAAAGCAAGGTTTATTGCTAATTCTAGCTCTTGTTCGACAACAGAACTTTCTTGACTTTTAATCTCGTGTCTTTCAGCTGTTAAAAAACATGTTATCAAGTATTGTGAAAAGGTATATGAGATATCTGGTAAAAACCTATTTTGGTCTATTAAAAATTCAGGTGAAATTTTAGATAAACTTAAAGCTAGAGATTTCAATGCGACCAGTTTGTCTACTTATGATTTTTCTACTCTTTACACTACTTTACCTCATAATTCAATTAAAGATAAACTTATTGATCTTATTGAAAGAACCTTCCAGAGAGAAGGCTCTCCTTACCTTGCATGTAATGACAGAAATGCATTTTTTACTTAAGAAAAACCTAAAAAATATCATGCATGGTCGTGTCAAAATGTATGTGATGCGCTGACCTTTTTGTTGGACAACATTTTTATTCGATTTGGCACCAAGCTGTATAGACAAGTAGTTGGGATTCCTTTGGGCACTAATTGTGCTCCCTTGGTTGCAGATTTATTCCTGTTTGTTACGAGAGGGACTTTAAGATGTCTCTTCCTGATGATAAGCAGGCTGATATTATTGATGCGTTTAACACTACATATTGGACGATATTTTAAATATTATTAATGTTTATTTTGACAATATGGTTAGTCAAATATACCCTCCAGAGCTCCAACTGAATAAATCCAATACATCCGATACCAAAGCCGCTTTTTTAGACTTGCATTTGTCAATTTCTAATGATATTGTTTCTACCAAAATTTATGATAAACGTGACGACTTTGATTTTGAAATTGTCAATATCCCACTTTTAGATGGTGATGTTCCTCGTTCTACATCCTATGGAGTCTATATCTCTCAACTCATTCATTTTGCTATCGGTATCATAAACTTCGCAAAACATTTTCTAAATTTTATAGACGATACAATGATTTGATTTCTAAATTCCAAGTTGGACTTAAATCTCTCGACCAAGGACTTTCGGAACCTGATTTCTATGGTGTCTTGGTGTATAAATTGAAGAAGATTGTTGGCTCGGATAATTTTTCAGCGCAGTTCATTAAAATAATTTCCCATTATAAAAAGATTGGCTATATATTAATGTAATGCAACAGACTGCATGCTTGGTGGTCAACCCAATCACGGTTGGCAACGTTGCTTTCCTCTTTAATTGCACGCTGGTGGGTCGGACTTGAGACTCTATGATGGTTCCGACTTAAAGACTTATCTATTGATGAGATGTTTGGGGCCTGATGCTTTGGCTGTTTATCAGGCCCACCGGGGTTTACCTGTTGGATTTCTGTTGCTCCAGTATACAGTTTTATTTACTGTTGAGTCCTTATCTTTGCTTTATCTCCTTGTTATATCTTGATTTATATGTTCTAGGAGATGGTGCATTGATAAGTTAGGGGTCTTTCATGCAAACCAAATATCTATGTGTCTTGATCCACATCTGAATTAAGGGTGAGGTTGGCGCCGTTAAACTGGTTTAAGCCTTCCAGTAGAAGTATTTTTACTGACCGTTCCAAGGCGGTACTTCATTTGTGGATCTTTTAAGTTTTTGTTCTGTCTTGTGTTTGCTATGTCTTTGTGCGCGTCTGTTTATATGTACTTTGTGGTCATCTGCTGGGAAAGGGCTGACCTCTTGGCTCTCGTTTGTGGTGTCTAACTGTGAGTTTGTCACTTTTCCATTGGTATCCTGGGTCAGGTGTGGTACTTGATTGTATCGATTCCTGATCTTTGCACCCTTACTTACTTTGTGACTGTTAATGTTATGTGGAGTTAAGTTATTTTAAGCCCTCCAGTAATTTTATTACTGACCGTTCCAAGGCGGTGCTTCTTTTGTGGATCTTTTTTGACTTGAATGTAAGATTCTATTTATCATTTGACATTAAAATTATTTTGAAATCATTTTTTTTTTGCTATATGCGTGACGTTAAAAACCTCATTTCATAACGTTACCCGAAAATCCGTAAACCACTAATGGTTTATCGATTTTAGTGCATGACGTCATTTCAAACAAGATATGATAACATAATTAGAAGACCGGAGGTGAGTTCAACAATGCGAGCGTTCGCGGGCGCTCGTTGTTCTGGTACCTATCTTTATTCGTAATGTGTAAAGCCTGGCACCAGTACAACGAGCGCCCGAGAGCGCTCACATCTTTGAACTCGCCTCAGGTATTTTTTGATTGTATGTTTTCTTGCAGATTATCATCGAGTTTTTATTCTAAGCAATGGTAGACCAGTCCACTTTATGCATACACATGGTAATACCCACTTTGCATAATTTGCCTTAACTTTCATTCCGATAAATGATGTCAGCAAGGAGATTTTCACGCAGCTAACAAAGATTAATTAGGATCAATGAAAATAATCCAATCAAAAACACAATTCGGGTTTTAACCTAAATAATCAGTTTCGCGTCTTCATGTGAACATTTTACAGCTATATTAGATTATAATGTAATATTCACTTTTTCCCACAATTACAATTGAACAAGATAAAAGATATCACACCATTCTCATAATTAATTATTATTATTATTATTATTATTATTATTATTATTATTATTATTATTATTATTATTATTATTATTATTATTATTATTATAAGAAGTAGTAGTAGTAGTAGTAGCAGTAGTAGTAGTAGTAGTAGTAGTAGTAGTAGTAGTAGTAGTAGTGGTAGTAGTAGTAGTAGAAGTAGTAGTAGTAGTAGTAGTAGTAGTAGTAGTAGTAGAAGTAGTAGTAGTAGTAGTAGCAGTAGTAGTAGTAGTAGTAGTAGTAGTAGTAGTAGTAGTGGTAGTAGTAGTAGTAGAAGTAGTAGTAGTAGTAGTAGTAGTAGTAGTAGTAGTAGTAGTAGTAGTAGTAGTAGTAGTAGTAGTAGTAGTAGTAGAAGTAGTAGTAGTAGTAGAAGTAGTAGCAGAAGTAGTAGTAGTAGTTCTTATTGTTGCAGCAGCTGTAGCAGCAGTAGAAGTAGTAGTAGCAGTAGTAGTAGTAGTAGAAACAGAAGTAGAAGTAGTCGTAGTAGAAGCAGCAGCAACAGCAGCAGCAGTAGTAGTAGTAGTAGTAGTAGTAGTAGTAGTAGTAATAGTAGTAGTAGCAGCAGCAGCAGCAGAATTAGTAGTAGTAGTAGTAGTTATAGTAGTAATAGTAGTAGTAATAGTAGTAGTAGTAGTAGTAATAGTAGTAGTAATAGTAGAAGTAGTAGCGGTATTAGTAGTAGTTCTTATTGTTGCAGCAGCTGCAGCAGTTGCAGTAGTAGCAGCAGCAGCAGCAGTAATAGTAGTAGAAGTTGTTGTTGTTGTTAGTATTTTTGTAGTAGTAGTAGAAGTAGTAGTAGTAGTAGTAGTAGTAGTAGTAGTAGTAGTAGTAGCAATAGCAGTAGTAGTAATAGAAGTAGTAGTAGTAGTAGTAGTAGTAGTAGTAGTAGTAGTAGTAGTAGTAGTAGTAGTAGTAGTAGTAGTAGTAGTAGTAGTAGTAGCAGTAACAGTAGCAACAGTAGAAGTAGTAGTAGTTGTTGTTGTTGTTGTTGTTGTTGGAGTAGTAGTAGTAGTAGTTGTTGTTGTTATTGTTGTAGTAGTAGTAGTAGTAGTAGTAGTAGTAGTAACAAAAGCAGTAGTAGTAGTAGTAGTTGTTTTTCCCACAATTACAATTAAACAAGATAAAAGATATCACACCATTTTCATAATTAATTATTATTATTATTATTATTAGAAGTAGTAGTAGTAGTAGTAGTAGTAGTAGTAGTAGCAGCAGTAGTAGTAGTAGTAGTAGTAGTAGTAGTAGTAGTAGTAGTAGTAGTAGTAGTAGTAGTAGTAGTAGTAGTAGTAGTAGTAACAGTAGCAGTAGTAGTAGTAGAAGTAGTAGTTGTAGTAGTAGTAGTAGTAGTAG
Organism: Loripinus fragilis; assembly: GCA_964019695.1. Lineage (NCBI taxonomy): Eukaryota > Metazoa > Mollusca > Bivalvia > Lucinida > Lucinidae > Loripinus > Loripinus fragilis. Next base: position 10,605,195 of record OZ026527.1, read on the forward strand.
TAGTAGTAGTAGTAGTAGTAGTAGTTGTAGTAGTAGTTGTAGTAGTAGTAGTAAAACAATGACCATCTTGGATACAGAAAATGTATTTCTTATTATATTAGTGCGCAGAAATTCCTTGCGATATATTCCTTCCGTTTGATTTTTTTCATTTTTCACAAACATCAAGCTTAAAGTCTGTCAATTTCTGAGCACCATTTTTAAGTTTACTGGCCTACAGTCGGTGTTACAGACATACTTTACTAATGGCAAGTGTCCTTGCCACTTTTCCCTTTGGGTCTATGTATTAAGCAGCCACAGGTTGTTTGTTTTAGGCCAGAAATAAATTATCCTCTTAATTGGTTTCCATAGAAATCAGTGTAAAATTTAGATAATTTATCCGGTTCGGAGAAGATACAAGGCTTTTTAGTGTTTTGATTTTGTTTCTTTTGAAAAAAAATCACGCTAATTTCTTTCATTTTATGCTTTTTTTGCGTTTCACAATTGTTTCCTGTGATATGCAGATTCAAAGGGCAAATTGATGTTATTCACGTGTGGCACGTTGTATGTGGATCCTCCGCTGTTCAAAATGATGATGAGCTCTAAATCTTGAAATCTGTTTAATAATCCAAACTTTGGCTGACTACACGATTTTGGATTTTTCACGAAAAATATCGCCAGAGCAAAAAGTTTTTTTTACTTTTTGTGTCGCTTGCGAATCATGGTCGACACTTAAGATCATGACTCCGTCGGCGTCGTCGTCGTCGTCGGCATCGGCGTTGTAGTCGTCTTTGGTTCCCGATCGATAACTCATGAAGGGATGCATCAATTTCATTCAAACTTCACAGAAGGGTCGAGCATCATTGAATACAGGTCAATTTTAAAAAAGGGGATAACCCGCAAAAATTGACTGAGTTATGGCCCTTTTTATCTTATAATTTGGCTAAATTGTGGTTTCCGATCAATAACGTAAGAAGCGATGCAACAATATTATTCAAATGTTTTTTTTTGTACTTAGGTTTAGGCTTATGCAAAGCTATATTGGCTTTTTGTGGAATAAGCTTCATAGTTCTCCAAAACTATAATATCTGACAACTTCTCACTATAGGTCATCATTATCCAGTGCCTGAAGATAAGCATGAAAGTGATTAAAATTTTACCTCACCCCTGATCCCTTAGGTGGGGTCAAATGTCAAATATTTAAATTTTGCAACAGCTCAGTCAGCTGTAATTTCGCATGCAGACAGAGGTACAATAAATATGAAACATATCAAATGTGATTTTCGACCGAAGGCCTGTGTCCAAACACCTGGGTGGGATTAGGGGAGAAGTCAAAAGGTCAAAATTCAACTTTTTTCAAAACATGGTCATGTTGCATTCAAATTAAAGGGAATCACGAATGCAGCAACATAGCAGCAAATATTTTGTCCGAAGACCCCCCATCGACCCCCACCACCCCTTACCCTGGGGGTGAGGTCAAAAGGTCAGAATTCAACTTTTTTAAAACATGGTCATGTAGCATATCAATTTAAAGGAAATCACAAATGCAGCAACATGGTAGCAAATATTTTGCCCGCAGACCCACGACTCTAGGGATCAAAAGGTCCAAATACAACTTTTTCAGGACATGGTCATTTTGTATTTCAAATTAAATAGAATCACGAATGCAGCAACATGGTAGCAAATATTTTGACCTAACACACACCCGCAACCTGCCGGTTGGATTAAAAGGTAAAACAAATCCGAATGTGGTCAAGTTGTATATCAAATCAAGGGGAAAGTAGTAAAGACTAACATAGAAGCAAACACTTTGACCTTCCTTACACACACCCCTGACCTTTGGGTCAGGTTGAAAGCAGATATTCAAAGTGTTAAGATAAGTTTATTCTTTATTGAACTAACCTCTGAAAACTAGTTAATAGGCTTTTAACTTTGATCTCTATGATACTCAAGGTGAATTTAGGACTTGGAGAAATGGGATTTATATTTTGTGATGTATAAGTTTCTCTAAAATAGCCCTTAAATTCTACAAATTTGCCTTGTTTAACTTCTGTTTTGCCAGGCGACACATCCGATTCTCGGATTTCTAGTTTCTATTTGTGTATTAAATATGACGACGAACAGCAGTCAAAACTGCCTCGGCCAATTCCGTGAAATCAGACCCCAATGTACATGAAGGATCTATTTTGATAACGTGGCGCTGACGTTACATAACGTGACGATGCCGTCACAGAAACTATGCCAACACAATAACAAGTGTGACTGCAGTAAACTAAACTATTATAATGAAGTGGGCGCGTGTGTGTGCGTGCGTGCGTTTTCAATAAAATATCGCTATAGCGATATTTATATAAATAAGTCATAAACTTCATTTTTTTGTTGATAAAATGTTTGGGGTTATATACTACTACGCCGTACATATATCCGAAGCTTGATTCTCGAATTGCGACGAAATTTCCCGATGGGATGTACAGATCACGTGCTATCGTGTGTGGTTTTTAAACATGCTCTGCTCAGACGTTTTATTTAAGCCCAAAATTACCTATGCAAAGACGGCGCCTTATCGCTCATATGTCTTGTTCACTTTTTCATTATGCAGTTAGATTTACACAACTTTGATGGAGGGATAGGTGGGTACTAAGTATAAACAAGCTCCTGTGTAAGATATTCAATACTCGCCTAATATCGCACATGCTCTGACAATATTCAGTGTGGTTTAATTCACTCTTAAGTTATATCAAGTACCCAATTGAATAGTGCTATTAAATCTCGACTCTGTTTTGGATCTGTATATAAATAAATCATTTTTACGCAGCACTTGATATATTTGCTATAGTCTGGCAAAATTGAACTGAGGCATTTGAATGACGCATAAGGTACGCTATATATGGTGGTAAAATATACATACACCTACCGGAATCCAATAATCATCCTTTTTTCGGTACCCTTATGGATAGCAGTCTACTATATTATTTATTATCTCTCCCTTTCCCTTAGAAATGGTTAGACATGCTTAAAATAATGTTAGATTGCCCTTTTCATTGGCTATTCGGATACTGAACTATAGCCAAATCGTAAGGTACCTCGTTCAGTTTTCCAGATATACGTCGTGAAGCCACGCACAATAAATTCTCTTGAGTTTCTCTAGCTTTGGAATGACCACTACCAAATATTTCCATATACGTTCATGAAAGATGTTACACATATGTCAAACCATCATAGTTTGCGGGCGCATTTCTTAATTTTAGGATTTTACCCAAGAATTCAGGGCATTTCGCTGGTGACAGACATCCTGCAGCAGCGCTTCCCCTAACATTTTGTAGCTTTTGATCACACTGAAGCTGTATTAAGGGAAGTAACTCCATGATAAGGGACATCATTATTAAGTTTTTATAAAGTGTGCCTTAGTTTAGAGTACAATTACTTAATGTGACATAATCAACGTCATGGAAAAGAAGGCAATGTAAGTTAACTATGTGGATTGAGCCATTGATGTTGAAAAAGGCTATGCTGTCATTTAGAAGCGGTATGTGATGTATATCATCGGTAGTAGAGTGAATCAACAATAGATACACGGAAAAAGTAACGTAATTGAGCAGTGAATAATAGAGACATTTCAATGTATTGGAGACTGAAAAAATGAGTACAAAAATCAGCCCATCAAAGTTTGACTTCAGTACCTTATAAGCTGTATGAACAAAATTGAAAAAAAAACAAAAAAAAAACAGATAGCAAACGGAATTTGGTACCAGAAAGAAAATGGCATGTGGTGCCAATATAATGCAGGAGATTATATGAGTCGCTTGTGTCGCAAGTAATAACCGTATCTAAAGAAAGTTCTGAAAACATTTATTTAGCCAGAGAGTCTGTGGTTAAATAGAGAGACAACTCAATGAATGAAGCGGCTAAACAAAAAGGAGTCATTTCAGAGACAGATATATGGGAACAAATATATGTAGAATCATATACAGAACGGCAATATGGAAAGGCAGTACTGTGAACATTAATGATGATATTCATTATAATCTAGATGGACAGTGAACTACAGTGACAATACTCAGTCTAGCAGGAACAACAACTGTATGAAAACAAGAGGTGCGTGCATTAAGAGGCTTTTTGCCCCACCTATGAGGTCAAAAAAAAAATAAAATTGCTCTTCACAAGTTTCTTCTTACTATTTTATTAGAACAATAGCGAAAGTGTAAAAGTCTGGTATTGATTTGACTTTTACGGTTGCTATGGTAACAAAAATGGCCGCCAAAGTAGGCTGAAAATAGAAAAATGACCATTTTGAAGCAAATTTGAAACATGTAACAGAGGAATTAATATAGAGCACAAGCAAATACCAAAATATATTTTAACAGATAATGAGAATAATCACGACACAATATATTAAAAGGTGGACATCTTGATATCTAATTCTCAAAACATCGGTCTCCAAAAGCTTTAAATTTGGCCCATAATGGCAATTTCTCTTTTTAAGCCTATTTCGTCCGCCACGTTTGTTACCATAGCAACGGTAAAAGTAAAATAAAAGCCAGGGTATTACTCTTATATACCAATAGGATGAAAATTATGAAACACGACTCAGAGGGGCCCCTTAATGCACGTAGCTCTTTATGTATGAAATCAGAAATGAGAATAATGGAAAAGAAGTATTTATCTCAGCTGATTTGATTGGGAGAAAATACTGGAAACAGATATAAACATCACTCAATCAGTAAATAAAAGTTCAGAGTTTTCTTAACAGGTCTGATTAGCTTCAAGCACTTCCAAAATGAAATAATCTGACCAATCTCAGAATTTCCGTACACTGTGACCTATATTTAGATACACATATCAGGTACCCAATGATGACATGTGAAGAAGTGCAATATGTGTTATTTTCCGTTATGCTAGTAATACCTATTGCTAGATTGGCTTGATAGCATGATGTTTCGGGCAGCTGGTGTTTTTGCTGAGATTGTGAGATTTTTTAAAATGTGAAACGTTTACAAGATCACTGTCTACACCAGTGCTTTGATGTCTTCTTTAGATGTACCACGACCTCTCAGTAATGACCGTTGGGTGTCATTCTATTAGCCATGCGATATAAGTGTATGAGCATGAGACTTGAATTACGACAGAAATACGGAGCAGTATGAAAGGCAATGAAATCGGAGAATGCAACGACATTGAACTAGGAAGAAAGAGCCTATAAGGGAAAGGCAAATGTGCTGACTTGATGGGATACAACAGATACAACAAGATAGACCAAGACCAAGGTAAGGTTAAAGATAAATTTGCGTGAACTTGAAGGAAATGATCTGGATAATACAGAAGGATCGTCTAACGTTGGCAATGTGGTTTCGTCTCCATTGCTGTATGTGAGAATTACACAGTTAAAACGTATGCTGTGATCTGGAAGCTTAATCATGGCCCGTATGGCTTAAAAGATTAAGCCAGACAAGTCTATAAAAGTGTTAGAAAATAACTTTGAAAATAGCATTTAAATAATCCAGCGGGTTTTTTGTGTGTTTTGTGTTTTTTTTTTCGGGTTTCAGAATTATAGCAGACTCAAAGAAGTTATATGCTGCCATATAGGTGATTTCCTACACACCAGTGACATTATTTTGAATAAAATGATAAAGTCATTGAGACAAAGATTTTAGTTTTGTTAGTAAAGGGGGATAACTCAGTGCGTTGTGAAATAATTCATTATTGACGTAAACATTGAGATGCCGTACGCCTTAAACAACATAAAGCATATAAATGAAAATCATTCTGTGTTTTTATCATGACATACGGGCTACTTTTGAGGGTTAACTTGTCGCGATTTTTACTTGTTTAATTGTAAAACAATAAACCGGAGCATGCATATAATGTTTAAATAAATGCCAAAAAAAATGTGCTTTAAACGGTTCTGTTGTACAGTGGCTTACCTGGCTTCAAGCATTGTGTACTATCTTTAAGGAATCTTCCAGCGCATACAGTAAACTCTTTGCTGCAAAAGCTTAATTATGTTGAACGTATTCAATTTTCTGTTTTTGAACAAAAATAGTAAGTGAGTATGATCAGGAAATACCACAATCACAAACCACAGACAACCCCATGGCACCGCGAGGAAGAGCCGCTCAACCATCACGAGACACCAGGAAGACAAATTAAGCAAAGCAACCAGCTCTCTCTTCCCCATCAAGATGATTGCAATGCTAGAATCGACATAAAGTAACGTACAACAAAACATAGAACAGTTACAGACTCCCACAATTGGAGTAACAATAAACAAAAAAGTCAACCACAACAGAACCACCGCCTTAGAACGGACAGCAGCCTAAGCCACCGGGGGGCTTAAATGCATTTTACTGGTACCAAATATTCGCCCTAAATTCTGCTGTTGTTGAAGTACAAGAAATGTTCAGCTCGCATGGAGGCCATCAATATTTTCACGTCATGTGTGAAAATATCAGAACAATGCCTTAGGTATTATGTATGCACAGTAGAGTTTATTAAATTTGAAAGGTTCAAAATCGAAAGTCTCAAAAATTGGAATTTAGGCTCAAGTCTGCGTTTCAGTGAGGTAATTTCATTGGTCATGCTGAACATTGTAAAAAGTCATTTTGTAATAAAAAAAGGCGAAAGCATTTCACGGTGGGTTAGACTTCAGACTCAATGACAGCTCTGGCATAAAACTGTTATCGTTGAGTGAGTGCCTGGTGTTTGTATTTTTTCTTTAGCTTTGTAAGAAGAGAGTTGGTTTACTTGGTTTCATCACAGTATGTTTTAAATTTGATAGTTTCCCCGTGATGATAAGTTTGATAAGTAAGTAAGCCTCCACGCGAGCTTTACATTTTTCTGGTATGACAACAGCAGAATCTAGGGCAAACATTTGGCAGTAAAATTAATTCAAACCCCCAGTGATTTCTAATGAGTCGTTCTAAGGTGGTTGTTCTGTTCTTGTTGGTTCATTGTTGCCACCGTTTTTATTTTCGCTTTTGGGTGGTGGACCCTTGTTTTGTCGTGTATTACTTAATGTCGTTTCTAGTTTTGCAATCATCAGAGCTGGTTGCTTTACTTTAATTGCCTTTTAATGTCATTTGACTATAAGTGGTTTGTGTCTCCTCCTCGCGGTACCGCGGGTTGGCCTGCAGTGTGTGATTGTGGCATTCCTGGCCATACTCACATTTTTTCTTTTGATTTTGCCCAGTTTAACTTTAAAAATCCACACTGTAACTACCATCAGCAGTTTATGTGCGATGTGTTTGTGGAAAATTATTTAATACTTGTGTGTGCGTATTGTCGTTACAATTTTATAGATGTAGAAGAAAGAAGGATGATTTTTCTTATTTTTACAAATAATTGAATGCAGACTAACTTACCTTTGAAAAGAATTCATATTTCATAAACAAGTAGCCCAACGGGCAACGATCACTCACAATGGAGCCAGCATAATGTTTGGAGACACCATAATTTACGATGCTCAAGGGCAGGTAACTCTGAACTTGAAACAGTGACCAGAAAGTAATTTAAAAACATAAGATATTATGCCAGTTCTAGTTATCTGCAGTGAAAACCTGGTGAAAGTAAAGTTTTCAGATGCTCAAGGGCAGCTAACTCTGTAGTCAGTGGTGGGATCTGACTGAAATTCAAACTCATCCATACATTTATGTATGTCCTGGTCACCTACAAGGAGGAAGAAAATCAAAAGAAAAATGAAGGCGCAAAAGTGGTCACAACATTATATAGCTATATTTAGACGCTCAAGGGCAGCTAACTCTGTAGCTGGTGGTTGAATGTGGCCGAAAATCAAACTTATTCAAACTTTTATGGGTGTCCTTGTTACCTGCAAGAATGAGGAAGATCTATTCAAAGCTAAAAGTGCTAGAGTGGTCACAACAGATCTCCCATTGTAAGTCTATGTAGATTTTTATGATGCTCAAGGGTTGTTAACTACACAGACTGAGGTTGGTTCTGCTTTAAATTCAAACTCATCCAAGCTTTTCTGGTTGTCCTTGTTACCTGCAAGAATGAAGAAGATCCAATCAAAAATGAAGGCGCTAGAGTGGTCTCAACAATGTTACATTATCCATCATTTTCTAAGATGCTCAAAGGCAGCTAAATACTTAATTGGTGATGAGATCTTGACGAAATTTATATTCATCCGAGCTTTTAAAGTTGTCCTGTTTATCTGCAAGAATGAATATGATCTATTTAAAATTGAAAGCACTAGAGTGGTCACAACATTTCTCCAATTATAAATTTATGGGGATTTTTAAGACACTCAATTGCAGCTAACCTCACAGTCCAAGGTCTGATCTGCCCGAATTTTGAAACCATCCAAGCTTATATGGTTGAACTTGTTACCTGCAAGATTGTAGGAGATCCAATCAAAAATGAAGGCGCTACAGTGGTCACAACAACATCCATAAATTTTTAAGATGCTCAAGGGCAGCTTACTCCATAATAGGTGATGGGACCTTGACGAAATTCAAACTCGTTCAAGCTTTTATAGTTGTCCTTCTTATCTGCAAGAATGAAGAGGATCAAATAAAAATTGAAAACACTAGAGTGGTCACAACAAAGGCAGCTAATTCCACAGTCCAAGGTCTGATCTGCCCTAATTTCGAACCCATCTGAGATTTTATGGTTGTCCTTGTTACCTGCAAGTATGAAGAAGATCCAATTAAAAATGAAGGCGCTAGAGTGGTCACAACATTATCGAATATCCTTTGAATTTTTCAGACGCTCAAGGGCAGCTAACTCCCAAGTCAGTGATGGAATATTGCCAAAATTCAAGCTCATCCAAGCTTTTATGGTTGGTCTTGTTAGTGAAGAAAATTCATCTAAAAATGATTGCACTAGAGTGGACACAATATTTCTCCCATTATAAGTCTATGGGGATTTTTACAGACGCTCAAGAGCAGCTAACTCATAAGTCCCTGGTCGGATCTTGCCGAATTTCGAATCCATCCAAGATGTTATGGTTGTCTTCGTTACCTGCAAGAATAAGAAGATTCAATCAAAAATCAAAGGAGCAAGAGTGGTCACAAGGTTTTCCCCATTATAACCCATATGGGAGCTATCTGTTGCCATGGAAACCAAAGTTCTGATCCAATCTGGTCCAAAAGCTAAAGCAGCCAATCCCCCAGCCCAATGATGCACCAGATGAAATTTGATTACGATTGGCTTGCTGGTCCCAGAGATATTAATGTTTGAAAGTGTGAACGAACAGACGGACGCACGGACGGACGGACGCCGGCTCGAGTCCCATCCAATAAGCTCATCCCGAACCTACGGCTTTGGTGAGCTAAAAACTTGACAAAGTAATATTCTGTTTTCCGTATTGATTTGTTTGAAAAATGGTAAATTTGCGACTTTCGGTTTTTACAGTTTCCAACCCAAACTTTAGTATTTGAAATGTCCTGAGTCAGATGTCATTGAAAATGACCATGCATTACCGGAAAACATTGTTCTTATGTTTTCTAAAGTAGTTTTAAATTCGAAATCAAGTTTTAAAGAAAATGTCAAAACAAAAGTGTATGCGTTTGAGATTCCTAAGGTGTATATTTCCTTGCATTTTCGATATTCCTTGCCTTTTTCGAGATTAATGTAAAGACGTAGAAAGTGAGGATTTTAGGAGCTGCAGTATTTTTCCTACAGTAATGATTTTAATAGTTTTATGTTGGTTTCTAAATTGTTACATTGTGCTGCCGTAAAATGCAGCTAAACTAGTAAGTGATTATGACCAGGGAATGCCACAATCACAAACTGCAGACAAACGCAGGGCACCGCGAGGAAGAGCCACATTACAATCACAAACTGCACAAATACAGGGCACCACGAGGAAGAGCCACATTACAATCACAAACTGCACAAACATAGGGCACCACGAGGAAGAGCCACATTACAATCACAAACTGCACAAATACAGGGCACCACGAGGAAGAGCCACATTACAATCACAAACTGCACAAACATAGGGCACCACGAGGAAGAGCCACACTACAATCACAAACTGCACAAACACAGGGCACCACGAGGAAGAGCCACATTACAATCACAAACTGCACAAACATAGGGCACCACGAGGAAGAGCCACATACCAATCACAAACTGCACAAACACAGGGCACCACGAGGAAGAGCCACATTACAATCACAAACTGCACAAACATAGGGCACCACGAGGAAGAGCCACATACCAATCACAAACTGCACAAATACAGGGCACCACGAGGAAGAGCCACATTACAATCACAAACTGCACAAACATAGGGCACCACGAGGAAGAGCCACATACCAATCACAAACTGCACAAACATAGGGCACCACGAGGAAGAGCCACATTACAATCACAAACTGCACAAACATAGGGCACCACGAGGAAGAGCCACATACCAATCACAAACTGCAGACAAACGCATGACACCGAGAGGAAACGCAACACAACAGCAGACAACGCATGACACCACGAGGAAGAGTCACATAACAATCGCAAACTGCAGTCAAACATAGGGCACTGCGAGGAAGAATCACACAGCAGTTACAAACAGCAGACAAAAACTTGGCACCGTGAGGAAGAGTCACACAACAATCACAAACCGCAGACAAACGCATGACACCGAGAGGAAGAGCAACACAACAGTCACAAACAGCAGACAACGCATGGCACCATGGGGAAGAGTCACATAACAATCGCAAACTGCAGACAAACATAGGGCACCGCGAGGAAGAATCACACAGCAGTTACAAACAGCAGACAAACATAGGGCACCGCGAGGAAGAATCACACAACAATCACAAACTGCAGACAAACGCAGGGCATCGCGCGGAAGAGTCACACAACAATCACAAACTGCAGATAAACGCATGGCATCGCGCGGAAGAGTCACACAACAATCACAAACTGCAGATAAACGCATGGCACCAAGAGGAAGAGTCACACAACAATCACAAACTGCAGATAAACGCATGGCATCGCGCGGAAGAGTCACACAACAATCACAAACTGCAGATAAACGCATGACACCGAGAGGAAGAGTCACACAACAATCACAAACTGCAGATAAACGCATGGCATCGCGCGCAAGAGTCACACAACAATCACAAACTGCAGATAAACGCATGGCACCGAGAGGAAGAGTCACACAACAATCACAAACTGCAGATAAACGCATGGCATCGCGCGCAAGAGTCACACAACAATCACAAACTGCAGATAAACGCATGGCACCGAGAGGAAGAGTCACACAACAATCACAAACTGCAGACAAACGCAGGGCACTACAAGGAAGAGTTACGCAACAATCACAAACTGCAGACAAACGCAGGGCACCACGAGGAAGAGTCATAAAAACAATCACGGGACACCAGGAAGTCAAACTAAGCAAAGCAACCAGCCCTCTCTTCCCCGTCAGGACGACTGCAAAAATAAGACGGAGATAAAATAACGCACAACAAATCTCACAATGGGAACAACAATCATCAACCTATCAACAACAACAGACCCACAACACGGCCCGTCGAATGTACAGCACTGTTTTTGCTTTTTCCCCCTTTAGCTTACCAAAAATAACTGTGTACTGACAAATAAAATGGCCCGGAATGAACACATGATTCTGGTCAACTTAATCATATAATTCAGGGTAAGTTTTCATAAGCGTTATACTGCTGTCAAGTATATGTCAAGTGTTACAGTTTATAAGCATTTATTATCACATATTTGGAACATTTTTTTGGATAACCTTAAGTCTGCAAATACGATTATAAGAATATTTATGAGTGTGCGGTTGGAAAAGAAAAATGTGTTCCAGGGATCACCTCGTGCCCCTATGAGACTTGCCGAGTGATGACAAATAGTGATCAAGAGGGACGGTTTTTTCAATCCCATCATCACACTGTTATAGGATTGTTGTTGCTCATCGTTAAATACCACATGTTTATATTTTAAAAATAAGACTTGCAGAAGTTCTTGAGTGACAACCCCAAGTAAACAAATTTAACGGAGAGAGGTTATTAGGACAGAGACAAGACATTTTCATTAGATGACTCCAGTCTTCTTTTTTACTTACATTTTTGTATGTCACGCGCATTAAAATAGTGAATTGGAATATGTGATATATGGAGTTCAGGTTATCGCATCCGACCATTGTGGTATTGTGTTGATATAGTTGGGGAACCAAGGTAGAAAATGCTTACCCTTGCACCCGAAAGGTATACAGCTGGAATTTACATGGTTGCAAAGGTGTATCTGAAACCACTGTATAGCAGACTTGATTGACTTTCATAACGCCAGTGCAGTCAACTTTCTACGGAAGCCCAGCAAGTACATGTCAAAATGTTATTTTTCAAAATGTCATATATTCTTTATCAAAAAAGTTCGGTATTGCAAAATATTGGATAATGTAGTTTTATATAATAAGACAACATCGGCGTAGACCTCAGAAGCAGTGGTGGTCATCTAAGAATACTGCTTATTGATTTTTAAAGCATGTAGATTAGGGCACCCCGATTTTGATATTTAATTTATAGATTTCTTTGCTTTAAATCTCATTAAAACTGCACTTATTACCCCAAAATGTATTTGGCAATTATTTATATATCGCTTGGAAGCATATCTCGTAAAAAATGCGTACTTACTTATTCACTTTTATCCTACCACTGAAGGGTCTAAATTGCATATTTTTAAATGAATAAATAAACTTTAAATTAAATGCATTTAAACACTGCATACAGTTAGACAGACGTTTGGGACATAAATTAAGACAATTTATTTTATTTTCTATGGCAAACTAGAAAACGGGTAGCTGGAAACCACGATAATTTGATAAATAGTACTTTAGTCCATGCCAGCTGGTGCGTTGTTAAGTACTATGGACAACTTAAGAGCAGTTTAACACATAAATGGAATTTATCAAGGTTAAAAAAGGATGTTTATCTTCCATATTTACAACAGCTTTGAAACAGATGGTTATTGTAGGGACCAAGGGGATTTCCATCTACTGAAACAATATTTTCGTTTAACAGTGGTAAAATAAAAATGAAAAAACTCGTATAACTATTATTATATCATCATGAAAAACCTGTCTGTCCCTGTCTGGGATGTAGAAATGTAACCGCACAGTACTTGTAAAAAAATGTTCCTAGAAAGATTATTATAGCGCACAAATGACTTAAATTGATTTGATAGTGTACTATTGCATTATTGGACACACCAACGGCTTCTCATACCCGTCCTCCAGTTAAGAGAGCGTAATGGAAAATAAGTTTTGTTATTTCTCAACCAAAACATATGTTATAGGTACTTAAATGGACCTATTAAATGAGACCGTTCTTTTGAAGACCAAAAACACACTCTTTACCTTATTGATTGGGGAAACATCACAATTTTTATGCTATGAAAGATTGATAAACTTGACCTTTGTGGCATACAAAAATGCTTTTTTCCCGCAAAATGCAATTCCGGTCCCATTGCTATACAATGGTTTCATATCAAGTACTATTTAGACTATCACTATGCAAAATTCTAACCGTATACCTTTCGGGTGCAAAAGTGTGTGTTTTTGCACGATATGCGACTTTGGTTCCCCGACTAATACTTCAGACGATAACCTGGGCCCGGAATTACATGCCTTCTTAAAGTTAAGCAAGACTTAAGGTAAGTATTAATATTTCAACATGTTATATTAAAATGCAAAATGATTTTCCTTGATCGATGTGGTATTCGTGGTCAAAGATATCATTGTGATCTTCAGAAAAATTAAAACCATTCTGATTTTAATCATCTTTAAACGTTATTTTTCGCATCCTGAAAAATCAATACTTAACTGAAGTCTTCCTTAACTCTAGGGAGGCATTGTAATTCCGGCCCCTGTTCTCTAATGATATTATTTAAACTAGTGTTCATCATGTTATATACTGAACGAAACTTCTAAACCGCCAATTAACAAAACGCATTTTTTCAATATTAAACTGTTATATATGATAGTTGACACAATATATTTGGGAACATGTATCCTTCGATTGAACATAACAAAGTTTGATTCAATAAGGATGTTAATTTATGCGTAACTTTAGAGTACTTATACCGGGGTTTTGCACGTGGCACATGATGCTAAGTGTTTTTCGCCTTGTGTATACTCGTATTTTCATCGACAACTACCCAACAATTTTATTTTATAACAAAAATGTCAACGTTTGGTTTTTATGAGTACAACGTTTGGTTTTTATGAGTACAACTTGGAGGGGTCGGGCTGTGGGTTCAATCAAAAACGGGGCCTCGCTGAGACTGATTGATAATTTATCAGAAAGGTTGACATGTTTTGATAGAACCGAACGTTAACACCACAACCTGTCGGTCATTTTCCATTTCTGCACTCGTATGGCGAGAAAAATCGACAAAAACTGAGTTTAACGTATGTCATAAAATGTCCTATATAGTCCACGGTGATGAACAAACGGAACGTCGAAGTGTTGAGAATGATGTGCAGTACACGGTTAATGGGTGACGGATGTTTCAATAATATTATAGACAAAACCATTTCATCACCAAAACACACTTCTGTGTTATTTTAGGCCATATGGGCCATCATAGCACTAAATTGCATAAAAAATTGCTACTTTATTACAAAAATAATCATGATAGTGTTCAATGATAACCATTTACAGCACCAGAAAGTTTCAACAAGTAGCCCAATGGGCCATGATCGCTCACATGGGAGTCAGCATAATGTTTGGAGATACCGTAATTGATGATGCTCAAAAGCAGGTTATTCTGAGCTTGCAACAGTGACCAGGAACTTATCAAAAACATAAGATATTATGCCAGTCCTGGTTATCTGCAAGTATTTAAAAGATCTGAATAAAAATGGTGAAAGTGTATTTTCAGATGCTCAAGGGCAGCTAACTCTGTAGTCAGTGATTGGATCTGACCAATCCAATCATTAATGTATGTCCTGATAACCTACAAGACTGAAAAAAAATCAAATGAAAAATGAGGCGCTAGAGTGGTCACAACATTATACAGCTATATTTTAGACGCTCAAGTGCAGCTAACTCTGTAATTGGTGGTCGGGTGTGGAAGATAATCTAACTCATTGAAGCTTTTATGGGTGTCATTGTTACCTGCAAGACTGAGGAAGATCCATTCAAAAATGAGGGTGCTAGAGTGGTCACAAAAGATCTCCTTTTCTAAGTCCACCCAAGGGCAGTTAACTCAACAGTCTGAGGTTAGTTCTACTTCAAGTTCAAACTCATCCAAGTTTTATGGTTGTACTTGTTACTTGAAAGAATGAAGGAGATCCAATCAAAAATGATGGCGCTAGAGTGGTCACAACATTATCCATCAATTTTTAAGATGATCAAGGGGAGCTAACTCCATAATAGGTGATGGGATCTTGACAAAATCCTAACTCATGCAAGCTTTTATAGTTGTCCTTCTTATCTGCAATAATAAAGAATATCCTTTCAAAATTGAAAGCACTAGAGTGGTCACAACATTTCTCACATTATAAGTCTATGGGGATTTTTCCAGATGCTCAAGGGCAGCTAACTCATAAGTCCTTGGTCGGATCTTGCAGAATTTCAGACTCATCCAAGCTTTTATGTTTGTCCTTGTTAGATGAAAGAATGAAGAATATTTAATCAAAAATGTAGACACTAGAGTGGTCACAACATTATCCATCAAATTTTAAGATGCTCAAGGGGAGCTAACTCCAATACAGGTGATGGGATCGTGAGGAAATTCGAACTCATCCAAGCTTTAATAGTTGTCGTTATTGTATGCAAGAATAAAGAAGATCCAACTAAAATTGATAGAGCAAGAATGACCACAACATTATTCATTTATTTTTAAGATGGTCAAGGGGAGCTAACTCCAAAATAGGAGATGGCATCTTAATGAAATTCAAACTCATCCATGCTTTTGTAGTTGTTTTTATTGTATGCAAGAAAGAAGAAGATCCATTCAAAATTGAAAGCACTAGAGTGGTAACAACATTTCTCCCATTATAAGTCTATGGGGATTTTTCCAAACGCTCAAGGGCAGGTAACTCATAAGTCGCTGGTCGGATCCTGCTGAATTTCGAACCCATCCGAGATATTATGGGTTTCCTTGTTGCCTGCAAGAATGAAGAAGATCCAAATAAAAATGAAGGAGCTAGAGTGGTCACAACATTATTCATTATTTTTTCTGACGCTCAAGGGCAGCTAACTCCGAAGTAAGTGATGAAATGTTGTCCAAATTCAAACTCATCCGAGCTTTTATGGTTGGTCTTGTTACCTACAAGAATGAAGAAGACCGATCCAAAAATGAAGGTACTAGAGTGGTCACAACATTTCTCCCATTATATGTCTATGGGGATTTTTCCAGACGTTTAAGGGCAGCTAACTCAAAAGTCCCTGATCCAATCTTGCCGAAATTCGAACCCATACGAGATTCTACGGTTGTCCTTGTTACCTGCAAGAATAAAGAAGAACCAATCAAAAATGAAGGAGCTAGAGTGGTCACAAGATTTTCCCCCTTATAACCCTATGGGAGCTATCTGTTGCCATGGAAACCAGAGTTCTGATCTGATCTTGCCCAAAACATAATGCAGTCAATCCCCCACCCCAACGATGCTCCAGATGAAATCTTATCTTGATAGGACATCTGGTCTCAGAGATATTCATGTTTGAAAGTGTGAACGGACGGACGCACGGACGCCGGCTCGAGTCCCATGCTATAAGCTCACCGAGAGCCTTCGGCTCAGGTGAGCTAATAATATTGTGGACAAAAACATGTCATCTCCATAAAGCATTCTTGTGTTGTTTTATGTCATATGGGCTTCCATAGGAACATTGTAGATTACATGAAAACTGCTACTTAATAAAAGCGAAACCAAAAAAAGTTAAAAAATGTCCATTTATAACACTACAAAGTTGGTGTTTTTCACTTTAGGTCCCTTAAATACACGGCTTAAGCAATGAGTTCAATTTCTAGCGTTTGTGTGCAAATTAAATGCGATGGTGCCTTTATACAGTCTATCAATTGAGCATGTTATTTTCAATTTATGAAAATAAAATTTTGACAGGTTCTGTATAATTAATTTTTCCATATTGAGTGTAAATTTTAGCCATGTATGTATAATATATGTTATGATATATGTGAAAATATCGAGTGGCGGTTTGGAGGCTTCGCTCAGTATATATTTTGTGTGTCCGAACATTGAAGTCTGGGAATACACTGTTCGTGTGACTGGTAAAATGTTTCATTGAGAACTTTTTGTTTTAAAAAGCTTCCATTTTAATAAAAAAAAAAAAGATCGTCTGGCAATAAAATACTTAGGTATTTGCTACTGGCAAAGGCAAGGAGATCTATATGTGCTTGGTTATAGTTGATTTATATTGATACTACTAATTGACAGTATCTATCAACTTGTCCACAAATTACGATTTAACTCGATTTATGATGGAACCATGGCGGCTTATATAGAGAATATCTGGTTTATTTGGAGTCAAATCAAAATCGTTATATTAGCCTGTCTAACAGGGCAAATTGAAATGCCAATAAGTCTAAGATAGACCTTTGAAGACAACAGACATAAGTGAAATACTACAAATTACAAAACAGTTCCACTCGTCATGTAAAACATCCAGGATGACAACTGATTCACAAACCAAGACACTCTTGCAAAGACCATGACCGCAATGTTGTTCGCTTCTAGGGTATATTACTGGTAAATATCGTATACACAACTCATAAAAAGAGAATAATCATTTCATATGAAATTTATTTAACGAGCCTTTGCCGAATTTAATTAAAATTCGGGATGATCACGAGTGTAAGATTCTGTTTATCATATGACATTTTAAATGCGATTTTATAGCCTTCAAAGTTTGTTTATTTCCATGAAAATTTGCATTGTTGTAACAGACGTCGTCATGACGTTACTCGTATCCGCCGAAAATGTTATGCAACATGTGGTCATAATATACAATTATTGACTATTGAGGCATTGGACATGATGTGATATCGACCTGAGAGTACCAATATTGACCTCGGCTCGGCTCCGCCGAGGTCAATATTGGTACTCTCAGGTCGATATCACATCATGTCCAATGCCTCAATAGTCAACAATTGTTTTATTATATAATTTCTCTAAATAAAAAAAAGCATCAACAACAACAAAGTCTTGGCTATGGACTATGTCTTGGACAGTCTTAAATTTCTTTTTTTACATGATGACTGACTGATTTCATTCAGTTAAACAAGGAATGAATGCATACTTTATTTGTAATTACAACATCCGTATTAAATGCCGCATAATGTGGCATTTCATCAGGGTCTACACTGTTTGCTAAGACAAAAATGATCTTCAGGGAAAAAATTGCAATTTTATCTAGAAATTAAAATCTGTGACCCCTTGAGTTATACAATAGACCATTCCAAATTTATTGCATCAATACAGAAGGAAGAATTAATTAGTTCATTTAAGAGTTCTGCTTACTACTATATTCAACAGCAAAGTCTGAATTACATGTATATGATGAAACACCAGATCTTGTAAATTTCGAGCTGCTATCACTCACTGAATTGTATTTACAGCAAATCATGCAAGTTACATGCTGAAAGCACACCTGTTATGGAAAGTTTCTATGAAGTCTAATTTTAGTAACTGATATTGAATGGGGAAAACCAGCAGCCCATGTGATATGTAGTTTTATGGACTCGAGTGGATATGCATCAGGGCCAATCATAAGATGTCTACTTATCGGTTATATAATAAGATTATTTATGAAATGACGTAATCCATTGAATAACAGTAACGTCATATGATAAACAAGATGTAGGACCCTGACCATATACAATGTTTTTCGAGCAATACATTTGTTAAACACGCCCGGAGTAGCTGCTCCAAAAGAAGGTATATGTAATATTAAATGTTTTATGTCCTATTTCGATGTTCATACTCAGCTATGTTTTAGGAAATAAGTTATTTTAGGTTTTTGACGTCTTGATTTAACAAAACTTGGTTAAATTTACACAGAATAGTTTCAATTTGCATGAACATGTGGTTTGCTCATCATTTGAATCAAGGGCATATCTTATAAAACCATTCAAATCGTGGAACTAAAAATATTGATGAGCGTCCTTTGCACGAGAGAGTATGAAAGTCAAGACAGCAAAGTTTTTGTGAGACTTTTATCTATAATAAATGTTACTACGAGAAAAAACAACAAGTTAGTTCACTGTACTCATACCAAAAGTTCCCCAGATCTGGTAAAATTTTACGAGAAAGGTCACAAGCCATTGAACGGGTATTCATAAAACTACATTATCCAAGATATTTGAACGGGTAGTCCAAGTGAGGTAGATCTGGGAGGCCATGCACATGTTTTTGACAAATAATTGGCACAGCACAGCAAAGCAGTACGTGTGAAGCTTCTTAGAAGGAAGCATGTCTGCGTCTGCCAAAGATGAAAAAACCTCAAAGTTTCGTAAAATGCAATTCACAAACCTGTACAACTAAGTACATGTTGAGTCTGAATGTCAGTCTACTAACGATACTTCTTCTTAACGGTCTTGTATAGGTTATTGGTCTAAACAATCTCTCTCTCTTCCCATCTCTCTCTCTCTCTCACACACACACACACACACACTCACTCTCTCTCTCTCTCTCTCTCTCTCTCTCTCTCTCTCTCTCTCTCTCTCTCTCTCTTGTTAAGAAAATCGGATAAATTCAATTTTCGCTTTTGAGATAAAAGTTGTGAGGAGTGGACACCATCTGAGGTATGGTTGCAAAAATGTCATCTATATAGACTTTGAAATTTGTTTTTGAACTACCCCAAACTTTATTTCAGTTGCATTTCTAGTAGTACTTTACGTTTAATGTGAAAAGTAACTACAGTTTCAGGTTGGGCAAAATTCGCTTCAAAACTTGGTCTTCTTTGTAGGGGTCGTCATCTCATTGGACGGTCATTATAACATTTTAGAGTAGAGTCGAATCAGGATTACTCAAACTTGAATTTGACCCACCGACGGGTTCAGGCTATACCTTGATAGACAATTCACTTCAGGTTCATGTGCACTATATGACTACGCGCTGTCCAAGGTGTATTCATCTGTAACTAATAGACCTCTTTCAGTTACCGCTGACCATAGGATTTGTAAGGTGTAGCGCACCTTAGACTTACTTTATTTAAGTGAGGGCAATGTCAGCAGTGTAACTGAGAAACTTTTAACAACTTCATTAGTTGTAACTTGCAACTCGGTTAATTCCTTCTTAGGAAATCATAAAACGTGCTTTAATAAAAGTAAGTAAGGGTGCAAAAGTCAGGAATCGATACAATCAAGTACCACACCTAACCCAGGATACCAATGGGAATGTGACAAACTCACAGTTAGACACCACAAACGAGAGCCAAGAGGGCAGCCCTTTCCCAGCAGGTGACCACAAGGCACATATAAACAAACGCGCACAAAGGCATAGCAAACACAAGACAGGAAAAAACACAAAAGATCCACAAAAGAAGTATCGCATTGGAACGGTCAGTAAAATATATTACTGGAGGGTTTAACCTGGTTAAAGTTATATTCAGCAACCTAAAATTTTCTGTTAAGTCATGAAAATGTTGCATGCTTTTTATGTCTGCTGATTATAATAAAATGGACTCTGGACTACTTTTATGATGGAAGTAAACATAATGAATCCAGAACAGACTGCAATTCATACCACGTACACAATTTTCTGTTCAGAGTAGCATACTATGGAATCAGGGGCATAGTGTGGCTCTTCACTAGTTAGACAGAGAAAAAACAGTTGATCCTAATTTTCTTAATCATTACGGCAAATGCAATGTTGTTGCAACGGTTTGACTCTGTCAGAGAGAAAGATTTTAACCTTCACTTCTGCACTAGAACCCGAAATTATATTCAATTTTAATGAGTCTGACTACATATCCAGGGGTTGTGAGCTCACTCCTGACCTGGTCCCATACTTTTTGAAATTCGATCATGAAATAATTTCACAATAACTAAGTCAGATTGCAAAATATTTTTTACCTTTTTTTGTATGCAGGCAGAGGTGCCATAGATATTGAAACATATCAAGCGACATTTTAGTTTGTAGGCCTGGGTCCAATCCTTTGAGTGGACTTAGGGGTGGGGCTTTGACCAAAAATCAACTTTTCACAATATGGTATATGCAGCAACATGGTAGCAAATAGTTTGCCAGAAAACACACCCTCTACCCTTGCATTGAGCTATATAAAATCAAGGCTTCCTTACAGCTCTATTCCTAGGAAGTTTTAATCGATCGGAACTGAGTTCTGCTGGTACAAGAAGGGTAGCTGTCAGTTTCTAGTGTAAGCATGAGCGTGAAGTACTGTTAAACTACTTAGTCAAGCTTGTCATAAAAAATTGTGGTTCCACCCCCAACCCATTTCACCAAATTGAAACAACGAGGTGAAAATCTATACTATATAAGTGTCTTTTCTTATTTTACTCCTTCTGAATTTCTAAGAGTGCTTAACTAAGCGTGTATTTAATTAAACAGTTTAAGCATTTTTCGGGAGGTGGAAATTAATAATTAATAATAATTATAATAGATTTGTGAACTCCTTCAGTATGAAGATAAGAATCTAGATATGATAGGATGCAGCTTAATAACATATGTGATTAGCCCGTCTGCCTGTCCCTCAACGCTCAAATCTCTTTTAACTGAAACTTGACGCTTAATTTTGTGAAATTCAACAGAACAATTTTCAAGCAATACCCCTCATCTTACTGGCCTAGCGTTGGAGTGTGGGTTAATACGGACTTTTTAACTTTATGACTGCTCACAAGGTCCTGAGACTCAAAAGACGTTTTGACCAATCAGACAACAGCTCACAGAACTGTGTTCCAGACAACGTATTCTCTGTGCAATAAAGATTCTTTAAGATTAGTTGAGCATTTTTTCCAACATAAACTACCCTACATCAATTTGGTCGTATAGAATTCTGGTCCTTGGCTCAGTATAAATATTTGCACTCTAGTTTCAAACACATTATAGATGAACGCTTTCTCCGAATTTATTTCAACACATCATCACAGAGAGATGATTATATAGATACTTTTTTCATATTCTGGTCCTTCAGGAATATTGGGTTCCAACGGAAAGCAGAATACCACTAAAGCTAGTTTTAGGAGGAGCGTGAGAATTGTTCCGTTTTTTCATGATTATTTATTTGATAGCTCAAATTTGTGGACACTGTGAAAAGAACAATATGAACTCTGGTTTTGAATTGCACAAAAAATTACACGTTTGTATAATTTTTACTTCACAAACTAATTATTAATGTGTTTTGCCAATGGAAGAAGAAAATATACAATTAAAGGGGAAACGTATAGGTTGGATTAGAGCACAAGAGAAATGTGAGAATGAACTTAGCCTCATCCATCAGTCAGATCAAGAAGCCAGACCAATCCGCCAATCGGAACTGCCTCGGCCAATACCATCGAATTCCGTGGAATCAGACGTTGGATGTACATCGAGGATTAACTTAGATAACGTGACGCTGGCGTTACATAACATGACGCTGACGTGGAAAATTATAGATCCTGATCAATTAGCTTCTGAGAAGCCAACCTATATGGATCTAGATTGTTTTCAAAACAGTGCATGTCCAAGCTCTAAACTAGACACCATCTCAATTAGCATTTTGGACAGAAAATATGTCTAAGTTAAACACCCCTCAAAAAGCTATAATAGAAAACATTTTAATTTTTGGCAAATGAGAATAAGTTATAGTGCTCTTGAAACAATTCAGAGTTGTCAAAATTAAAAGTTACATTTTTCCTCAGAAAAAATGGATATTTCGTTTGCGAAAATTTAAGAATTTAGACATTTTACTCCTTTATATTTTGGCAAAAAGTATTGATAATTATATTCGGATAATAATTGATATATTACAAACACAGTTGTTAAAACTTTACTTTCTGAGAGTTTCCAACGTGTCTGAAAAGGTATGTTCCAGTGTCCTTATCTATGGGTTACTTCAGTAAGTTAAGTTAGTATTGTGATTTATCAAATTATGCAATATTGTCATTTTTTATGCCACCATGTAGGCGAAAAAATTCCCTTCCATTGATCCATGCACACACCATGTTTTAAAAATTTACGTAACAACCAAAATCAACAAAAACAATTCATTTGACTCACTGGCAACGCTTGAAGACGCAATAAATTACCGATTAATGAATCATTAATGCTTAAATGTTGTACATATGCCTTAATATGGTGACCAAACACACTTAGAAAATCCTGACTGTGTCGGTCAGTTAAAAAAGGTCAGGCTGGTTACTTATTGAATTGCTCTCGTATCTCCAATAATATAGGAAATATGATCCGGACATAATGTGAACACTCAAACACCGTCAGCAGCAGAAACTACTTGGTGCCTAAATTAATTTTACCCGACAGATCTTCGCTCTAGATTCTGCTGAAGTCAAAAGCTGCAATAGTCCTAAGAAAGAATGGTATCTTAGACCATATGTACATGCAAATGGACGGTGATTCTAAAGGGTGAGAGGAAGTCATGCTCCTTTTCACAGCTTCACGCAATTAAGTACCTTTACTCTTGTATGGCTAGATCCGTATGCCTGACCATTAACAGTCTATAGTAAAACTGTTAATCGTGTCCGTTATCCGTGCCCTTTGTCCGTAGCAGTACATCAATTCATATAAGTCCCGTATGATGTAGATATAAATACATGGGGATTTTTACTTGGGGGCGTTTTGGCATGTGGATGTTATTGTAAAATTCTTATGGCTGGTCGTTATGCTGTTTCTTAAACTGGTGCCCTGTTGTCGTCTAAAATCGACAATTTAATTAGGAACCAAGTGGTTTCAAATTTTGATGCTGCCTGTTCTAAGGTAGTGGTTTTGATGTTGATTGATTGTTCATTGTATCTTCTTTTTTTCTTGGTCGTTGTTTCGTGTTTTCCTGTAAGGTTATAGTTTACCATTCTTGTTAGCTTAATCGCAGGTTGTACAAAAGGTAATAAACTAAAAAACCTCCCAATTTGAAACCTTGCACGTTTAAATGCAGCCGCCCCCATCAGTACTCTCAGTGCTTTGATTTCAATAAGATATTGCTATAGCGACATTTATTGAAAAATCATAAACTACATTTATTATGTTGATAAAACATTTGGGGTAATCAAAATAATGGATTTTAATAGGACTTGACCCAGTTGCTACAATACGAGGGCTGTTCAAATATGTATGCAAGTAGTTTCATAACTTTCTTCACATATATGATACGACAGAATATGATACCTTTCTGGAAAGAACTATTTGTCGCCTTTAAAATGGCACCAAACATTAAGAAACACTCACTTTCTTTCTTGAGTTACAGACACTTATATAAAGGTCATTCCTGTATACTGAGGTTTTCTGAAGCAAATTGCAAACGCGTTTTGGTGCATGTGCGGATATAGTGTCATATCTTTGGAAGTTTGAGACAAAATGGTACCGAATTTTAGATGCAAGCTTAAAGGTACATTGACAAAAGTACTTGCAGGAAAAAATATATAATCCGGTTTCAATCTCGAGTAAACAGGCACGTTTGTGACATCATTAATTTTATGATAAACGTTATTTTGAGTAATCTACTGGTGATGCAATAATGAACATCACTGTGTCTGTTTCTTTGCGTTTTGCTTAAAACATGCTTAATATGTCATAAGGAAATTTCAAAAAGCTCCGTCCTCTATTTACACAGTTACCACATTTTATATCATTTTTCAAGCATTGTTCTGCTTCTTAATGACATGTTTACATTAATTGAGATATGTTCAATCTGTCTAGTCCTCAAGAGTAGGTGAGTAATTTTATTGTAAATAATGCCTATTTTGGTAAAATTTAAAGTTAACGTTCAAATTTAGATTAAAACCGCAATGTTATGGCAACAAAATTAAGCATAAGTTCTATAAACCCTTCACTTAAGGCAGTTTTGACTTAATAAAATGTTTTTCAGCGTTTCAAACTTACCCACTATCCTTCAAAGATTTGTAGCAACAACTCAGTATGAGCAATCAACATATTGTGTTTGAGTTAAATCTAGTTTAAATGTTTCTTCGTGCATGTTGTTAGAGAAAAGGTTGGCTGAAAACTGAAAGGTGGTGTTTTGTTTACCATTTATTTGCTAACATAAGGAGACTAGTGTAAACGATTCGATATAATTTAACAAAAAAAAACATGTCGGATTTTCGCAACTTTCAAAGAATCAATATATAAGTATATGGGGATACTTCCTTAAAAAATCAAGTAATTTAACCGATTTATCGAAGAATTACACGCTCGTCAATGTCACTCGTATGTTCGAATCATTGAATTTGTTAGTATATTAACATGACCCTCATTCAAAGGGCTGTAACTCGATAACTATACTGATTTTTGGAAACGATGTTTTCTCAAAACATCTGTTTCCAATGGTATCATATACACAAAATACACACAAAATCCCCATACCATCGAACCCCCGTTCAACATTGCTACCCAGTCCGCTACCTATACCGTTACAGCCTGTGTAAGTCGCTGGGAACCAAATGGCCTTAATGCAAACAACCCTTGTCCTGCTGCTAGACAAAAACAATATTGGTATTTTATTAGTTTGTTGCGGTTTTCAGCTCTGAAATGTAAACCCAATGGTCAGAAAAACGTTGTTGTGCTTGAAAACTTGATTATTGAAAGCTTACATATGATTGAAACAGAATTATAAGTTTATTTGTACATCAAAGGGAGAGGGTCTCAACGGGGTACCTTAAAAATCAGTGTTTCGTTTGTTAAAATTACGCTTTAATCAGTTTAATTTAAGAGAAATCAGTGATAAAAAAAAAATTATTTTGTAATGCTGAATGTGCTTACTGGTAAAAATGAGTTTTATGAAGACGCTAATTGGTAAAAATTTGGGACAAATTCGCAAATCAGTAAACCCCATTGGATGCCTCAAACGATCGTCAGAAAAACAATGCCTTAGCATGAGAAAACCTGCTCTTGTACGACGAAGAACCGTTTGCAATATCTACGATGCAGCCAGATATTGCAGTTAAAAGCACAATATCTTGCAATCGTTTTTTATCATTATACTTTTCTTTGCTTTTAAACATTACGAGACGGACAATAAACGCAGCCCTGTCCTTTTGTCATAAACGTGAAGAAGACACGTTTTCTTGTGGATTGCTAATGTTTTCCCGCCCTTTATGAACGCCACTAAAATAGTTCTAAAAATAAAGTGCGCTAAATATATGTTTTTATGGACAGAATGATAGCAGTGGCGTTTGAAATTAAGTCAATTGCATGAAAAGGCACTGTCGATAGACAGAAACGAATAACAATAATAAAATAAATACACCTTAACTTTCGTTTCGTTTCGCGCAACAATATCATCATCGAGTAGATTTATAGGCTGGTTCTCTCCCTTTAATAGCTTGTCAGCATATGATTTACACAAGTATTAGCTTTTCAAAAAAGCTGGCGGTTGTTTAGCCATATTTGCACACTGCATGCTTCCATTTTGAGCTTCTCGAGCATATCCATGTAGATTTGTTCTAAGATCTGATTATTAACGTTTCAACTGTAATTTTTTTACCATTAAACACATTCTTCCAGCGAGTATGTTGCTTGATCTTAAGCACCCAGCTTATGCATGGTATGTTATGGTAACGTATCTAGCATGAACGTTATTTGACAACATTGGACAGCCCGTTTTTCTAAAACTGATGCCAGAAATCAAGGCCTAGTCTTATATACATAATGAAAGACTGAAACCATCAATAGTTGACTAAAAGTCGCGATAATCACTGTGTCTCAACTCGGACCAGGGTCCGAGGTCTCAACATTTGTTTTCCACTAACATATTGCAGAATCATATACCTCATCATGTTTTGAGGTGTCACTAGATGCTCCGGGAATGGAAAATGAACAATTGCATGAAAAAAAACCTGTCCTTCGGGATTGACTTTACTGTTGACTTGAAAATTTGGATATCGCAAGTGGATCTATCATAGACATGCGCGGATCCAGAGGGGTATGGGGGGCCCGGACCACCTGGAAAATCACAAATTCTATAGGTTTCAATTGAAATTAGCATTTGGACCCCACACCCCTGGAAAAATTTGGACCCCCTCCCCTGAAAAATGATAGACCCCCACTGGAACCTTAAAAAATTATAGCTTTCCTTAAAATAAATTATTGGACCCCTCTGTAAAATTGTAAAAGGCTGATGCCTAAGAAAACGTTATCAGAGTGTTTTTTCTCTGTCAGTTGAGCCTGGAGCCCCCTACCCCCCCCCCCCCCCCCTATGACAAAAATTCCTGGATCCGCGCAAGATACTACCGTAAAGTCAACAGTGTTGGATGCACAGGCTCATCTTTGCCTACTAGCGTCTAATGCTCTTCACGTCGTTAAGAAAAAAAAAGTGAATTCCCGGTGCGATTTTTCGGTTTTGTGACGGTGTATCGAGGCCTTTTATGCACCCACTGGAAATTTAAAAAAGGAGTTCTTGCTGTCGCCCGCCATTTGATAAAATTGTGGGACATTGATAGTTTGAATTTGTAAAGTAAATTTCCGAGATCCAAAACAATTTATATTACATGTTTGCGAACGTGTACGCGATCGCAATGAGCGAAAGTGATGAGTTTACAGAAATTGTCTTTTCATGCCAGATAGCTCATGGGCGGATCCAGAGGGGGACAGACCCCACCCCTGAAAAATAGGGTTTCTTAGCATACTGGTCCGGTTCCCTTTAAAATCACAAAGCTACCAAGCCAGCATTCGATGTTGGGCCATCAGCGGCACGCCAGCGAAACGCCATTTAAATGGTGTTTCGCTGGCGGGCCAATGATGACCCGCATATAGTGGTGTTTGGATCCTCTCTCCCATCATCAATTAAAAAAAAGTTGTCAAAGTTGGACCCCTTTCTGGATCCGCGCATGCAGCTGAGCAATTATGTTTTATGTGCGAAGTCCGCTTTTATGTGCCAATGCACCACGTGCTACCCAACTCTTAAAACAGCACGTGGCATGAAAGCGGCGGATTTGATCTTCATGCCTGCGGCTGATATCATTAGCAGACATGTTTGACCCAGACCAGGCCCGACAAAATGTTTAATGTTTGTATTCATAACAAAGGCGCTGATAAGAATGTGCGGTACCCAGGCTGATCTGCGACTTTGTTGGTCTCATACAACAAAGTCGGGGTAAAACATCTACAGACGTGTGGTAAGGATGTTTGCAAATTCTGATATGTATGTCACCGCGGATGATCTCAAAGTCTTTTGCTGTTTTCATTAAGATGGATGTTATAAAGACCTTCCAATTTTCTGTAAAAAAACTAAATGGAAGGAAAATCCATCCATATTGGAAGACTTTTCCTTCCAAAAAAGACACACGGTCTGACTGTTCATGAAAACTAATGTATTGAAAGTCGGGATACATACATCAATAGATGTGTGGTGGTTAAAATAAAGCGAATTCTTCCTGTTTTCAAATTCACAGCCACCTAGTGGGGCTATTATCCTAAATTAATGAACGTACCTTCATCTACATCCCTTCTATGCTCGCAGTTAAGCCTGAAGGCGCTGACGATTTTCCGCAGATGCACAGGCTCGTCTGAGCCTTCGCTGCTCGCATATGCGATAGGTACCATAATCTCATGAACTGGCTTATTTCATGGAAATGCCATTCATCAAGACCTAGAATCATGATACAATCAAATTATACTCGGTTTGTGCGTCTGTGCGTACACTATCTCGGTAATCACGAACTCTCAGGACCTTCCGTATGTAGTTTCATGAGGACAGCAAGACACGCCACGATCGGCTAAACAATTTGTTAAAATGTTCCATTTGTTTGAACCTAGGAAAAGCCGTTATTACTACATTTATTGAGTTATTTACGCTCAGATAACCGAAATTGATATTCAACTGTATAAAACAAAACGTACGTAAATATCTAGAATTTGATTTGGTCTGAGCATGCTGAGTCTTCATCCACTTCAAACTTTATGTTAGTGAGCAGCGGGACCCTGATGAGATTGCGCAAACGCACATGCTCTCCTGGGTCTTGTCATAAGTACCAGCAGGCTATTTACGAAATATTCTGGTACCAGTTTATATGAGGCACCGCGCAAGTTAATTTCGTGTCGGGCCGGAGCTATGCTTTCCGGGTCGCACGCGGCTTGGGTGTCCGATTATAAAAGATATATGACACAGAAGTAAAATGTAACTATCCATTATTCTAAGGACACTTTTTGTAATGACCGTACAGAATATATCTCCGACGCATCGGCGACATAGGTCGTGTAAATTAGCATTCGCTCGATTTTCAGAAAACAAATCTTAATGTTAAATGCTGGATTTACGTTAGCGACCGAAGTCGTTAGATTGACAGACGAAAAGGTCTGTTTGGTGTAAGCACGCGAAAGTTAACAGGAACATATCGTTGACAGCCACGCTGATTAAAAACAAGCACCAGTGAAGGAAAAAATCGTTGTGTACGAACTAATAGAATTGCATATAAAAATGACTAGTGTACGAACTAATACATGACATTTAACGAACTATTCGAGTGTACGAACTAATACAAGATTTACCGTATTATAAAATCCAACTATCTAGGATTCCTTGGGATAATATATTAAGATAGATTCCAAGCAAGGATGAAATAGAAAATGACTTGGTGACTAGCCTTGACAGGGACTCTTATGATTGTTCTTTGATGTGCTGATGGTACTTTAACAAGCAGAAATAGGGTCTCTTATTCCATTCGTTCTGATTTGTTCTATGTATTTTATAGAGGGTCTTACACAAGTTATCATTTCATAACAAGGTGGTAGAGTGGGGCATTTTATTTTCTGCTGAAGGTTTCTGAGAGATGGTTCCTCTATTGTTGGCAGGATTAAATTTACTTGTCAAACTTTGTTGAGGGATGGGGGCCAGGAAGTATATTCTTTTCTTTGCGTTCCTCTGTGGGAGGAGTCTGACTAGACTGAATAATGTTGACCAAATATTTAAAGCTTAAGTCAATCAGTTTAGACAGCCTTAGGTTAGTTTAAAAAAATGATTTGAAATGGGCACAAATGGAAGATTCTCTCATCATATGAACTATTGCGAAATTAACACCTCCAAAGCTGGTTTATTTCAAAGAAAATTTACTTTGTTATTAACATAACTTCTTTGTATCAAAATTATGCAACCTGTGGCCATAGCATTATTTTTTCATTTGATGTTACTATTATTCAGTGGAATATATCATGTCAAAAAGGGAGCGCAGAGGCTCAGTGGTAGAGTGCTTGACTCGAGACTGAGGGTTCAAGATTCACCGGCGTCACTGCGTCGTGGTCTTTGAGCAAGACGCATTTATCCTAGCTTAGTGCTGGTTCAACCAAGGAAGACCCGTCCCTGTTTAACTGAAATATTGTTGATGGGACGTAAAGAATCAAATCAAACAAACAAATCATGTCAAAAAATAATGTCATAGCCAGAAGTTAAATAACTCTTTGGTGACAAGAAACACAATTGGAATAAAAGTAAGTAAGGGTGCAAAGATCAGGAATCAATACAATCAAGTACCACACCTGACCCAGGATACCAATGGGAGAGTGACAAACTAACAGTAAGACACCACAAACGAGAGCCAAGAGGTCAGTCCTTTCCCAGCAGGTGACCGCAAAGCACATATAAACAGATGCACACAAAGACATAGCGAACACAAGACAGAACAAAAAACAAAAGATCCACAAAAGAAGTACCGCCTTGGAATGGTCAGTAAAATATTTTACTGGAGGGCTTAAACCGGTTTAACGGCGCCAACCTCACCCTTAATTCAGATGTGGATCAAGACACATAGATATTTGGTTTGCATGAAAGACCCCTAACTTATCAATGCATCATCTCCTAAAACATATAAATCAAGATATTACAAGGAGATAAAGCAAAGATAAGGACTCAACAGTAAATAAATCTGAATACTGGAGCCAAAGAAATCCAACAGGTAAACCCCAGTGGGCCCGACAAACAGCCAAAGTATCAGGCCCCTATCATCTCATCAATAGATAAGTCTTTAAGTCGGAACCATCATAGAGTCTCTTTGACTCTAAACACTCTTAAACACTCTTTGAAGTAAAGCAATAACTTTTTTTTTTTAAATTTCTCATGAAATGATCACTTCTGTAAGAGCCACTATGTATGACATGATGTGATCTACTGAATAACAGTAATGTCATATGATAGTTAAATTTATGTATAGATTGTATGAATGTTTCTAGTCATTTCATATAGGTCTGAAATAATGTATAGTCAATGTGTCTTTGCATATAGTTCTGAAGTAGATAATTGCACCCATAAAGCGTCACATCATTGTGTCCTAAGATAACCATTGGTAGCACATGGATTAGATTTTTTCTCAGCAAAGTGTATGTTCATTATAGATAAGTGTATTTTGCATATGCCAAGTAAAGGAAATGTGTGAAAATGCTTTATTCACATTTGCACAAACTTGATATTAAACTCTATGCAATAATCTTTTGTGCAAGATCTACTTTGTATAACATGATGTTATCTACTGAATAACAGTACTGCCATACGATAGTTGAGTTTATGTATAGATTGTATACATGTTACTAGTCATTGTATGTAGGTCTGAGGTAACGCATGTATTGTCATTGTGTCATTGCATATAGTTTTGAAGTCCAGCGAGAGTCACAGCCTTGTTTCCTAAAATAAACATTGGTAGCACAATGAGTTATTTTTTTTACAAACAAAGTGCATGTTTGTTAAAGATATGTATATGCAGTGGCTCAGTGGTAGAGTGCTTGACTCGAGATGAAGGGGCCCAGACTCTAGCCTCAACAGCGTCACTGCACTGTGTCCTTGCGCAAGACACATTTATTCTAGCTTAGTACTGGTTTCAACCCTTACTAACCCTTTATAACTGAAAGATTGTTGATGGGACGTTAAGAATCAAATCAAACAAAAAACCAAACAGTATATTTTGCAGAAGCATGTGAAAATGCTTTATTTGCTTTTTGACAAACTCCATATTATGTTTGATCTGTAAGAAGTCTAAATAGTCGCTGAAACCAGATATTATATTGTTTAAAAATTTTGTCAACAAATTGTTTGCAAATTTACAATTTGCTGTTGCGTGTACCTTTGCTATTTGAGCATACTCTGTGCCATTATGAACAAAACTCAACCTGGTGGTTGTAAGAATATTACAAATTACAAATGCTGATTTGGGTATAATTCAAGGAATTGTGTGACATGAGATTTCCTGTGACCGGCAAAGGTTCGGGTTAAGTCTGATCAGAGCCTTTGTGCTAGTAGCCAATACCACAACTGGTCCTGACAGCAAACTCCATTTAACTCTCCATTTAACTGCTATTCCTTGTAGCAAACTTGCATATTTAGAATAGGAGCTTAAAATTGGATCAAGTGTGATGTTTTTCAATTATCATCGATTATTACCAAAAACACAATCAAACGAAGTTTTTGATTGATCATCGATTATAATTGGTGATTATAATTTATCATCGATGCAACGCTTAAGTTTACACTTGTCAAATGCCACATTTTTGGAAATCACATGTCATGGCTCTTTTTTTTGCTCTTTTTTTATTTTTAAGTGCTTTTTTTTTACTTTTTATTGTCAATGTTCTTAATGAAACCTAAGTTTACCATCTATAAATCTTCTTTTTATATCTATACTATATGCCAGATATACAGAGTTAATATTGCCACAGAGCTACATGCATCAGGAGTGTGCTATTTTGGCCCACATATGGGCTAAAATGCTTTTCACCATTTTGTTCTTATTGGTTTATTTGAACAATATACCAAGTTTAAAAGTAAAACTTTAAAATTGACGTTTATCTTTACTATGGTTACCAAAAACGGACATCAAAATGGGCTAAAAATGGAAAAGCGAACATTTTGGAACAAATTTGAGACATTTGACAGAGAAATTAACTTAAACTCAAACAAGATATTTTACCAGGTGATAAAAATTATCAGAACACATAACATATTAAAAGCTTTTTAGGTATGCAGCTATGCTGATATCTAATAATCCCTGACAAAGTTGGAGGGATATAGTTTTGGCGTCGTCCGTCCGTCGCATTTTTGTCCATTCACATCTCAGAACTACTGGTCAGATTTGATACATATTTGGTACACAATAAGTATCAAGTACTCTGATATCCTATAAGTTTCGTCAAAATCGACCCTTAAAACTTTAGTTATTGCCCTTGTTGGAATTTTTAGGCAATTATAATGCAAGTCTATTTTAGCAAAATGTTAACAGGTTGCTCCACTGAACAAAATGTTATCAAGAGCTAGGCAAAAGGAAATGGCTATAAACCATCTTTCCTTAACCATTGTTTCCTGTTTGCAATAATTCATCACATTACCCTCAAAATAGGGCAACAATGAACCGAATGGAAAATCTAAAAAGAAATCTAAACTTCTTAACCAGTAATCCAAACTCTTAAAATAATTTCAGTGATGTATTCGGCATAATGCCCTCTGCTAAATATGGGCAAAAGGTTTGGTACCAGTAAAATGCATTTAAGCCCCCCGGTGGCTTAGGCTGCTGTCCGTTCTAAGGCGGTGGTTCTGTTGTTGTTGACTTTTTGTTTATTGTTACTCCCATTGTGGGAATCTGTAATTGTTCTATGTTTTGTTGTACGTTACTTTATGTCCATTCTAGTATTATAATCATCTTGATGGGGAAGAGAGAAAGAGAGAGCTGGTTGCTTTGCTTAATTTGTCTTCCTGGTGTCTTGTGATGGTTGAGCAGCTCTTCCTCCCGGTACCACGGGGTTGTCTGCGGTTTGTGATTGTGGTATTTCGTGATCATACTCACTTACTATTTTTGATCCCACATAACAAAATGGCCACCAGAGCTTAAAAGTGAAATAGGGTTTAAAGACATACCAGCCCATGTTTGAAATAATAAGATTGGTATTTTGTCGCATGCCCCTTCAAAATTCTGTTATGCAAAAACTTAAAACTAAAAATAGAAATCATATCAAACTTTTCCTTCATCATTGGTCAGAAAAATATACAATATACAAATTCAAATATTCCTAAAATATCATCTACAAAAATGCACTCTGCTTAGCCTACAAGAACTAAAATCACAAGACATCGTTTCCATCAGTACTCTCAGTGCTTTGATTTCTTTAGGTCCAGTGCCAGTTTAAAGTTGACATATAATCCTTTACAGAAACTTATACTATTTTGTCGTAGCATATATGTGACGAAAGTTATGAAGCCACTTGCATTATTATTTGAACAGCCCTCGTACTATTTTTCCTTATGCCTGTTCCGGTTCATTAAGTGGAACTTTTTCGTACATAGTACTACTCGTAACGCGCCTTACGTACACCCAAGGCTTGATTTGATTCTTGAATTGGGCCGGACTTTACCGATTGACTTATCCGCATTCTCTGAGGGTAAACAGCACAGGTCTATGGTTAATGAAATGACCAAATCATTTCAAGTGAAACTTCACCACAACCTTTTTGCTTTGTTTTTAAGAAAATGCAGTTTTAATTTAGGCTTTTTAATTTTTATTTCTGCTACTACATCTCTAAATATGATACTCACCATGAGATTTTAAGCTACGAATCCATGACTTTTCTTTTTCATTTTCTTAGTGTGGCTTCAGTTTCCATCTTAGGAGTAGCATAATAGTCATGTACATGTTGCTAGCTTTGGTCGTTAAACTCCCTGACGCGACGTCATGTGATACACTATTTCTCGTGTTTTTCACCAGAAAATGCAAATAATGGCCAGTAATTGCACACTAGCTACCATTTGTATACTATAGCGAGATAACAGACAGTATTTGCAGTTAGCTTCAAGTTGAAATTTTCGCGTTATAGATGACAGAGTTGTGGCAAAGGTGTTTTCTGACCGAAAATTCACCGTTATGGGGAGTTTGAGGTGTTTCACACAATTGTTTTAATGCTTTCACTCTGCTGACCACAATGTCAACTACAGGTAAAATATAACTTTTTAAACAACATCTGACCCACTAGCCCAGGTTCAGAATAATTATTCGCAAATGTTTCTCATCAATGTAATCTACACTGCTTGGTTTTTCTTATATTGTCTTTTATAAAAGTTGCTAAAATATTCCATTCTGCTTAACAGAATATCTCCAGTGCTTAGGCATCCTGTAAATGTTCCAGGGTCGGTCTTGATGTACCTCTTGTTCACGTTTCTTTCAGGGAAGAGTTTTGAATACCAATAGTATTGAATACCAATAGAACTAAAGAGACCAGTTGTCAAGTAAAAAACGCGTGTAATGTGCTTAGAAGCTGTTATTCGGGGGTTGGATTTTTTTAAATACTGCGTTGCAGTCAACAGTTTATCCTGGCTTAAACCAGTACTAAGCAGAGTGCTCAAAGACACAGCAGCGCCTCTGGTGAGTCTAAAACAAGCGACTCTTATCCACAAATTAATCACTCATTATATTACTTTGGGGGTACTATAAAGGCGGCACCTCATGAATGCGTAATTAGAACTGGTCAACCTTAGACACAGGCAAAAGCTGAAAATGAGGCGTAGTTTTATTCAAAAGTAACTGTATCATCTTGCGTCATTACCTCAGTATAGACGCAAAACACATTATTTAGTCCATAAAACACCAGCAAAATAGCTGCACCTGAAATTGTCTATTTAACATAAGCACAGAGAAAACATTGTGGACCCAGATCAGACTGCTCCTACAGAAGCAGTCTGATCTGGGTCTACACTGTTGTTTATGAGGCTTCAAATATTTTAGTGGACGACAAAAAACATACAGTTTGTGATTATGCGCTTTAAGAATTAATAAATATCAGCTCAGTGTGTATGCGGTTAGGAGTTTCATGAAATGCACGCACGTTTGCGCGGTCCAAACAAAGTAAGTAAGGTTGCAAAGATCAGGAATCGATACAATCAAGAACCACACCTGACCCAGGATACCAATGGGAAAGTGACAAACTCACAGAAGACACCACAACCGAGAGCCAAGAGGTCAGCCCTTTCCCAGCAGTTGACCACGAAGCACATATAAACAGACGCGCACAAAACATAGCAAACACAAGACAGAACAAAAACATAAAAGATCCACAAAAGAATCCACAAAAGAAGTACCGCCTTGGAACGGTCAGTAAAATATTTTACTGGAGGGCTTAAACCGGTTTAACGGCGCCAATTCCACCCTTAATTCAGATGTGGATCAAGACACATAGATATTTGGTTTGCATGAAAGACCCCTAACTTATCAATGCATCATCTCCTAAAACATATAAATCAAGATATAACAAGGAGATAAAGCAAGGATAAGGACTCAACAGTAAATTAAACTGAATACCGGAGCAAAAGAAATCCAACAGGTAAACCCCGGTTGGCCCGACAAACAGCCAAAGCATCAGGCCCCTACCATCTCATCAATAGATAAGTCTTTAAGTCGGAACCATCATAGAGTCTGAAGTCCGACCCACCGGCGTGCAATTAAAGAGGAAAGCAAAGTTGCCAACTGTGATTGGGTTGACTACCAAGCATGCAGTCTGTTGCAATACATTAATGTTATAGCCAATCTTTTTATAATGGGAAATTATTTTTATGAACTGCGCTGAAAAATTATTAGAGCCAACAATCTTCTTCAACTTATACACCAAGTCATAATAGAAATCAGGTTCCGAAAGTCCTTGGCGCAAGAGAGATTTAAGTCCAACTTGGAATTTAGAAATCAAATCAAAGTATCGTCTATAAAGTTTTGAAAATGTTTTGCGAAGTTTATGATACCGATAGCCCTGTTTAAGAAGTTTCTGAGTTAACAATTTATTGCGAGTGTTGAAGTCAGTAACATAGCTAGATGCTCTAGCAAAACGAATGAGTTGAGAGATATAGACTCCATAGGATGTAGAACGAGGAACATCACCATCTAAAAATGGGAAATTGACAATTTCAAAATCAAAGTCGTCACGTTTATCATAAATTTTGGTAGAAACAATACCATTAGAAATTGACAAATGCAAGTCTAAAAATGCGGCTTCGGTATCAGAGGCATTGGCTTTATTAAGTTGGAGCTCTGAAGGGTATATTTGACTAACCATATTTTCAAAATAAACATTATTAATATTTAAAATATCGTCCAAATATCTGGAAGTGGTGTTAAACGCATCAATAACATCAGCCTGCTTATCATCAGAAAGAGACATCATAAAGTCTCTTTCATAACAAAGCAGGAATAAATCTGCAACCAGGGGAGCACAATTAGTGCCAATAGGAATCCCAACTACTTGTCTATAGAGCTTGGTGCCAAATCGAATAAAAATGTTGTCCAACAAAAAGGTCAGCGCATCACATACATTTTGACACGACCATGCATGATATTTTTTAGGTTTTTCTGAAGTAAAAAATGCATTTCTGTCACTACATGCAAGGTAAGGAGAGCCTTCTCTCTGGAAGGTTCTTTCAATAAGATCAATAAGTTTATCTTTAATTAAATTATGAGGTAAAGTAGTGTAAAGAGTAGAAAAATCATAAGTAGACAAACTGGTTGCATTGAAATCTCTAGCTTTAAGTTTATCTAAAATTTCACCTGAATTTTTAATCGACCAAAATAGGTTTTTACCGGATCTCTCATATACTTTTTCACAATATTTGATAACATGTTTTTTAACAGCTGTAAGACACGAGGTTAACAATTTAGAAAGTTCTGTTGTCGTACAAGAACTAGAATTTGCAATAAATCTTGCTTTATAGGGTTTTTTATGGAGTTTAGGTAACCAGTACAACGTAGGAACTTTGTCTTGATTTTCTTTAGCTTTGACACCAAAATGTAGGGCTGTATGACAACCATGCCCATCAACAATCACCCTTTCACTTAAAGAAGGCTGCAGTTTATAGGCATTAGTGTCAACAAGCTCACACTTAAGAGTATTAATATAATACAATCGTCATACAACTACAACATTGTTAGCAGCTTTATCTGCTGGAACCAAAACATAGTTCATATGAAAATCCTGGATACCTCGTTTAAGATGACGAAAAGAAGATTTAGGTTTAGGGGGCAAAAGATGTGTATTACGAGAGTAAAATGAAATACGAGTATCAATAATTTTAAAAATGTTAATCTTCCATTCCTTCAAAGCATCAGGTTCAACATTTTCCCGTCAACTCATTAATTCTTTACCAAATTATAAATAGAGCCTGATTTCCCTTGCTCTGCAGATGAAATAGCCGAACCACGCCCAGATATGAATATTAAACCTGCCGCCTTTACAGTAAGTTAAAAGTCTATTAATATCAGTGAGCTCTGAATGATTGACCTAGCCATACTCAGAACTTCAGAAAAATGCACGCTTCAATTCGCGTTATTTACACCTTTTTAGCTCTAAAATTTTTTGATGGTATATGGTTATGCTTCTAATTGCTATATTGTCTGTTTTGCCATAATAGGGACCCTTCCATTACTTATAAGAAAGCAACGTACGTTTGTTTTATTTGCATGCAAAACCCTAAACGTGAAATTCACGTCTGTTCAAATAAGCATGTACAGTATGCATTCATTAGAGCCATTGAAAACACTGTGTGTTTTGCCATCGCTGATAAAGCTTGAAACCTTATATATATCATTTCAGGTTCGATGTACTGTTTAAATTCATTAACCATTCATATACACAGCTGTTGCATAATTGATTAATCTTATCAGCTCGTGTGGTCCATTGAATACAATTGTACCTAGACCACATGACGGTAAATCTCTAACGCATATATACCAAAAAACAAAAAGTAACTTTCATGTCATAATGTTTGTGATGCGCTGACCGTTTTGCTGGACAACATTTTTATTCGATTTGGCACCAAGCAGTAAAGACAAGTAATTGGGAATCATATGGGCACTTATTGTGCTCCACTGGTTACCGATTTATTCCTGTTTTGTTATGAGAGGGACTTTATGATGTCTCATTCTCATGATAAGCAAGCTGATGTTATTGACGCGTTTAACACTGAAACCAGATATTTGGACGATATTTTAAACATTAATAATGTTTATTTTGACAATATGATTAGTCAAATGTACCCTTCAGAGCTCCAATTTAATAAAGTCAATACCTCTGAGACCGAAGCCACATTTTTAGACTTGCATTTGTCAATTTCTTATGATATTGTTTCTACCAAGATTTATGGTAAACGTGACGACTTTGATTTTCTAATTGTCAATTTCCCATTTTCAGATGGTGATGTTCCTCGCTCTACATCCTATGTAGTCTATATCTCTCAACTCATTCGTTTTGCTAGAGCATCTAGCTATATTTCTGACTTCAACACTCGCAATAAGTTGTTAACTCATAAACTTCTTAAACAAGGCTATCGGTATCATAAACTTCGCAAAAATAGTAAGTGAGTATGATCAGGAAATATCACAATCACAAACTGCAGACAACCCCGTGGCACCGCGAGGAAGAGTCGCTCAACCATCACGAGACAACAGGAAGACAAATTAAGCAAAGCAATCAACTCTCTCTTCCCCATCAAGATGATTGCAATACTAGAATGGACATAGAGTAACATAGAACAATTACAGACTCCCACAATGGGATTAACAATAAACAAAAAGTCAACAACAACAGAACCACCGCCTTAGAACGGACAGCAGCCTAAGCCACCGGGGGGCTTAAATGCATTTTGCTGGTACCAAATCTTCGCCCTATATTCTGCTGTTGTTGAAGTACAAGAAATGTTCAGCTCGCATGGAGGCCTTCTAACTAATGCAACACTCTAATCAAATTAACACTCCATGATGAAACAAAGAAAAGGGCTCATGACTCACAGATAGTCAGAGCTAAAGAAAACCTCAAGTTGAGCCACGGTGGGTCCAGCTACAGAAAAGCATCAGACGCCAACCCACCGATTAAAGCTTTACGTCAGAGCCGTCATAGAGTCTGAGGCCTGACCCACCGTCGTGCAATTAAAGAGAAAACCATAGCTATAAACCGTATTTGGGTTTAAAACTAGGCATGCGGACTGTCGCATGATATCCAAATTATATCCAACCCTTATATAACGTTTTACTATCTTTTTGAATTGATCACTAAAATTGGGTTTTCCAACAATTCGTTTGAATTTATAGACTAAATCACCATAAAATATAGGTTCTGATATGCCTTGTTGCAGAAGAGTTTTTAACCCAATGTTGTATTTAACAATTAACTCTGAGTGTCTGTGGTAGAATTTACAAAATGCTTTTCGAATTTTTTGATATCCATAACCTTGTTTTAATAATTTAGCAGTTAAAAATAAGTTTCTGTTGTTGAAGTCATCAACATTAGAGCACACTCTAGCAAAAAGAATCAGTTGAGAAATATATACACCATAGGAAGGAGAGCAAGGAACATCT
The DNA here is from genome assembly GCA_964019695.1 of Loripinus fragilis. Classification (NCBI taxonomy): domain Eukaryota; kingdom Metazoa; phylum Mollusca; class Bivalvia; order Lucinida; family Lucinidae; genus Loripinus; species Loripinus fragilis. The sequence goes on from OZ026527.1 coordinate 10,645,572, forward strand.
CCATCAAGAAATGGGAAATTTACTATTTCAAAATTAAAATCATCCCATTTATCATAAATTTTAGAAGAAACTATGCCATTTGTTATTGACAAGTTCAAGTCCAAAAACGGAGTTTCAGTATCAGAAGAATTCGCCTTATTTAACTGAAGTTCAGTGGGATATATCTGACCTACCATTTGTTCAAAATAAGGATTACCAATATTAAGCAAGTCATCTAAATATCTGGAGGTAGAGTTAAAAGTTTCTATAATATCAGCTTGATTAATGTCTGACAGAGACAACATAAAGTCTCTCTCATAACAAAACAAAAACAAAATCTGCAACAAGAGGAGCACAATAAGTACCCATTGGAATACCGAAAATTTGTCTATATAATTTTGAGCCAAATCTTATAAATATATTGTCCAAAAGATAATGGAGCGCATCACACATTTTCTGACATGACCACAATTTATATCGTTTAGGTTGTTCAGAAGTAAAAAAGGCATTTTTATCATTACAAGCCAAATAAAATGAGCCCTCTCTGTTAAATGTTTGTTCAATTAATTCTGTTAGTTTTTCTTTTATTAGATTATGAGGCAATGTAGTATAGAGAGTAGAGAAATCATATGTAGACAAACCAGATGCTAGAAAACCTCTAGACTTCAATTTATTAAGAATTTCACCTGAATTTTTAATAGACCAAAATAAATTTTTACCATTTCTTTCATAACCTGTTGTGCAATATTTAATGACATGGTTTTTAATTGCAGTGAGGCAAGAAGTCAAAAGAATAGACAACTCAGTAGTTGTACATGCACTAGAATTAGCAATAAAACGCGACTTATAGGGCCGTTTATGAAGTTTAGGTAACCCGTATAACGTAGGAAGCTTGCTATGGTCCTCATCAACAAACAACCCAAACTTAGCTGCCATATGGCATCGATGCCTATCAACGACAGACGCCTCATCAAGCCTGTTATGCTCATATGTTTTAGCAGTGCTAAATTCTTGCTTTAGGGTGTTAATATAGTATCTTTTTCAAACTACCACAACATTGGTAGCAGCCTTATCTGCAGGGGCCAAAACAACTTCCTATGGAATTCCTGGATCCCTTTCTTCAAGTGTCTAAAAGTGAATTTAGGTTTAGGTGGTAGAAGATCTAAATTGTTGCAATAAAATGAAATTCTACCATCAATAATTTTAAAAATATTTAGTTTCCAACTATTTAAGGCATTAGACTCAACATGCTCTCGTTTACACCAGCGATTACAAAATTCTTGTAAGGCTCCTGCAATTTCCTCAGGACATGATTTGAAGGTTATTGGCACAGGAAACCTATATTTAGGTCCCTTACATATAATAGACCGAATTTTTGAATCAGTTATGATTTTTAAATCCCCTGTGACTATATGACCAGCAGGTTGATAGCAATACTTAGAGTCTATGCAATCTCAGGAGTCAGGAATAGAATTTTCGATATCAAGTTCTGTTACTAATTTGTTATAGTTAAAAACAGTACTACGAATAGATTTATTATACTTATAAAAAATGATAGGGGATTCCTTTTTTTCAAAATAAGTAGGAATAGAAGAGATAACAGATTTATCTTTAAATATACTGGGTAAGTTAATGAATTCAATCCCCTTGTTGACAAATTGAATTTTAATAAAATGTCTAATATGCTTAATTTCTGAATCTATATATGGCCGAAGAGCATGTTGAGTGTAACACCGGGTAAGAATTGCTGCATCATTAAGTCGATGAGCTCTATCATAGAATTTATTAGCCTCAATATCCAAATTATAAAGTGAAGATATAGAAAGAGTTACTAAACGTGAAAGGGCCATATGTCGGCCAGAATGTTTTAAGATGATACTTAAGTCTGAAAGAGTTAAAACATGTTTATTTTTGCGTTTTAAATTTCCATTTTTGCGTTTACCATGAGATCGGTTATTACGTTTACGGATATCTAAAAGAGAAAAAACATCAAAATCAGGTAATCTAGAAATGTTACCCTCATGGTAAATATTATCATTAAAACCAAGTGGATGTGGTGTTTGTTATAATTTTATCCACTTTAATTCTAATTCATGCCTAAGAATATTTCTATATCTTTTAGTGGAATTATCACCATATATTATCTTTTCAACAGGCTGAATAGAAATACTGCTAGTAGAGTGATTAGTTAGTTTGAAATGCCTATAAAGAAAATTATCAATTTTCTAAATTTTATAGACGATACTATGATTTGATATCTAAATTCGAAGATGGACTTAAATCTCTCTTGCGCCAAGGACTTTTGGAACCTGAATTCTATGGTGACTTGGTGTATAAATTGAAGAAGATTTGTTTGCTCTGATAATATTCAGCGCATTTAATTAAAATAATTTCCCATTATAAAAAGATTGGCTATAAATTAATGTAATGCAACAGACTGCATGCTTGGTGGTCAACCTAATCACGGTTGGCAACTTTGCTTTCCTCTTGAATTGCATGCCGATGGTCGGACTTCAGACTCTATTACGGTTCCGACTTAAAGACTTATCTATTGATGAGATGGTAGGGACCTGATGCTTTGGCTGTTTGTCAGGCCCACTGGGATTTACCTGTAGGATTTCTTTAGCCCCGGTATTCAGGTTTATTTACTGTTGAGTCCTTATCTTTGCTTTATCTCCTTTTTATATCTTGATTTTTATGTTCTGTGAGATGATGTATTGATAAGTTAGGGGTATTTCATGCAAACCAAATATCTATGTATCTTGATCCACATCTGAATTAAGGGTGAGGTTGGTGCCATGAAACCGGTTTAAGACCTCCAGTAAAACATTTTACTGACCGTTCCAAGGCGGTACTTTTTGTGGATATTTTATGTTTTTCTGTCTTGTGTTTGTTGTGCCTTTTTGTGCAACTGTTTATATGTGCCTGCTGGGAAAGTGTTGACCTCTTGGCTCTCGTTTGTGGTGGCTAACTGTGAGTTTGTCACTTTCCCATTGGTATCCTGGGTCAGTTGTGGTACTTGATTGTATCGATTCCTGATCTCTGCACCCTTAAGAATTTTTACACCTTTAATATTGCAATTTAATTTAATTTGAATTAAATTCATTTATTATTGAGAAATCACACTTTAATTCAACTGGGTGGCAAACGTTAAAGAAGCGTACACTTGTTTCTTTCAGCGATAACTTATTATGAATAGGCGTCACTGTTCTACTGAAAAATCAAAACAAATCTTTTACATTTGCCATTTAAATGACCTTTAAAGTTTCATACTAAAACACTATTTTAACTCTGATTTTATTTCGTCAGGGGATCTTTTTCATCTTAACATTCAGTGTGGACCCTGATGAAATGCCGCATTATGCGACATTTTATTTGGGTCTTAACTGTTTGTATATGTGGCTGTTTGGGGGTATCCTGTAAACAAAGGGTTATAGGTGGTAGTGTTCCATTTTGGATGATTTCTTTGGATCAAAATATTGAAATTCAAACGATTTGGATCCAGATCAGGCTCAACTAAATGTAGGGCCTTATCATGATCCAAGCTTTTTGACTTTTGTGCTTGACGTAGATGTATATTATTTGGATGAGAGCAGTGCAGCAATTTATTACTCTATAATGCTTATAATGAATATTTTATATTATTATTATTATTACTATTATTATTATTATTATTATTATTATTATTATTATTATTATTATTATTATTATTATTAGATAATAATTTTTTAATATTTGTTATTGTATTATTCATTTTTTTATTATTTATTTATTTATTATTCATATTTTAGTTTATGCATTTGTCCAGGTATTTAGGATGTGGTTTTGTCTAGTTAGTGATGTGACGTCATTTTGCACTTATGCATCAGCACGTTTCGTTTTGGCGTATTTGAAGTGACTTCATGTTGCTCATGACAATATCATAACATTATTTATATTTACTAGTTGGCTTAGACAATGGAGATGTAGCTCACAACATAAATCCAGTTATTGGCCAAGTGGCCGCAAATTTGAAACAGAGTAAACATAGTGTTTTAGTATGAATAAATTCCCTTTGGAAATTTATTGAAATAATCAGTTTAAAGTTTCACGTTAAAACCGGAAGTGGACACCAGTATTGAAAAAAACGTCGTTAGGAAATGGGCTAGTAAAGCTGCATTGTGTTTGGTCTAACATGTTCACATTAAATAAAACACATACAATGATTTTAGTGTGTGCAGCTGATGATTTTCGAAAATATCGGAAAAATGCAGAAATTGAGATTTTTTTTATAAAATCATAAAACAATCTGTCATAAGCAAAAATCAAGTGTTTGGTGATTTTCAAGTTGGCTAGACATGTTTGTAATCACCTATACTTCATTTTAATAAAAACTGCACTCAAAACGCTTATTTTCTTCAAAAAATTTGAACAAAAAAGTGTGTTGTGATTGAAAACTCTTATAAAGCACCCATTGGAGTGCACATGTTTGGGCAAACCATTAGTTCTTAATCAGAAAAAATGAAATGGAAAAGTGGCCACTTAGAACTCAGGTTAAGTGTTTAAATACCTTTTCTGGGTATTTGTGAGTGATAAATTAAATCTGTTCAATTCATTTTAAAGTCAAATCAATTATTCATATGTCAGTTGAATATCATGTTTTTGCTGCCATCAATGTAACCACGGGGCCATAATGAAAGAGGCAAGGGAGCAAAATAGACTTAGTTAAAACAATATTTTATTTCTGAATTTACAAGCATAATGCAATATATACAAATGTATAGTGGTATAATATTTGACAGTAAGCTGAAGCTTTTGTTAAAGCCATTCCTGTTACAATGTGGACCAAGCAGAAATTATATGAGAAGGGCACTGGCAATCAATGTACGCTAAGTAATATCAACATCAATGCATGGCAGATAAAAAGAAAAAAGGAAAATGTGTTGGAGATGGGGGAGGTAATGACTACAAATTTTCTATGCTGCACATTGAACACGGTGGAAAGTGTTTAATCATATTTGATTAAACGTGGCTCAACTTGAGGTTTTTTTTAGCTCTGACTATCTGAAAGTCGTGAGCCCTTTTTCTGCAATTTTTCATCATAGTGCGTTAATTTAATAATATTGTTTCTCTATAATTAGTAAGTGAGTATAATAGTTAGGAATCCTCCAGGTGAGCTTAACATTTTTCTTCTTCAACAACAGCAGAATCTAGGGCGAACCAGTAAAATAAAGTTCGTTCTAAGGCGGTGGTTCTGTTCTTGTTGATTCGTTGTTGATTGTTACTCCGATTGTGGGATTCTGTAACTGTTCTATGTTTGGTTGTGCGTTGCTTTGTGTCCATTCTAGTTTTGCAATCATCTCGATGGGGAAAAGAGAGCTGGTTGCTTTGCTTTGTTTGTCTTCCTTGTGTCTTGTGATGGTTGAGCGGCTCTTCTTCACGATGCCACGGATATGTCTGCAGTTTGTGATTGTGGTATTTCCTTATCATACTCACTTACTAATTTTGTTGTCCTTTTGAATTTCCTAAAGTTTCTTTTGCGTTTTCTCATTAAATTTATAATATGGCAAGTGATCCAAGAGTGCTCTGATGGCCTTTTGTAACGTATTTATTTGGTATAGCTTGATCCGCGGCATATATTATGGTTTCTGTTACTTCTTTAGTGTTATGGTCGATATTGGTTGTTTGATTCAGTTTCTCTTCCAGATTAGAGTTAGTTAGAACGTGGCGGCATTTATCAAAATGTGCTAGATAAGTCGCTTAAATGTTTTGTTTTGAGGTCGTAGAAATTTCATAAGTGCAATAATGGGACAGTGGTATCGGGTTAGGTCGATTATGAAAATGTCTGCGACTCCACTGGTTAATATGTTTGGGCTGTTGCGCACAAGAATCATATCTATTAGGGAGGATGAGTTTTCAGTGAAATGCGTTGGGTCAGATATCAATTGTTTCATGTTGTAAACCTGAATTAGTTCTTTCATTTTGTTATGATTGTCATGAAGCGTGTTGAAATTAAAGTCACCTAAAATAATGACGTCTGATATATTTGTGTTGTATGATCTGCCTATGCTTTGTGTGGTGTGTCACATGACTTGTAGTGAAAGTCGAGTTTCACATCGCTGGTGTTATTCTTCAAGTATCTATGGATTCATTTTGTTAATACATATAAAACTTATATCAGGATGATGGCGTAAAAGTGCTTTTCAATATGATGTATACTGCTCAAAGGATACGATTGTATATTTTCTGAAATTTGCAACTTTTCATCATCTGTTATCTCTGCTGCAATACTTTATTATCACCAATCTTTTCATAATGGTTAGTTATAAAATAAGACAAACAAAAATAAAATAGTACTTTAGCCAAGCTTATCTAATGGGCTATACACTAAACCGGGTGTACGGGCGGGGTAAGTTGTGGGTGTGGGAGCCAGTAATTTCAGACCTGATCTTTGGTGTTAGTTCGACAAATTATTAGCCGCAACATGAGATGTCCAACAATGTGGTATGTGTGACGAGCAAAGGCTCTGACCAGCCTGCGCATCCGAGCAGTCTGATCAGAGCATTTGCTAGTCGCTTGAATAGTAAATGAGTGTTAAGCTACTGACCGAACATCATTTGGAGTTCCTAAGCTTAAAAGGAGGCTGCAAAGGCCATGTCGCGGCTCAAATTTAAAATATAGCATGGTAACTTAGTGAAGTAGCCGCGAAAATATCGCAGCGAAATAGATGCTTCGATACTGAGATGAAAAAATGGTTCAGTCATATATTTTTTATACTAGAAGTCCTTTCGAAAAAGAGTAAGGGATGGGCTTATCGTACACTTGGCAGCGCTGCAAGAAGGGGTATTCGGCACGTACATTAATTCTATGCCTGATATATGTAGCTTATCCTCTCCAACGCTACTCATCAGAGCTTACGGACAGCTGAAGCACTTTTAGTACCTCGGACAGTCTCAGTGAAGGATTGCCTATAAAATGGCCAGAGAAAAATTCTAAGAAAATTAATATTTTTCCATGAAAAAGATAGTAGGTTCAACTCGCGAATCATCCTCAAAAAAGTTTTTCTCATTAGACAATTACCAATTAAAGAATATGAGTTAAAAACACTGTTGTTGCTATTCAACATATAGGAAATAGAGAAAGTTTTACTGAAATGCTCCCCACCCCCACCTGAGACCAAACTAATCCTTTTGCATTCAGTTGTAGTTTTACATTTCACACATCATATATAAATAGCATGATTGGTCACGAGGGGAACGCTGTCAAAATGCTAAAAATATTATGAAAACTTATGAGGAACTAATTTTGTACAAACCTGTAGGTAAATACCAATTTACAATGGCATGTATCAGGGCTTTAGTTATGACTGTGTACAAAGTAATTAATTGCCTTAATTATCAACCAAAACATATGTTGTGGGTACTCATAAGAACCGTAAAAAAGATACGGGTTTTTTAGCACAAAATTAAAGGTTAAGTCTGATGAGTAAGAAGACATTTACGATTTTACGCTCAAAAATTTTGTCTATCTAGATAATGTTCTATATATACTTAAGGAATAAAGAAACGCAACATACAAAAATATATTTTTTGCGTGTTTAAATGACGGATTGGTGAGATCTCTTTTGAAATTTTCTTATTGAGTATTTAAAGCATGTGATGAAATACCAAAACGTCATTTTAAAACTACATTTTACGCTACCAGATGAAAACATATGAGAACGTTAAATGTGACGTTAACGTCAGAATAAAGATCAAGAAACCCCGTCTTTTGCATGTTTGGTTATTTGGCGTCGACTTGACATTGTGCATATTTAACAAACGTCCAATCATATTCGTAATGCAGTCAAATATTGCGTCAAAACACGCTACTTGAATGTCAAGATACACAATGGTAGTGAATAAGCGATAAACGTCACTTAGAGCCGTCGGGTTTGTGTCGCTGGTGAATATACGGGATAAGATAAGTCTAGAGACATAAGAACATGCTTTTCTGGGAAAAACTGACTTTTCAGATACCATAGAAATACGCTGGTAAGGTGTTAATATTGACGTTAGCCAAACAAAACACAGCATAATGCAAGAGAAAACATCTGTCTACATGCCGAGAGTAAACACCAAACTTGTTAACTGTAACCTTAACTTTATCACTGGATCATTTTATCATTAGAAAAACACATAACCATCTGGGAAACCATTAAAACGTAGGGCATCGAATTTTGACGTCAGAATTGAGGTTTTATGACGTCTGAAGGTCTCAAGTCATAATTCTTGAACAAAATGTCCTTGTAATGAATAAATCTCAAGCAGAAAAAAAGTTTACGCGTTTCACGCAGTATTCAGAGTTGACGTTAATGACGTTAAGCCGTTTCAGAATCCTACAGAAACGTCGCCATTTGATCATTTTTTTATCCGCAATCTATGCCAAGACTTTTTTTAAAACAATAAACCGATGGTTGATTCATGCTTTGCTTTTATTGATCCTTTTTCAGCAGTTTACTACGGGGGGTAAGGCTAGTTACGCGCATACCAAAATGATTACGTAATCGATAATTGCGTTGAATTTGCTGTTATTTGACGGACATATACTGCTCCTAAGGATAAATATCATTTGCACTAAAAACTTGCATCATATTGTATGCTTACAATGACTCGAAGTGTTTGTTGCGTTTTTTTATTCCTTAAGTATATATAGTATGCAGTAATTATACACCTCAGTGAACAGGGCAAACTGATTGAAATTAAAATAGAACAGGCTATAGACAAAGTCATAGACTGTATACTTATTTAGAAGAAAAAATGAAATCTTCTCAACCTCAATCTTATGCACATTTATCATTTTCGTCCCAAGTTCTATGCTGCAAACATTATATTTCCGTGTATTTAGGTGAGTACCTGGCGGAACTTTGACTTTCTGAGAAATACAATTTGGTCACAAAAATACCCCCGCCCTCTAAACCCCGAATTCCTGGCATTAATATGCAATATTTTCCAAATATTTTGCTAGGTGCACTAAATGTAAGGGTGTGGTTTAAGCACAAACATATAGTTGTCAATAATGCGTTATCCTAGCCACAGGGTGTCAATATTTGGGCAGACTGAATAGGAGACTGTCCGAGGTCCTTTGGTAAAAATAAGTAGTTTAACTTAAACGAGCTGAATAATTCTAGAGGAAGGTGCTTACTCATCGGTCATTTGTATCCCCCGCCCCCTCGGGGCTTTTAACTTTTTAATTTTCAAAGCCCTGCTAAAAGCCCTGCACTGCGGGGCCAAATTTGTAGTAAAATCCCTGCTAAATGCCCCGCCCTCCCCGGTGGTTGACAATAATGAATAACAACAAATTACCTAAATCATTTGAATAAGCTTTCCATCTTTTCCTCTATCCCATGGTGATGCCTCATGAAAATTGGCTTCAACTGGCCCAGTGGTTTCAGAGAATTTGAACATACACACATACTCTCACTAGGGGGGCTTTAGCATTAAATATTCGCCTTTATTTTTGAAAACCAGAATAGCAAATGAGAATTGTTCCAAATGAAAAAGTATTTGGCAGTGGCTTTAGTGGCTTCTACACGTATGTATACATTCGAAAATTAAATAAGTACCTTAACATACTAATGTGTAAAATGCTGGTAAATAGGCACACCAAACAAACCTCTTGGCTCTCGTCAATGCTAATGTCAATGCCACATCGTGAGCCACGAGTAAGCCTGTCTTTGTGGTTTTGAAATCCTATATTAATTCAAACTGGCATACTCTGTTGAAGTCTTCAAATTTAGGATTTGGCAAGTAAGAGTATTAAATATACTATCTGGGCAACGACAAAAAGAGCTGGCGCAGACGCACAGGCTGATCTTCTCCTTAGTTATAAGCATATAACACAAACAGGTATTCTGATGATGTGACTAAAAGTACATATGCTTAGAATCTTGACTAGGAAATATTCTGCTCTTAGAAAAATGTGAGAAATAAAGCAGTGAATAATGGTACTGACCAAACTCTAAAAATCTGAAATATAATAATGTTCATAAAACATGAAAAGAGTCAGAGAGAAAAAGGATGCACAAAATGAAGGGCGAAGTGGCTTAAGCCAGAAACAGGCTATGCATATAAATGATTATACTATACCAGAGGCTCATCTGCCACAACGCTCATCGAAGGGTCATTTTAGCAAATATACCGTAAATGTTGCATGCAAGAATTGTAGTGGATCTTTTATGGTTTTTTTTTCTGTCTTTTGTTAGCTATGCCTTTGTGCGCGTCTGTTTATGACCTAAGGCAGGCCTTGTGGTCACATGCTGGGAAAGGACTGACCTCTTGGCTCTCGTTTGTGGTGTCTAACTGTGAGTGTGTCACTTTCTCATTGGTATCCTGGGTCAGGTGTGGTACTAGATTCCTGATCTTTGCATCCTTACTTACTACGGTTTGCAGCTTCAATTTACAGCATCTTTATTTGCAATCTGTATATCTATAATTAATATACAGTAAAAACGTACCTAATTCAGCATGTTTACTTTACATACTATTTAAGCGGGAATTTAAAACCACGACACATCCACAGCACTGCGGGGACATATTGTTGGTCAAATCCCGGCACTTAAGCCCTGCTATGTCCCAGGTATCCCCGGCTCCAAGGGGTGGCATACATATGACTGTTTCATTAGTACATTAAAACTAATTTACTCGTATGTTCTCGTATGTGCGATTTTGTTTTCATTTTACTCTGTGTATGCTTCGTCTTATTTAACATTTTCTGACAGGCTAAGCGAAGACGCTTTGTTATAACTATAAAAACAGTGTTTTCGAGCTGATTAATGATTTTATTACTTCTGCACAATTCGTTTTAAGGATAGAATCATCGATACATATACTGAGGGAAAAAAGTTTAGCAATATACTTTGAGGATTCACAGTTTAGAAAAAATAGGTCTTTTAATCTCAAAGTGTCAAACATATATGTTGACAAACGTTCACGAGTACGATGACATTACCAGATTGACATTTCACATAATGCACATTCTGATTTTATTCCCCCTTGCTAAAACAGCTTATCTGGCAATAGTGCGAATAGTTTTCGACTAAAAGTTTCATTTTTCTGTCAAATCTTTAGATCCAAAAGCAAGAAAGTGAAAAACGGTTTAAAACTGAATGTTATGTTCACCCTTTTCGTACAGTTTTTAGTTGAAAATCGTATTTTTCCAAATTACCTCCCTTTCAATTGAATAACGTTTGAAATTAAAATGCTCAGCAGATCAAATCCTCACTATGGAGTCGGATTTTGTTTCTTTTGATCACTTGCGGGTAGCCATTAGGTCATTTTCAAATAACTGACATGTTTGCGAACTTGTCAATTAAAAGGATCTAATGCTTCATAGATCGCCTATGGGAAACCCCATTATAAATAATTGCTAAACTTTTTTCCCTCAGTATATATACTTTATCAATGGTCTTAATTTAACAAAGAGTTGTTTAAGTTTTCTGCCTGCATTTTTATCATTCTTAGCGGCGACGCTATGATTACAAAACGCATATTAATGAGTTGATTTTAATTACACATTTGAGTAATTAGCAAGACGATGCAATGAAAAATGCGTAACAAATTGATATTACTTTTGCAGACATGCACTTCCACCCAGTGACTTCAAACACTAGTAAGTTATTTGAGGGTAATAGGAAAAGTTTCCAGATTATCTTATGTATGAACACAAATATACTTCAGCTACAATTTTGTTCTGTAAATTCGGAAATTTTCGCGAAACTTCGCATATGCGAAGTTTCGTGAAAACAGAATCCTCGTGAAATCGCGAAATCAATTTGTATTTTATTGATACAGTATATCATGTCCTATCTGCAAGTTTGTCTGTTAACACTATTCGCGAGTATAAAATTGTCGTGAAAATTTCCGAAGTAGAATTAAAGCACATACTTATATTTCAAAGTTTCGGCCTTGTCAAAAGTCAAGTATTTGCGTGTTGTTGCTTTACATTCCAGTCAACAATGTTTAGTCATGTCGGAATGGCTCCCTTTCACACTACATGTATGTTGAACAGTGTCTTGCCTCCTTGTGTCTCGAATCAGCTACTCATCAACCTACTCTACCAGTAAGCCACCACGCTACTAAACAGTATTTAATTATGATGTAATATGCGACATCGCTTGAGAGTAGCTTGTTTAAAAACTTCTTCTATACCACTATGTCAGCTTTAATCAAACTCCTAAGGAACGTTATAAGAGCAGAAATGATCAGAAATAGCATTTAAACGAGTTTGATCCCTCAAGTGGCGTTGCTCGTTGCTGCTTCTCAAACTTTAAAATCTGAAAATATTGATTAGAGGTCTTTATAATTTGGCAGAAATGGGCACTAGCTAACCGTCTTCGAAGACTAAAAGCTTAAACGAATTGGATCCATCGAGAGACATGACCCACCAGGCCCGGGGACAGTTCCTTCAACTCTGAAAATATGGATCAGAATTGCAAACAATTTGGCAAAAATGGTCACTAGGAAATAATTAAATTAAATTTGATCTATCAAAATGTTTATTGCAATAATGAAAGCCGCTTATCAGAATCCAAAACAATTTTTCAGGAAAAGGAAATGAATACTAGGTCACCTTCTTCAAAAAGCAGCATCTAAGATGATTACGATCTGTTGAAATTAGAATTTAAAATAATATGGCAGAAATAATGGAGATGGCCATTAGGTGACTAAAGAAACTAGAAGAACAGTTTATGGAATGCTCATTATTTAAGTGTCAGGGGGCGGCTAAAAAGTAGGAGGGGGTCATAAATTTCCATGTGGCTGGTAATGGGGTTGCCTTTAACTTTGGCTTCCCAGTAGAGGGAGGGGGTCATGTAAAACTGTTCATATAAAATCATCGATAATTTTCCTCACTCGTTTCGCTTGCTTGCTTTTAATAAGGTAAACTTTTTTATTAACTTAGGTAGGCCACTAATTTTCTCAGTTTTTGTTTTTGCATGTGCAAAAGTTATTCTGTTTGGTGGTTTTCTTGTTCCAACTTTTATCATGCTGATTTTGATAGAAAAATTATTGATTCATCAGACTTTCAAGTGGTCCTTGCTACTTCCTATTTCTACTTTTCCTATTTTTCCAACTTTCTGTGCCCCTGCTTTTCTCTACCTTTTCTTGAAAACGTCCTTATATCCTTACTTATTCACTATTACGCGATAAAAATATAGAAATTTCCTCGCTGGCTTTGCTCGCTCGAATTTTAGAAACCCTTAGCTATTATATTTTTCTGGGAGCAGAAAAAATTCAATCTTGAACTTTTTACCAAATAAGTCTTTCTGATTGGGTCATATTATTAGCCTTAATCCTTTTAAATATTGAGAAAAAAATATCTTATTTAATGTTTTTTCTAAGAACTTATTGTTATGATTTTTACTTGGAAAAGCCCTGGCTATTGCTACTTTTTTACACAGACAATCCCTGCTTTTTCACTACTTTAAAAAAAATATCGCTACTTTTTTCTACTTTCTGTTGAAGGGCACTTGAAAGCCTGATTTATGACCTTTGTTTATGAATTAACCCTCCACTTTTTACATCTAAAATCATAAGTATTTCGCTCAATTTTTTTCATCTAAAATCATAAATTTTTCGCTCATATTTTTTTTTCTAAACTTTTATCCCTATACTCTTTTCCTACTTTTTTGTGGAAGAGATCTTGAAAGCCTGTTTAGCTACAGCTTAGCAATGGTTCAACCCAGGAAGACCCATCTCAATAGACTAAATTTGTTGACTAGGACGTATAGAACCAAAACAAACAAAATAATCTCGTATATAAAAGATTCCTAGTATTTCAATGATTGTCAAAACTTGTCAAGATTTACAATTGAAGCCCAGATAAACATGCACGCCATAACCTTAGTACCAAATTTGAGCTCTAATCTGTCTTGAAACTACCTGTTCATCGTGCCTTTTATTTATCTAGTTTGTTTCTGGTGACTTACAGAGCATTAAAGACTGAGGGAGGTTAAATGTAATTTACTGATAATAAATTTTCGCCCTCGATTCTGCTGTTGTTGAAGCACAAAACTGTTAAGCTCGCATGAAGGTTTTCTAACTAATACAATAAATCATCATGGAGAAACAATCTAATCACGGTAGACCTAGCTAAAGACAAGCATCAGACACGAACCCACCGATTAAAGCTTTACGTCAGAGCCATCATTGAGTCAGAGGTCTGACCCACTGTCGAAACCATAGCTGTAAACCATAGCTATAAACCATGATTACTTTTACAACCAGACATGCAGACTGTCGCATGATATCCAAGTTTATTCTAACTTTTTATAACGTTTGATTACCTTTATGTGTTGATTACTAAAATTAGGTTTTCATGGAGGTTTCTAACTAATACAATGAATCATCATGGAGAAACAATCAAATCAATTAACATACTTTGATGAAACAAAGAAAAGGGCTAACAACTCACAGGTAGTCAGAGCTAAAGAAAACCTCAAGTTGACCCACGGTGGAACTAGCTAAAGACATGCATCAGGCACGAACCCACCGATTAAAGCTTTACGTCAGAGCCATCATTGAGTCGGAGGTCTGACCCACTGTCGAAACCATAGCTATAAACCATGATTACTTTCACAACCAGGCATGCAGACTGTCGCATGATATCCAAGTTTATTTTTAACTTTTTATAACGTTTAATTACCTTTATGTGTTGATTACTAAAATTAGGTTTTCCAACAATTCTTTTGAATAATTATTTACAAGCTAAATCACCATTAAATGTATGTTTTGATATGCCCTGTTGCAGAAGAGTTTTTAAACCAATGTTGTATTTAACAATTAACTCCTGAGTGTCTGTGGTGAATTTAGAAAATACTTTTCAAGTTTTATGCTATCTATAACCTTGTTTTAATAACCTAGCAGTCAAAATTAGGTTACTGTTATTAAAGTCATCACCATTCCAGCACACTCTTGCAAAAAGAATAAGCTGCGAAATAAGAACGGGTGTGAGGAACATCTCCATCAAGAAATAGGAAATTTACTTTGTGTCCATTCTAGTTTTTGTATCCTGGGTCAGGTGTGGTACTTGATTGCATCGATTCCTGATCTTTGCACCCTTACTTACTTTGCAATCATCTTGATGGCGAGGAGAGAGCTGGTTGCTTTGCTTTGTTGGTCTTCCTTGTGTCTCGTTATTGTTGTGTGGACCTTCCTCACGGTGCTGCAGGTTTGTCTGCAGTTTGTGATTGTGTTATTTCCTGATCATACTCACTATTTTCACAATTTCAACATTAAAATCATCCCGTTTATCATAAATCTTATAAAACTATCAGATGGAGTTATGGATAAGTCCAAGTCAAAAACAAGGCCTAAATGGCCGAAACTAGCTAGTCTGACCAAGAAAATATGCACACTCTAGTTTCAGGTCTTTGATGCATTCTTTGCTTCCAAGGGATACCCTTTAAAGAACATATTCAGTATCTGAGGAAATCGCCTTATTTAACTGAAGTTCAGTGTGATATATCTGACCTACCATTTGTTCCATATAAGGATTATCAATATTAAGTTAGTCATCTTAATAACTGTCGATGGAGTTAAAAGCTTCAATAGTATCAGTTTGATTATTGTTCTCATAAAATCACAAAAACAACTCTGCAACAAGAGTAGCACTTTCACCACAAAGTTAAATTCATTTTATCTCTGATCTTTTCCCTCTTTCTTACTTTGATTACAGTATAGGACCAGGATAGAAATATAAAGACTAAAATTATTATTTTTTAGTAGTTCTTTGTTGGTGACATATACATGCTGCTGCAAATGAATTTCAGAAATACGCAATTTTGTGTCTAAAAATGGAATTTTCACCAATTTTAATACCACTGCCCCTCTTTGAAAAAGTAATAACGGCATTCCATGACACTTCAACACCTTGCTGTATCATCTTTACAATCCTTCTCCTATACTTCGGATCTCCTGCAAAGTACGTAAAGTAAGTAAGGGTGCAAAGGTCAGGAATCGATAAATCAAGTACCACACCTGACCCAGGATACCAATGGGAAAGTAACCAACTCCCAGTTAGACACCACAAACGAGAGCCAAGAGGACAGCCCTTTCCCAGCAGGTGACCACAAAGCACATATAAACAGACGCGCTCAAAGACATAGCAAACAGAAGACATAACAAAAACATAAAATATCCACAAAAAAGTACCGCCTTGGAACGGTCAGTAAAATATTTTACTGGAGGGCTTAAACTGGTATAACGGCGCCAACCTCACCCTTAATTCAGATGTGGATCAAGACACATAGATATTTGGTTTGCATGAAAGACCCCTAACTTATCAATGCATCATCTCCTAAAACATATAAATCAAGATATAACAAGGAGATAAAGGAAAAATAAGGACTCAACAAAAAATAAAACTGAATACCGGAGCAAAAGAAATCCAACAGGTCAACCCCGGTAGGCCCGACAAACAGCAAAAGCATCAGGCCCCAACCATCTCATCAATAGATAAGTCTTTAAGTCGGAACCATCATAGAGTCTGAAGTCCGACCCACCGGCGTGCAATTAAAGAGGAAAGCAAAGTTGCCAACCGTGATTCGGTTGACCACCAAGCATGCAGTCTGTTGCAATACATTAATGTTATATCCAATCTTTTTATAATGGGAAATTATTTTAATCAACTGCGCTGAAAAATTATTAGAGCCAACAATCTTCTTCAATTTATACACCAAGTCACCATAGAAATCAGGTTCCGATAGTCCTTGGCACACAAGAGATTTAAGTCCAACTTGGAATTTAGAAATCAAATCATAGTATCGTCTATAAAATTTTGAAAATGTTTTGCGAAGTTTATGATACCGATAGCCTTGTTTAAGAAGTTTCTGAGTTAACAATTATTGCGAGTGTTGAAGTCAGCAACATAGCTAGACGCTCTAGCAAAGCGAATGAGTTGAGAGATATAGACTCCATAGGATGTAGAACGAGGAACATCACCATCTGAAAAAGGGAAATTGACAATTTCAAAATCAAAGTCGTCACGTTTATTATAAATATTGGTAGAAACAATATCATAAGAAATTGACAAATGCAAGTCTAAAAATGCGGCTTTGGTATCAGAGGTATTGGCTTTATTCAGTTGGAGCTCTGAAGGGTATATTTGACTAGCCATATTGTCAAAATAAACATTATTAATATTTAAAATATCGTCCAAATATCTGGATGTAGTGTTAAACGCACCAATAACATCAGCCTGCTTATCATCAGAAAGAGACGTCATAAAGTCCCTCTCATAACAAAACAGGAATAAATCTGCAACCAGGGGAGCACAATTAGTGCCCATTGGAGTCTCAACTACTTGTCTATACAGCTTGGTACCGAATCAAATTAAAATGTTGTCCAACAAAAAGTTTAGCGCATCACATACATTTTGACACGACCATGCATGATATTTTTTAGGTTTTTCTGAAGTAAAAAATGCATTTCTGTCATTACATGCAAGGTACGGAGAGCCTTCTCTCTGGAAGGTTCTTTCAATAAAATCAATAAGTAGTGTAAAGAGTAGAAAAATCATAAGTAGACAAACTGGTCGCATTGAAATCTCTAGCTTTAAGTTTATCTAAAATTTCACCAGAATTTTAAATAGACCAAAATTAGTTTTTACCGGATCTCTCATATACCTTTTCACAATACTTGATAACATGTTTTTAACAGCTGTAAGACACAATGTTAACAATTTAGAAAGTTCTGTTGTCGTACAAGAACTCAAATTAGCAAGAAAATTTTGCTTTATATGGTTTTTTATGGAGTTTAGGTAACCAGTACAGCATAGGAAATTTGTCTTGATTTTCTTTAGCTTTGACTCCAAAATGTAGGGCTGTATGACAACCATGCCCACCAACAATCACCCTCTCACTTAAAGAATGCTGCAGTTTATAGGCATTAGTGTCAACAAGCTCACGCTTAAAAGTATTAATATAATACAATCGTCAAACAACTACAACATTGTTAGCAGCTTTATCTGCTGGAACCAAAACATAGTTCATATAGGAAATCCTGGATACCTCGTATAAGATGACGAAAAGAAGATTTAGGTTTAGTGGGTAAAAGATGTGTATTGCGAGAGTAAAATGAAATACGAGTATCAATAATTTTAAAAATGTTAATCTTCCATTCCTTCAAGGCATCAGGATCAACATTAAGCCCTAACTTTGCAAGCGACCCGAAGTATTCATGATTCCATGTACAGACTAAAATGGAATTTATTGCTTATATTTACATTTTATCTAAAATATAAAAAAATATTTATTATCTAGGAAACAAAACTAGCTAGTCTGGCCCAGCAAATATGCACACTCTAGTTTCAGTTCTCTGGTGCATTCTTTACTTCCAAAGGATAACTTCTTTAGAACATATTTGACTTCACTACAGCTGGTGATTGGGACTGTGTGGCGGCGGCAGAACGTCTCCCTGTCCCTCATTATAGTGTAGAATTTAGTTTCTTGTCCTTTGGGGTCATGGGTTTCATTGTGGAACTTTGAAACTTTAAGAGGGTCACTGATGAGGCATAAATGGCCGAAACTGGCTAGTCTGGCCAAGAAAATTTGCACACTCCAGTTTCAGTTCTCTGGTGCATTCTTTACTTCCAAAGGATAACGTTTTTAAGAACATATTTGTATGTAATAAGTCATCATATTAACGGTTTTGTCGGAGTGTAGAACGGAAAAGCAGAACAGCCAGCGTAAACACGGACACTCGATAAGGCAAACAAAAGGCTTGTTTTGCATGTGATTCGGTGTGGCTCGATATCAATCACAACACCAGTATCACGCCTGGCGAATGATTTCGATGTTCGAAGCGTAATGCACGGGCAAGTGAGCTTGGCAGCTGTCAATCGGCTTTATATAATTCACGAGGCTATGAACGGTTGCAAAAATCTAAAGATTAGATATTTCAAAAACAACCCACTGTTTCGTTGGCTCTTTGGGCTAGTGCTCTCCGTTCTTAGGATGAGGCAGTGAGGGTTGCACTTGACAAAATAGCTTGCTATTTCTTTGTTATTATGATTTAGTGTCCACGAGTTGACTAAAGTAAACAAAAGAAACTACTGACTTACCTGTGACTATGATCATCACAACAATCTTCATACACCAGATGCCTCTTAGTTCTATATCCATGTTCACCAGGCTTTTGAAATGTTTAATTCCATTACACGTATAAACCAGATCTGTAGTTCACGTATACGATAATACCTCAATCAACTGTAGTTCACGTGTACCTTAATTAACTGTAGTTCGCGTTTATTACAATCAATATCTCAATTAAATGTAGCTCACGTATATAATAATACCTCAATTAACTATTCTCACGTATATATAAAGAAAGAAAGAAAGGAATACTTTATTCACATTAGGCAAAACATGCTCATGAGTGACATATGTAAAACATGCCGTACATATGACAACACATATATGTACATTCCAATAAAGTGAGTTCAATGTGCCATAATTATATCCATGTTTCAAAATGTGATAATATAATAATATCTCAATCAACTGTAGTTCACGTATACAATTATGCCTCAACAAACTATAGTTCACATATGTAATAGTATCTCAAGTAACTGTAGGTCAAGTTTATAATAATACCTCAATTAACTGTAGTTAACGTATATAATAATACCGCGATTGACCGTAGTTCATATATATAATAGTACCTCAATTAGCTATAGTTCATGTATAAAATAATATCTAAATGAACTGTAGTTCACGTATACAATAATACCTCAATTAACCGTAGTTCACATATATAATAATACCTCAATTAACTGTACTTAGAACATGAATGAATGTTTCGAACCAATGCTTCGAACGCATCTAAAATATTTAAATCGTGTAGAGTGAGAAAAAATCGAGTCAGAACGACAGAAAATCTACTTTATGACAAATCTGAATTATCTAGGTATGGCATATCAGATTGGGCCTTTAGATTAAAGAGTTCATTCTATGGGTACTATCACATGACGTCGCCATGCAATAAAATCGATAAACCACTAGTGGTTTACAGATTTAGTAACGTTGCGTAATGACGTCTATTAAAACGTTGCGTAAAATATGGCAAATCTCGAAGTTTGCACGCCCAAGATGCGATTGTTCAGTAACTTTAGTGTCATGTAATAAATAGAATCTAACATTTGTGCGTCTGTATTATTGAATTTATTGAACGAGATGCAAAAAAAAAACGATAAAGGGTTCGGCAATCCTCGCTTTCCTTAACTCGTTAAATAAATTCAATAAAACATAAGCACTCAAGATTTCTATTATTTAATAGCGGACCGCGAATGATGACCTCAGCAACTTTACAGACTGGTTAGGACATTAAGTGCCAAATATGCTTGAAATATAATTTCCATTTTCTCGTTTTGAGTTAAATGTTGACTGCTATTTGTGCACTATTAGATTCTATTACTTTTCGATATGTCCAACCAATTATAGAAACATTGGTCTCATCACAGATAATATCCTTATTAAGTTCCTATGCATCTTTAGGCACTATACACTATTTTCCCATTCTCTTTGTGTATGTAAACCATGAAAATTAACTCTAATTATACCATTTTCAGACGTTGTTTTGTTTAACAATAGTTTGAGGTTTTACGCTTTTTAATTTTTCAATTTTCATCGAGAACGCCTGCAACGGACAGTATGCTATGTTGAACCTGGCATGTATGGCTGTGGAATAAGCGTGTTAGCATGCTATTTTTTGAATAATTTCGATCCTCACTTGATAGCCTTTATATTTAAACACACTTTGCTTTTTACACAATTTCAAAATAAACTTTTCAAGAAAAGGGGGTCGATATGTAAACACCTATTGCAAAGTTGGAGACCTTACCGGTTAATAATAATAATAATAATAATAATAATAATAATAATAATAATAATTACGAGACCGCAATTCTCAAGGGATTTTTACAGCATACTAAAGAGCTAATCACTGGAACCGTTAAATGGAAGTATATCTCCTAAAATACAACTATGCAGTGGATACCCGGATGTACGTAAAACTTATAACTCTCTTGCAAACATAAAAAATTAAATAGATATAAAAAGTTCTGATTTAGATTGACTGTCAAACAAAAATCCAATACTTTAAAAAAATGGTATTTTAATCCGTTCCTGCTTAACTTTGAATCAACTTTCAGTCCAACACTCGCTGCCAGATAAACGAATCTGTTAACACTTTCGTTCCTAGTAAATAGTCCTGATTGGCATACATCTATCTTCATAAGCTGTGCTAATATTGGATATGCTTCATTTACAAGAAGCAAATTAAACAAATAGATAGTTCTAAGTTATCTGCATTGATTCGATGTCTGTTCTCACTGCTCTGTTTATATACATACATCTGACAAGCAGCTGTCCATTGAGGAATCTGCCCGCGGTGAATGAAAGTGATGATATCAGTAATATGCTCCAGTATATACAGTCATTGTTATAAAATACTTATATTCCCAGTACATTATCTCCACTAAGGGAGCAACACTATATTTATGTTGCGTATTATGTAGTATGTTCTAGTTGATTCAGATGTACAATCGAATCGTAATGTGTTTATATTTCTTTATATTTAACCCATATAAGTCTAGTGCCCTTTTCATGTTGACGTCCACTGAGCCACTGTGCTTCCTGATTGTCATACTCATTGCTTTTCGAGCTTTGTACCAAGTGAAAACTTGGTTCTTTCATCATTGCAATCTCGAAATTAACAATTTTTTATTTTATTCTGCTGAAGAAATTCGTGATAGTCTTTCCATGAATTGAAACTAGTAGGCTCGTGCTATGATTTGCGAACATATGAAAGATAATGAAGCTATCAATATCTACGTGTTACTATCATAGCTGACAAATGTGTGCAGAAAATGTGAAAGAGAAACTGCCCCGAGAGGATTCCATTTTATTGGCGTTTTAATGTAACTAATTGAAGGTCACTTTCATTATGGTAAAAAATAAGGAAAACTTCATTAATCCTGTCAAGAACATAACTATTCGATCTATTTCTTTTACTAATAGTCCTTTGTCAAATCACATAGTGAACATTATCATGTTTTCAAATTGATATCCTTGTTTTCTCCCGTCATACTCTTTTAAAGTATCCTAACTTTATAGTAGCAGTATGATTGTGCGATACTTCTTTCAAACTATATCAGTACTGCCCTTACTGGAAGTCTGAACTGATTCAAACACTTACTGTAAATGGAATAGAAAGCATCATATTTTCACTGTCTGTGTATTATAGATTATTTTATCACTGTGTTTCTGTATGTCTTAAAATAATAATTGAAACAATTATGTATGGTAGCCTTTAGAATTAGCGATGGCAGTCGCAGCTAATAACTTCCATAGGGAACATAAATGTATCATGTTGGTTATTTGACAGGGCCAAACAATAAAATCTGCCCTAGTGGCCATTTTACTTGATTTCTTGAGAGTAGTTTTCTTCCTTAGCTTACGGTGATGCTATTTAACAAATTAACTTTCATAAAACACGGGGTTGACATTTACCACGAATCCAAGTGACTTATACGCGCGTTTTACATACGCGCGTCTAGATAAAAAGCATGGGCGGATCCAGTGGGGGACAGGGGGTCCGGACCCCCCTCCCCTGAAAAACCACAAAAATATTGGATTTCTTAGCAAAAGTGGTCCGGAACCCCTGAAAAATCACAAAGCTTACAAGTAAGCATTCAATGTTGGGCCATCATCGGCCCGCCAGCGCAACGCCATTTAAATGGCGTTCGCTGGCGGGCCGATGATGGCCCGCTTATAGTGGTATTAACAAAAAAGAGTTGTCAAAGTTGGATCCCCTCTTACAAAACTTTCTGGATCCGCGCATTTTAAGTACCTACACAGCATTAAATCTGGTAGAAAAATCTCATGTAATATGTCCTCATTGATGATCAAAGAATGTATATTGTTCGCTAAAGAAAATCATAGCAAATTGTTTGCTTGTTACTTGGATATACAGGAGGCATTTGATCGAATGTGGCACAATGGATTGTTTGTAAAACTTTATGATTTGGGAATAAGATCAAAATTGCTCGGAATCATCATAGACTTGAATACCAATATGAGCAGTTGTGTATTATATAAGAAACATAAATCGATTTACTTTCATATACTTCAAGGTTCACGTCAGGGTGGAGTATTATCTTCCTTTAAGTTTTCATGTTATAACGATGATTTACTTGAGCAGTTAACAAAGTGCAATGTCGGATTTAAAATGCTAACAATGAATGTATGTTCTCCAACTGTAGCAGATGACATGGTACTTTTAGCTTTGTCTGTTGCTGGTCTTCTCTGTCTTTTATGCATTTGTTACGCATACTCATGCAAATGGCGATATGAATATTCAGCCCTTAAAAGTTCTGTCATTGTATACAATGAAACCAAATATGATTATATGAAGTCAAAACGAGTATGGTGCTTTGGGAATGATATTATTAAAAAAACGAAAACTACAAGCATCTAGGTATTATAAAATCAAATATTTAAGCAAAAAGGTAAACATCAAAGATGTTACAGACAAATTAAAAGGAACCTATTTTAGTCTTGCTAATAGTGGAATACTTCTACAAGAAACGTTGCACCCTCTTACATGTATTACGATATACAAGTCCGTAGTAATGCCAAAAGCTCTATATGGTTGTGAGTACATTTACAATATAACTGAAAGTGAAATGGTCACATTAGAACGTTCACATAGGTTTTGCATAAAAGGCATGCAGTCACTGGGCATGCACACTCGTACAGATAGATGCTACCCTCAGTTTGATGGGTATATTTCCATTAGAAACAGAGATTGATTTTAGGAAATTAACACTTTTCGGCCAATCTGTAGAACTAATACTTGTACATGGGTGAAAAGGGTATTTCTGTTTAGGTTATTGTCGTATATGACCTATCCTTATAATGATCAACATGGTTTTATACCAGATGTATGAAACTGGTAGAAAAATATCAGATGTTGCATATAGTACATAGTTTTGTTGATACTAGTAGATTTCAAAGTAAAAATTCCTGGAATCGCTTACTTAAAGGCAGACTGCACCAAAGTGCGATTTGTTCATGGAATAGTAGAACATTGGCACAAAAGTTTTATCGCTTTAGAATTGTTCACCCTGAATTTCAGCCTCATTGGGCGTGGTATTTCTCTAAAAGTCAGCGGAAACTGTTATCACCTTGTACGTCTGTTGTACAAATGACTGCTAGCTTGACTGATACAAGACATAATATACTGTGCACCGCGTGTGATTCTTATTGCGATAATATTGCTGACCACTGTATACACGAGTGCAGTTATCTGACCAAAGAAAAAGCCAAGTTATGGCAAGACACCCGAAATACAAGTACGACTGCTTTTGATTTTTTACATAGCCGAAACATGTTTCTTGTGTCTAATGTTCTACTTGGCATGGCAAATGCTCAATTAAATAATATTTTAAACGATGAGCTTGATAATTTTAAGCGAGCATGGGTTTTAAATCTGCACAAAATGTGGCAGAACTATAATTCTGCAACTTCAAGCATGCTGGCGTTGGGTCGATGTTGACACAGCATTGTGTTAATGTCTTGGTGCGAACCAATGCTTGGTTGATATCGATTCGACGTTAGATGTCTGTCAACTCGATTTATGAGTTAAAGAGGTGATACATACTATCTGTACCCAGTTATGCTCTTACGTTTCGTTTCGGTAAGGGTGTTGATAAGGGGACAGATGTACATGTGTATCTATCACAATGAAAATAGGGTACATACCGTGTATGCGCAGTCATCACATTAATGCGCATTACAAGATTTAAATCAAAAGTTATCCTTACAAACAGGAAGGCTCTGACGGGATTGCGCTAATGCGCTGGCCAGTCAGAGCATTCTCTGCTTGCATGCACAATCAGTACCCAGCTTAGTATCGAGCATCTTGCTCAGTCATATAATTTGTATCATGTATATGTGTTGTAGTTGCTTTGCCTCGTATATTTACAGTTGTACATATGTTTATAAATGTTTTGAAACTCTCCAGATTGGAGGAAATAAATAATATCGATCGATCGATCTATCTATCTATCTATCTATCTATCTATCTATCTATCTATCTATCTATCTATCTATCTATCTATCTATCTATCTATCTATCTATCTATCTATCTATCTATCTATCTATCTATCTATCTATCTATCTATCTATCTATCTATCTATCTATCTATCTATCTATCTAACACATATTAAGACGATGGAACTTATAGATTTTTAAAAAAATCCAGTTATGATATTAAAAGTAAGAAGTAACTGTAACAGTAATTTAGATTGGTTTTACTGTATTTTGACTTTAGTGACTACGCCTAAAACATGATAGTGACCCTTAATAGAGTGTGCGCCAAAATAAATGTCCTCCACACCCTCAACACATTTGTATTTACTTATTGACCTTGTGTTTGTGTGGAGGTGGACGGTTTTATACATTTTTTAAATCTTATATTGTCAAACAAAAGAAGCAGT
Source organism: Loripinus fragilis (assembly GCA_964019695.1). Classification (NCBI taxonomy): domain Eukaryota; kingdom Metazoa; phylum Mollusca; class Bivalvia; order Lucinida; family Lucinidae; genus Loripinus; species Loripinus fragilis. The sequence goes on from OZ026527.1 coordinate 10,671,068, forward strand.
AAACATGATATGTTTTAAATATATTTCAATCTTGGGATCTTGGGTTTCATTGTGGAACTTTGAAACTATTAGAGGGTCACTGATGAAGCCTTAATGGCAGAAACTAGCTAGTCTGGCCCAGTAAATATGTACACTCTAGTTTCAGTTCTTTGGTGCAGTCTTTGATCCCAGGGGATACCCTTTTAAGAACATATTTGAAATAAAGTGGCATAAAGGACACATTCTGTTCAGTAGCTTTGCTGTCTCTCTTTTTCTTTTGGCTAAACATCGCGAACATTGGTTTGTGCTAAATACACCTTTTTATTGTGTTTAAATTGTGATTTCGGCTTTAGAGGGTGCTTCTGGCAACATTCTGCTAACATCTAGTGTCATGTTCCAAACAAAAATGTAGTGTCTAGTTTATAGAAGCAGTTGATAACACCTCTAATTTTGAGTACTTACCATGTTATTTCCCCTTCAATACCCCCTTGCTTGTAAAATAATCTAGATGATGCATTCAGGAAAACATATAGCCATCACTACTCATAAGGGTACTTGTAGAGGTATAAAAGTTAAGTTATAGGCAGAAATTACTTTTGCTCTACGTTGCTAGTCTTTCACAGTTAAATAACATGTCAAAAAAATCAGATGAGTATGATCAGGTAAGACCACATTCATACACTGCAGACCAACCCACCGCAGCGTGAGAAAGAGCCACAGAACAGATCACAAACAGTCACAAGACACCAGTAAGACTAATGAAGTAAAGTAACCAGCTCTCTCTCTCTCTCTCTCTCTCTCTCTCTCTCTCTCTCTCTCTCTCTCTCTCTCTCTCTCTCTCTCTCTCTCATCAAGATGATTGCATAACAAGAAAGGACACTATGTACTGCACTGAAAAACAAGGATCAGACACAGAACCCCCAGTCTAAGCCACTGGGGGCTTACTTAAATGCATTTTACTGCTACCAAATGTTCGCCCTAGGTTATGTTGTTGTTAAAATACAAATATTGTTTAACTCGCATATAAGCTTCCCTAGCTCATAGAATGTATCACCACAGAGAAATAATCTAATCAAACTAACACACTATGATGAAACAAAGAATTAGGATGCTTTAAACAAAGACTAGCAAAAGTCTTATACTGAATAAATTAAGTGAGTTTGAACAGGGAATGCCACAATCACAGACCACAGATCAAGTCACTGCATCGCGAGGAAGAGAAGCACAGTATTGTGTGTTTTTGGCTAAGATTTTGTATAAAGGATAGGTATGACATATTATATTATAAGTTAAAGATGAGAATGAACACTATTATTAGGTGTCCCCAACTTGAGTGGTGAGGACACATTGCCTTTCGTGAAGATCCTGTCAGCATCGGCGTCCTCGTTCGTATTGCACCAAAACTCTAAACCAATGAGTGAATTTTACCAGTTTTCATATAAAGTAAGTGTTTATGGCCAGAAAATACCACAACAATGGCACACTGCAGATTAACCCACTGTATCGTGAGGAAGACACACAGAAAACCAAACGCCAAATGACAACAAGTACACAATTTATGTAAAGTAGTCAGCTCTCTCTTCCTCAGCGAGATGATTGCAAAACTAGATCGGGAGAAAGGTGATACGATTTTTTTATCTAGTTTTCAAGGTCACACAAACTTAATTGCTTGTCTGTACCATATCAAGAGAACCGTACGATGGATGCCGACCAAACTTCATGTATTGTAGCATTGGAGCAAATTAAGGAGTTAATTGGGTTTTGGTGATCTTGATCTTAATTCCAAAGTTATCATTTTTCTGTCCTCCATTTTCTTAACTAATAAGTGACATTTTGACATGAATTACATATATAACAATGGTACAAAAAAAATAATGGTTAGATTTTAGTTGCCTTGCCTAAGGACATACAGCATTGGCGTAGCTCCTATTACGCATTTATGCACGTGCGTAATAAAAATAGCAATATTAAAGGTAGGTCACCCAATGTTGTATACCATAAGGAACAACTCTTAAATGAAAGAGTTCGCTCTCTCAGGGAGCAAATTCTTTCCTTTAAGAGAAGTTCCCATTTTGAAAAGGGAAGCAAATGAAGAGCATCTATGCTAGATCCAGTAGTTTCCCTTTGATGTGCGTAACTTTTCCAGGTGACCCTCCCGTAGCATTGTCTCCACTCTATCTCCTTTATCTTGCACATAACAACAATAATCATGTTCTCTATCATAAATAAAGATATGAACACTGATCAAAACCATTTAATTGCCTGCATTCCACCAGTCCATTGAAATGTTAACTGAATTCCGATCCAACTTTATGTTTTGTAGCCTTGTCACACAATGATGGAATATATTTTGGTGATTACGACCTGATTCTAAGGTCTCTATCTTATAAAACAAATAGTAGTGTCGTCACTCTTTCCTTAACCAATATAGGAATGTTGACCAAACCTACAGATACATGTAGTACATTAGATTTAGGTGTCCATGACTTTTCATTAAAGTTGTAATGCGCGGAGGGGGACAGGGGTCCTACCCCCTACCCCCCCCCCCCCCCCCCATGAAAAATCACAAAATATAGGGTTTCTAAGCAATACTGTTCCGGATTTTCTGAAAAATCACATAACTGTTAAGCAAGCATTCAATGTTGGACCACCAACGGTCCGCTAGCGATACTGGTCCACATTTAGCGGTATTTGGATTCACTCCCCCTCATCAACTAAAAAACACGCTGTCAAAGTTGGAACCCCTCTGACAAAACATTTTCTGGCTGGATCCGCGCATGGTTGTATTATCATTGTAAAAGTTAAGTTTACTACAACTACATGTGTATCTAGGTACCAGAAACATAGCCGGACCGTTTCACGCATTTTACTTTTTTTTCTGAAAATACGTTTTAATGTTATTTGTGCCTTCATTCGATCATCTCTTACATGTACTATAAGAACATTTTCTTCGGATTTGTCTCCGTTCATTTAAAAGACCTAGCTATCAATCTTGGCAATATCTTGGGGTTTACCCTATATATAGACTACCCTATATAGGGTGTATGCAAAAGAACTAAGAAGTTTAGATTGCTAATTAAACACGTTTGTGAGGCGACTAAGTAGGGAACGCGCTTAAGACGGGAAAAGTTACGACTATCTCGGAAACCTCCCCGTCAGACGCTTAAGTCGGAAAAAACGACTAAGTCGGAAAACGACTTAATAGGAAAAGTTGTAAATGAGCCACAGCAAAACAAAATAAGCGCTTATGAATAAGTGCCCAGCGAAGATATAAATCAACTTTGACATTTGCAAGGGCATTTGTCCAGTCTAATCAGTGCCTTCGCACAACGCTTAAATTAATTAGCCCCTAAGACAGTGATGACTCGTGCTTTATCGATGGAAAAGTGGACAGACCCTTGAAAGTTAATGCAGCTCATACTCGTAGGTCTGATGATTTGTGAGAATATAACTGACCTTGAATATGATACGCCTATTTGTATTAACGTAACGTCAAAAGTTGCGGTACACACTTGTAACGTCGAAAACGCAAGAAAATTTTTGACTGAATTATGACCCTTTATTGACTTATATTTTGGCTAAATTGTGATTTCCGATTAATAACTTTTAAAGGGATGCAACAGTTTCATTCAAATTTTACAGAAGGGTAAAACATTACAAAATACAGGTGTAGTCTACCAGGGTGGTTGTGGTAGCTATCAGGAAATGGGGGAGACTTCCAGGGTGGTTGTGGTAGCCATCTGGACACTGTACGAGTGGGGTTCAATATGTAATGAAAACCCATTCATAACTACATCCACAAACGCGTTAGGATTTAATGTTATATGCCAAATGAAATATCAAAACGTCGCCGTTAAATTGGTGCATGAAACATTATTTTATCTTTGCAAATTTAATAAGTTACAAACTTTTTAAAAAGCACACTAATATACTCTGCATATATTTTCCTCCGAATTGTAAAGACTCATTTCAACAAAGGTATAAAGGCATGCTGTATTTTCAAAAACATGAGGGAGTCAGGGGGGCTATTACAGTCCCTCATCTCATTTCTATACACTTCTTGCCCAAAGACAGTCCCAATATCATTACGCTCTCCTCTACTGGCCCTTTTACAGTCCCTATATCGCCCTACTATACCCTACAGGCCTTCTAGCAGTCCCTATATCACTTTATCATACTCTACTGGCCGACTGGAAGTCCCTATATCGCTTTACTATCTTTTACTGTCCCACTGACAGTCTCTATGAATCTACTATCCTCTACTGCTCCACCAACAGTCCCTATATCACTCTGCTATCCTCTACTAGCCCAATGACAGTCTCTATATCTCTCTACTATCCTATATTGGCACACTGACAGTCCTTAAATTACTCTTTTACTCTCTACTGGCCTTTTGACATTCCCTATATCACTCAACTATATTCTACTTGCCCATTGCTAACCATATATACTGGCCCACGGACAGTCCCCTTTAATCACTCTACCGGCACACTGGCAGTCACTATATCACTATACTACTGTCTACTGGCCCATTGACATTTCCTATATCACTCAACTATATTCTACTGGCCCATTGCTAACCCTATATCAATCTACTTTACTCTACTGGCCCACGGAGAGTCCCCCTTTTCACTCTACTGGCACACTGACAGTCACCTTATCACTATACTACTCTCTACTGGCCCACATACAGTCCCCTTTATCACTCTACCGACACACTGGCAGTCACTATATCACTATACTACTGTCTACTGGCCCATTGACATTCCCTATATCACTCAACTATATTCTACTGGCCCATTGCAAGCCATATATCACTCTACTATACTCTACTGGCCCACGGATAGCCCCCTTTTTAACTCTACTGGCACACTGGCAGTCACCTTATCACTATACTACTCTCTACTGGCCCACATACAGTCCCCTTTATCACTCTACCGGCACACTGGCAGTCACTATATCACTATACTACTGTCTACTGGCCCATTGACATTTCCTATATCACTCAACTATATTCTACTGGCCCATTGCAAGCCATATATCACTCTACTATACTCTACTGGCCCACGCAGAGTCCCCTTTATCACTCTACCGGCACACTGGCAGTCACCTTATCACTATACTACTGTCTACTGGCCCATTGACATTCCCTACATCACTATATTACTCTTCTGGCCCATTGCAAGCCATATATCACTCTACTATACTCTACTGGCCCACGGACAGTCCCCTTTTTCACTCTACTGACACACTGGCAGTCACCTTATCACTATACTACTCTCTATTGGCCCATGGACAATCCCCTTTATCACTCAACTGGCACACTTGCAGTCACTTTATCACTATACTACTCTCTTCTGGCCCACTGGCAGTCCCTATTCACTCTACTGGCCCACCGGCAGTCACTATATCACTATACTACTCTCTACTGGCACACTGGCAGTCACTATATCACTCTACTACTCTCTACTGGCCCACTAGCAGTCCCAATATCACTCTTCTATTCTCTTCTATCCCCCTTAAAGTCCCTATATCACTCTACTATCCTCTACTGCCCCCCTTACAGTGTCTATATCACGCTACTTTTCTCTACTGGCACAATGACTGTACCTGTATCACTCAACCATACTCGGCTGCCCCTTTACAGTACCTTCATCACTCTATTAACCTCTACTACCCCACAATCAATCCCTATATCACTCTACTTTACTCTAATGGCCCACTGACAGTCCATATAGCACTACTATAATCTACTTCCCCCTTACAGTCCCTATATCACTCTACTGTATTATTTTGGCCCACTGACAGTTCCTATATCACTCTACTATTCTCTACTGGCCCTCTGACAGTCCTCACATCACTCTACTATACTCTACCGCCCCTTTCATTCCCTATACCACTCTACTATTATCTACTGGCCCACTGACAGTACCTTTATCACCCAACTATACTCTACTGACCCACTGACTGTCCATGTATCCCCCATCTATACTCTACTGCCCCCTTACTGTCCCTTTATCACTCTACCAATATCTAATAGCCCATTAGCAGTCACAATATCACTATACTATTCTCTTCTATCCACCTTATAATCCCTATATCATTCTACTATTCTCTACTGGCCCCCTTACAGTGCCTATATCATGCTACTTTTTCTACTAGCACAATAACTGTACCTATATCACTCTAACATACTTGACTGCCCCTTTACAGTCCCTACATCGCTCTACTAACCTCTACTTCCCAACATTCAATCCCTATATTACTCTACTTACCTCTAATAACCCACTGACAGTCCATATATCACTACTATACTCTACTTCCTCCCTTACCGTCCCCATATCACTCTACTGTACTATATTGGCCAACTGACAGTTCCTATATCACTCTACTATTCTCTACTGGCCCACTGACAGTCCCTATATCACTCTACTATACTCTACCGCCCCCCTTACATTCTCAATACCACTCCACTATTATATACAGGCGTACTGACAGTCCCTTTATCACCAAACTATACTCTACTGACCTACTGGCTGTCCTTTTATCACTCTTCTTTACTCTACTGCCCCCTTACAGTCATAATATCACTCTACTACAATGTAATGTCCCCTTACAGACCCTATATCACTCTACTAAAGTCTCCTTACAGTCCCTATATTACTCTACTATACTATATTGGCCCACTGACAGTTCCTATATCACTCTACTATTCTCTACTGGCCCTCTGACAGTCCCTATATCACTCTACTATACTCTACCGCCCCCTTACATTCCCAATACCAATCTACTAGTATCTACAGGCCTACTGACAGTCCCTTTATCACCCAACTATACTCTATTGACCTACTGGCTGTCCATTTATCACTCTTCTTTACTCTACTGCCCCCTTACAGTCATAATATCACTCTACTACACTGTACTGTCCCCTTACAGACCCTATATCACTCTACTAAAGTCTCCTCACAGTCCCTATGTTACTCTACTATACTATATTGGCCCACTGACAGTAACTATCTTACTCTTATTTTCTCTACGTACACCTTACAATCACTGTATCACTCTACAATACTCTACTGCCCCCTTACTGTCCCTTTATCACTCTACTAATCTCTACTGGCAGTCCCTATATCACTCTCCTATTCTCTATTTGCTCACCCACAGTCACTATATCACTCTACTATACTCTTCACCCACTGACAGTCCCTATATCACTCTACTACTATCTAATTGCCCACAGGAAATCCCTATATCATTCTATCATACCCTACTCTACTGGCACACTGGCGGTCTCTATACCACTCTACTACTATCTACTGGCACAGTGGCAGTCCGGATATTACTATACTACTCTCTACTGGCCCACTAGCAGTCCCTTTATTACTCTACTATACTCTACTGGCACACTGGCAGTCGATATATTACTCTACTATACTCTACTGGCCCACTGGCAGTCCCTATATCACTCTACCACTATCTAATTGCCCACTGGAAATCCCTATATAACTCTACTATACTCTACTGGCCCACTTGCAGTGTCTATATCACTGTACTTCACTTTACTGGCAGACTGGCGGTCTTATTATCACTATACTACTATCTATTGGCACACTGGCGGTCCCTACATCACTCTACTACACTCTACTGACCCACTGACAGTCCTAATATCACTCGACTATCCTCTACTGGCCCACTGGCAGTCCCTATACCACGCTACTACTCTCTACTGTCCAACTAGCAGTTCCAATAATGACTTTACTTTACTCTACTGGCACACTGACAGTCCCTTTTACACTCTACTACTTTCTACTGGACCACTGGCAGTCCTTATATCACTCTACTGCTCTCTTCTGGTCCAATATCAGCCCCTATGTAACTCTACCATACTCTACTTGCCCATTTACAGTCGATATATCACTCTACGATACTCTACTGGACCACTGGCAGTCCTTATATTACTCTACTGTACTCTACTGGCCAACTGACAGTCCTTTTATTACTCTACTATACTCTGCTGGCACACTGGCAGTCCTTATAGCACTCAACTATGCTCTATTGGCACACTGGCAGTCCCTATATAACATAACAATACTCAACTGACCCACTGACATTCCCTATATCAACCATCTTTTCTCTACTGGCCCACTGGCAGTCCCTATAACACTCTACTCTACTTAAGTGCTATAGGAACTGCCAGTGGGCAAGTAGAGTATAGGAGAGTGATGTAGGGACTGCCAGGGGGCCGGTAGAGAGTAGTGGAGTAATATAATAACTGCCAGTGGTCCAGTAGAGTATAGTAGAGTGCTATAAGGACTGCCAGTGTGCCAGCAGAGTATAGTAGAGTAATAAAAGGACTGCCAGTTGGCCAGTAGAGTATAGTAGAGTAATAAAAGGACTGCCAGTTGGCCAGTAGAGTACAGTAGAGTAATATAAGGACTGCCAGTGTGCCAGCAGAGTATAGTAGAGTAATAAAAGGACTGCCAGTTGGCCTGTAGTGTATAGCAGAGTAATATAAGGACTGCCAGTTAGCCAGTAGAGTAATATAAGGACTGCCAGTGGTCCAGTAGAGTATGGTAGAGTGATATATCGACTGTAAATGGGCCAGTAGAGTATGGTAGAGTGATAAAAGGACTGCCAGTGTGCAAGAAGACTATTGTACGGTGATAAAGTGACTGCCAGTGGGCCAGTAGAGTGTAGTAGAGTAATAAAAGGACTGTCAGTAGAGTACAGTAGAGTAATATAAGGACTGCCAGTGGTCCAGTAGAGTATGGTAGAGTGATATATCGACTGTAAATGGGCCAGGAAGGTATGGTAGAGTGATATAAGGACTGCCAGTGTGCAAGAAGACTATTGTACGGTGATAAAGGGGCTGCCAGTGGGCCAGTAGAGTATAGTAGAGTGATATTGGGACTATGATTGTGCCAGCAGAGAATAGTAGAGTGATATAGGGAATGCCGTTTGGCAAGTAGAGTATAGTAGAGTAATATAGGGCCTGCCAATGGTCCAGTAGAGTATCGTAGAGTATTAAAGCCACTTTCAGTGTGCCTGTAGAGTATTGTCGGGTGATCTATGGACTGTATGTGTGCCAGTAGAGTGTAACAGAGTGACTTAGGGACTGCAAGTTTGCCAGTAGAGTATAGTAGTATAATATATGGGCTGCCAGTGTGACAGTACAGTGTTGTAGAGTGATATAGGAACTGCCAATGGGCAAGTAGAAAGAAGTAAAGTGATATCAGGACTGCCAATGTGCCAGTGGAGTTTAGCAGAGTGATATAGGGAGAGTCATTGGGCAGTAGAGAGTTGTAGAGTGAGAAAGGGACTGTATCTTGGCCAGTAGATAGTAGTAGAGTGATATAGTAACTGTCAGTGGCCAGTAGAGATTAGTAGAGTGATATAGAGGCTGCCAGTGGGCAATTTGAGAGTAGTAGAGTGAAATAGTGACTGCAGTGGGCCAGTAGAGAGTAGAAGAGTGATATAGGGACTGCCAGTGGGCCAGTAGAGTGATACAGGGGCTGCCAGTGGGCCACTTAAGAGTAGTATATAATTAAGGGACAGTCACAGGGCCAGTAGATAGTAGTAGAGTGATATAGGGACTATCAGTGGGCCAGTAGAGAGTAGTAGAGCGATGTGGGAACTGTCAGTGGGCCAGTAGAGAGTAGTAGAGTGATACAGGGGCTGCCAGTGGGCCAGTTAAGAGAAGTATATGATTAAGGGACAGTCACAGGGCCAGTAGATAGTAGTAGAGTGATATAGGGACTATCAGTGGGCCAGTATAGAGTAGAGGAGCGATGTGGGAACTGTCAGTGGGCCAGTAGAGAGTAGTAGAGTGATACAGGCGCTGCCAGTGTGCCAGTAGAGTATAGCAGATTGATATAGGGACTGTCAGTGGACCAGTAGAGAGTAGTATAGTGATATAGGGACTGCCAGTTAGCAATAAGAGAGTAGTAGAGTGATATAGGGACTGCCAGTGGGCCAGTAGAGAGTAGCAGAGTGATAAAGGGACTGCCAGTGGGCCAGTAGATAGACGTATAGTGATATAGGGACTGCCAGTGTGCCAGTACAGTATAAGAGAGTGGTAAAAGGACTCTCAGTGGGTCAGTTGAGAGAAGAAGAGTGATATAGGGTCTACCAGTGTGCCAGTAGAGTATGGTAGAGCAATATAGGGACTGCCAATGGTCCAGTAGAGTATAGTTGAGTGATATAGCTACTGTCAGTGTGCCAGTAGAGTATAGTTGAGTGATAAAGGGACTGCTAGTGTGCCAGTAGAGAGTAGCAGAGTTTTAAAGGGACTGCCAGTGGGCCAGTAGATAGACGTATAGTGATATAGGGACTGCCAGTGTGCCAGTACAGTATAAGAGAGTGGTAAAAGGACTCTCAGTGGGTCAGTTGAGAGAAGAAGAGTGATATAGGGTCTACCAGTGTGCCAGTAGAGTATGGTAGAGCAATATAGGGACTGCCAATGGTCCAGTAGAGTATAGTTGAGTGATATAGCTACTGTCAGTGTGCCAGTAGAGTATAGTTGAGTGATAAAGGGACTGCTAGTGTGCCAGAAGAGAGTAGTAGATTGATAAAGGAACTGATAGTGTGCCAGTAGATTATAATAGAAATTTAAAGGGACTGCAAGTGGGCCATTAGAGAGTTGTTGAGTGATAAAGAGACTGCTAGTGGGCCACAAGAGAGCAGTATAGTGATATGGGGACTGCTAGTGTGCCAGTAGATTATAATAGAAAATTAAAGGGACTACAAGTGGGCCATTAGAGAGTAGTAGAGTGATATGGGGACTGCTAGTGTGCAAATAGAGAGAAGTAGACTGGCCCACTAGCCGTCCCTATTCACTCTACTATAGTGTTATACGAACTGCCAGTTGGCAAGTAGAGTAAAGCAGAGAGATATAGGGACTGTCAGTGGGCCAGTAGAATATAGTAGAGTAATATAGGAACTGCAAGTTGGCCAGTAGAGTATAGTAAAGTAATATAGGACTGCCAATGACCCAGTTGATTATAGCTGAGTAATATAAAGACTGCTAGTGTGCCAGCAGATCATAGTAGAATGAGATGGGGACTGTCAGTTGGCCAGTAGAGTATAGTAGAGTATAGTAGAGTATAGTAGAGTAATATAAGGACTGTCAATGGCCGATTTGAGTATAGTTGAGTGATTTAGGCACTGTCAGTGGGCCAGTAGAGTACGATAGAGTGATATATGGACTGTCAGCATGTCAGTAGAGCGTATTAGAGTGATATAGGGACTGTCAGTGTGCCAACAGAGTATAGTAGATTAATATAGGGACTGCCGTTTGGCCAGTAGAGTATAGTAGAGTAAGATAGGGACTGCCAAGGGTCCAGTAGAGTATTGTAAAGTGCTATTAAAGCGACTGTCACTGTGTCTGTAGAGTATTGTCGAGTGATATATAGACTGTCTGTGTGCCAGTAGAGTTTAGCAGAGTGGCTTAGGGACTGCAAGTTTGCCAGTAGAGTATAGTAGTATAATATATGGACTGCCAGTGTGATAGTATAGTAGAGTGATATAGGGACTGCCAGTTGGCCAGTAGAAAGTCGGAAAGTGATAATGGACTGCCAGTGTGCCAGTAGAGTTCAGCAGAGTGATATAGGGACAGCCAGTGGGCAGTAGAGAGTTGTATAGTGATAAAGGGACTGTCACTGGGTCAGTAGATAGTAGTAGAGTAATATAGGGATTGTCATTGGGCCAGTAGAGATGAGTGAAGTGATATATTGACTGTCAGTGGATCAGAAGAGAGTACTAGAGTGATAAAGGGACTGTCAGTGGGCCAGTAGAGAGTTGTAGCGAGTTATAGGGACTCTCAGTGTGCCAGTAGAGTATAGTAAAATGATGTAGTGACTGCCAGTGGGCAATTAGATAGCAGTAGAGTGATATAGGGACTGCCAGTGGTTCAGTAAATAGTAGTAGTGTTACGATGCAGAATAGATGGAACAACAGAATCAGTGATGATTGCATATACGCACAAATACGCAAAGGTTTAGGTATGCACCTGGTCACCTATTCGAACCATGATACGGTACCTTTTCTACTAATAGTCCCAATAAAAGGTCGGTTTGTCTGAGATGGAATTCATTGTGTCTATATTTATCAACGCTTGCACGATTTCGTCACTTTTCTTGAATATCTTGGAAATCTTGTGCATTTTTCAATATATAAAGGATGGAATTTCCCATTCTTGTTAGGGGACATTTTAAACATACCGTTGAAAGGTTCGATATAGAGACGCTATTCATTATTATAAAAGGTACGTTAAGTTATATATATTTTTACTGTGTTGAAATTGTACATGACAGGGCGATGGCGATTCGTGTTATTGCATTGAATCGCGATGTCTCTAGCATGTCTAATTGTATTGAAATAATAAGTCACTCGTTTTCTATTTTGTCGTCTGTTGAATCAGCCAGCATTCCGTGTATGAGATCTTTCGGGTGTTATCAATAACGTCCCGTTTTTTCGGTGAAAATAGCGATTGTTACGCACTTGCGTATGAAGCTACGCACATGCGTAATGCCTAAAAATCTGCTGGGACCATTCGTGCAGCTATAGTAAAAGCTGTCCGGATGGACTCGTCGGGTTATTTCGGACAAAATTAGTCATAGGCCATGTCTGGCCTGCACATAAAACTATAACGGTATGCTGAAAGATTTACCAGGGACCGATAGGTGAAAAACAATTTTAGCAGCTAGATTTTAAGTTGTTGTGATTTTATATGGCGTTGTTGGAAAGACGATTTAACTGCCAGTGATAGTCGACTTTCTGTAGCGACCTGTATGTGTCACCTCGAGTTATATCTGACGCATATAAGAATAAGGGTTAGGTGCATACACTACAACACACTTACATTAATAAGGTGATAGCTAATATGTACGTTTAGAGATTAGGTAGGTGTAATGTTACACCAAAGTAAATGTAAAAATATTTGTTACACCAAAGTAAATGTAAAAATATTTGTTACACCAAAATAAATGTAAAAAAATATTGTACGGTTTTACACACATAAAACAGCAGAATGTAATCTCTCAATATTGATGTAAATATGTTTTTCCAAGAGGTCATAATTAGTTGTTTACAACTGATACGTTATACATGTACGAAATTAGCGCATGGGCAGGGTGATGTCCGACGTAAACGTCCAAACGTTACGTCCGCACCACACTGTTCAACCTTTTCCTGGAATTTTAAGAGAATTGGTATCAGTATTTGTAAACCTCGAAACTACCTAGATAACGTGACCTTGAAGGGAAAAAGGGCCACGGGATTTTGATGTTTCGGCTGCGATAGCGTCTCAACCAGGGTGACGTTATGACAGTGTATTGGAAATTTTGTTACGTATGGGTTTGTTCGTTTGGCATAAGAGGTACTGTTTAGCGCTGACATAGGCCAGTCACTAAAAATCCTTCTCTATTATATAATTTTGAGTGTGGATATTTAGAAGAGCCGATCCATCCTAACCGCATGGGAGCCGTTAGCCATACACCCACGGGTGAGGGCTAATCGCGTGCTTATAGGGTTAGGCTGTAATTTAAAAGAGTAAGACCACTGAAATTATTTCTATTTTTGTGAACTTCAAACGAACAACTCCATTATTGACGCAACAGAGTGATTCTGAGATTCTAAAAGTAGATTGTTTTTTGCAGAATCGTCTCTTGTGTCCCCTCCTACGTTGGAGGCTGAATGTTGGTGAGCCAAATGATTGATACCTGAGGGCACTTATTAGCTGTCCCCCTCAGTCCAAGACCAGCGTGGATCAGGCCCAATTGTTACATCCAACCACAAAGAATAGCCCGAGTTGGGAGACAACCGGCTTGAATTGTTATAAGTGAATCTGACATCCCAACGTGGGGATACGATCAGGGACCGTTGTATAGGAAGAACCACTTATACTAATCTTGACGTCTAGAACGACGATCAATATTACGCGCAAGAAATACTATGCGAAACCAGTGACCAACAAAGTACAGGTTCAATCACCTCAGCGCCGATAGTCTGAAGTAGACAACGTGCGGCTAAGAAGACATAGTGTTCGCGAGACGCGTGAAATATGAACAGTTATAGTGTTCCCGGGATGCGTATAATCTCGAGATTTCTCGTCAATACGAGAACTGAAATATTAAAGGGCCCAATTTTTTTTTCTATGAGAACTTAAGTTATATGTTACTCATATTCTTTACGTCTTTTATTTCTGACTAGTTGACGTACATCTAGAGCAGGACACTCCAAGATTGATTCTAATTGAAATGATCTTAGAGTGGCAACTTGCCCTAGTATAGGATGTAGTAGAGCAGACGACTGGCAAAAAGTCCTCTCCTTAAGGACTTTACTGGTCAGATCGGTGCAACATCTAGTGACATATACCAAAATGTTCGTTTGTATGTCCAGCTTCAGAATCCGGTTGATGACATCGTCGCTAATGAGTACTAACAGAGTTACGGCCCTTGAACCGTACATACCCATTATAACAGATCATCAGAATTTTGCATACAGTTGGCAAATAGCATTGCATTTATTTCTAATAAGCATACATAATTGAAATATTTTTACGGTTTATATGGTATTGGACTAGAAAACAACATTGTAATATAGTTTCAACATGTACGATACCTAAAGGTGTGTTTGTCCGTGTGTCTTTTTGTAAATAGTGTCAATGTAAAAGGGCAATGCTAATATTACATAAACACAATTTTTAACCATAACTTAGTTCAAAATGCAAGTTTCATCCTTTTTTTTTCATCAAGGTAAGCAACAGCATACACTCGTTTTAGGTCAAGCTTCAAATCAAGTTGTGACCTTTCTCAAGGTCAAAGGTCAAGGTCAAATAGGCATACCCCAAATCACAAAAATGCGTATTTTATGTATCTGTTTATTAGTAAAAGTATAGTTTGTGCCTGTTTGAAGCTTAACTTATAATTACTAGTCTTACATACTTAAATTCCACATATTATTTGCCACCAAAGGGGAATAAATACCCCCAATCAAGCGAGGCGTGAGCTATTCCGTAACGGCCTCAGTTTGAATCACGTCAAGATGATAACCGCTTTATACTACCACATACGAGTTGCCTATGAACTTTGCTGGTAAGATTGTGCTAACATCAAGCGTCATATATACCAAAATATCTGTCTGTATGTACGACTTCAGAATCCAATTGATGACATCGTCGAAGATGAGTACTTACACAGTTACGGCCCTTGAACCGTACTCACACGTTATATAGGATTATGCATATGTTGTATACAGTTGGTCTAGAGCATTGCACTTATTCATAAGGACACGTTAATACAATATTGTTATGACTTGTATGGTATTGGTTGGAAAACAACATTTGAAATAAATTATCAGTACCAATGATACATGTACCAAGCCTGTGTTTGTCCGTGTGTCTGTTTGCAAATAGTTTCAATGCAAAAGGAAAATGCAAACTTTTCATAAAAAAATCTTTATCTATGGGCAATTATAAAGTTCAATTGCCATATTTTGTCAATTTGTTTCATCAAAATAAGTAATAGTCTGCACTCTTTGTATGTCAGAGTTAAAATTTGTGTTATGACCTATTTAAATGTCAAGGGTCAAGGTCAAATAGTCATATTTAAAATCACAATATTCAGTATATTTTATTAGCCCACCTGAGTCATAAGCTCAAAGTGAGCTATTGTGATCGTTGGATGTCCGTTGTCCGTCGTGCGTTGTCAACAATCGCCCTAAAATAATGGCTTGAATTTGATCAAATTTGGCTGACAGGAATGTCTTTATATGGCCCTCTCAAATAATTGATGAAATAGTATATCTAGATCACATGGGTAAAATAGATTTTCGAAAACTTTAAAAATCTTCTTGTCTGAAACCACAAGGCTGATAGCCTTGATATTTTGTGTATGATTATCTAGTAGATATTTTTCTTTTTTGTTCAAATTATGCCCATGGGGCCACAAATTGTCCCGCCTCTGGGTTCACATGTTTTACATAGGCCGTGGGTTGGTCTGCAGAGTGTGATTGTGGTATTTCCTGACCATACTCATTTGCTTTTTTTTAATATGGGAAACATCAAAAAATATTGTCTGAAACCAGTTGAGCCTTGATATTAAATATGTAGCATCATCTAGTAGACCTCTACTAATTTTGTTAAAATTATGGTCCTAGGGCCAATTGTGGCCCGCTCCAGATTCACATGTTTTCCATAGGTTTATATAGGGTACACATAACAAATCTTCTTGTCTGGAACCACTTGGTATACAGCCTTGATAATTGGTATTTGTATCATCTAGTAGACCCCTCCACCAGGTTTGTTAAACTTATGCCTATGTTACCAAAATGGACCCATCCTAGGGGCCACGTGTTTTACATAGGATTTAATAGTGAACGCATAAAAATATAGTCACAGAGTTGTAGCGTCACCTTGTGCTACTTTACCAAGTTTGTTCAAATTATGGCCCTTGGTTTTATATAGTTTTTACAGCAAATATAAAAAAAAAATATTGTCTGAAACCACATGGCCCAACGCCATTATCTTTAGTATGTAGCATCACAAAGTAGACCTCCACTGAGTCTGTTCAAATAATGGCCGTGCAGACAAAAACAAGCCACGAAGGCTATATAGGTTTATTTAAATAAAACACAAAACCCTTCTTGTTTGACTCACAAGGCCTGGAGCTGCCAAGTTTATTCAAAAATGGCTCCACCCAGGGGGATCACATGTTTTACATTGGCTTGTATAGTTAAAACATCAAAAAATCTTCTCTGGAACCACTTAAGTTCTAGAACAATGTAGTATCGTCCAGTGGTTCTCTTTTATTATGCTTTATTGTTGTCACCTTTTTGGAATACAAACGCGAATAGCATCAAAGTACTATGAGGTTTCCATTATATAAACGTTGCCATTAGAGAAACATCATACATACTGTATATGCTAAATTTTCTGAGAACTGGACAGGTTCAACATATTTTTGATTGTACTGTCATCACAACCAATGACTTTAGATTCAACACATACAATATTTAGTCTACATCTTGGTGTGTTATAATCTAGATCTGATAGAAAAAATGTCAACCATTTGCAGGCCATGTTTATTTGGTGTATTTTAGAAACATGTTCTTGGAAAAAATATGAATAATTTATAACTTCAATTGCAATAAGGTAATTGAAAGTGTTATGAAATTAAAGTACTTTATTTCTGAGTAAGAAAGACTAAAAACAGCTCATTGTTAATTTATAGAGCGGAGTTTTGACGAGAAAATGTGAGTTAGTAAGGTTATCATTTGAGGTTAATGAAATAATTTGTAGGTTACAGTATGTATTGCAGGGTCGTCCTGAAAAGGATGTTTAGCAAATTGATTTGGTTTATCTAAAGCGTTAGGGTACCTAAAACTAACAAGATACAAAAAAGCATTAGAGTTTTCCAAAGCATAGACGAAAATCTAAGCAAAGCAGGAGGATGATACATAATATCTGTATATAGAAAACTTAAAAGCTACATACTGTTTAGACTTAGAATAGTCATTATTTCTGATGAAATATGAAGCCATTAAGATTGTCAGTATATTCGTACCTCATCCACTTTGTCAATGATCATTTACTCTGATTTGATGTAAGAATAAAATGCAGATACACATTTATGCTGGGTGATACAGGAAGACAAATGCAAACGTCATCAAATTATATAAAATGAAGGAAATTTCAATATTTCACCAATATTTTGGGACCATTGATTCATTTATTCATAAGGCCTATTATATTGATTTTTAATCTTAACCGACGCAAAAACAAGGGCAATAATGCATGTTCCATGCAGTATTTTATATCGCTAAAGCAATACAAAAGATGCTGTAAAGATGTGTAAAACCAAATGTCTCGTATATTTTATTGCAATCAGATCCTCAGTAAGCAAGTTATTGGAGGAAAATTAGATTATAGATCCATTTTCTTTGTGTGAGTCTTGCCATTAAGGGACAACAACTCGTGGTTCAAAAAATAGAAATATGTAGCAGAAACAAAGGGGTACATGCATTAAGGGGCTTGTTTGGCCCCCTCTAGAGCAAAAAACTGAAAGTTGCTTTTTACCAATTTCATCCTAGTGTTTTGTTAGAAGAATAGTCCAAGTGTAAAATTCTGGCCTTTATTTTCCTTTTACCGGTTGCTATGGTAACCAAAATGGCTAAAAAAAAATAGGCTTAAAATAGAGAAATTGCTATATTAGGCCAAATTTGAGGCTTTTGGAGACCGATTTTTTAAGAATAAGATATCAGCTCAAGCAAATACCAAACAAAAACATTTTAATATATTATGTGCCGTGATAATTCTCATCATCTGTTAAAACAATTTTTTTGGTTTTTGCTTGTGCTCTATATTAATTCCTCTGTTACATGTCTCAAATTTGCTCCAAAATGGTCATTTTCCTATTTTCAGCCTATTTTGGAGGCCTTTTTTGTTACCATAGCAACCGTAAAAGTCGAATCAATACAAGAACTTTACACTTTGGCCATTGTTCTAATAAACTAATAAGAAGAAACTTGTGAAGAGCAAATTTTATTTTTGACCTCGTAGGGGGGCCAAAATAGCCTCTTAATGCACGTACCCCTTTTGATCTGCAGTTTGGCATAGTATTGGTTCAGGATAGATTTAATCCTATTTAGAAAATAAGTTTTCAAATTTAACTTAATGAGCTATTATTATTTTACTGCATTTTTCCATACAAAACAATGGTAAAAATAATCAAGGGCAGTAACTCTTCCTAGAATATCTAGATAGTTTAATACATTATAATTGTGTTTGGCGTACTAAGTATATTAGCCCCAGTAAGTTTCAGGTATGAATGGTAACATATATTCAAGTTATAAGGTAAATTGTGTTTAGCCTTGCAAGAGTTATGGTTATTGGTGCCACTAGTGACCTAGAATGATTTTCTTGGGTGTGCTTGACAATCTTAAGAAAGATCGTGTAAATTCACTTGCAATACAGTTACACTGTCAGAAATTATTCTCTTCGTATTTAGGCTATAAAAATTTGGGTGATTTAGTATTATAAGACTTTTATCAATGTTAGCGTTTTCACCTCATCTTATAGGTGGGGGGGGGGGGGTATTTACATGCTAGTAGTTGCCCCAGAGCATTCTATTTGTAGAAATTAGAATCTAGAAACCCTATTGACATAACTGAGGCACTGATCTTTAAATTATTATTTATTTTTAAAGACATAAATCTAGGGGGCAGTTTCTTTAGTTGAAAGTTTCTAATATATGTTTATTCAAAGCAGCTGGGTTTTGAAATAGGATATAACTATAATATACGAAGAAAATAGTTCCAAACCCTTTTTCTCTGACTAAAACTTAATTTATTTACTTCTTCAAGTGCTGTCATGAATAGTGATGGCTATATTTATTTCCTGAATGCATTATTTTGATTATATTCCAAAACTGACACCCATAATCTCTCATAATATGATCAAAATGGGTGAGGGTATATCAAGGGGACTTAACTCGGTCAGTACTCAAAATCAGCGGTGTCATCAACTGCTTCTATTTACTAAAGACTCTACATTTTTGTTTGGTACATGTACATGTATATGACACTAGATGTTAGCAAAATTTGACCAAGTTCACCCTCAAACAGCCATGAGATCTGCAGTAGTAATAGGTGGGTGGGGTATTTACATGCTTATTATTGTCCCCAAAGCATATCCGTATACAGAAATTGGAATCTAGAAACCCTGCTAACATAGATGAAGAAGTGTTCTTTAAATTCTTAGTCATTTCTAAGGACATAACACTAATGGGCAGATTCTCAAATTGAAAGTTTCAAATATATTTTTATTCAGAGGAGTTTTGACACCAAATTTAATTTTAAAGACCACACAAAAGTTTGAAAGCCCACTTCTCTGACTAAAACTTAACTTTTCTACTTTTTCAAGTACCATTATGAGCAATGGTAGGTTTTTTTCTTACTGGATGTTTCATCTCAATTATTTAACAAACTAATGATCATAGCCTCTTATAATATGATCAAAATGGGTGGGGTAATTCAAGGGGAGATTACTCGGTTAGTACTCAGAATCAGCGGTGTCATCAACTATTTCTATTTACTAGAGGCTCTACATTTTTGCTTTGTGTATGTACATGTACATGACACCAGATGTTAGCAAAATATGACCAAGGTCACTCTCAAACAGCCATGAGATCTGCAGTATTAATAGGTGGGTGGGGTATTTACATGCTTAGTATTGCTCCCAGAGCGTTCCGTATGCATAAATTGGAATCTAGAAACCCTGATAAGATAGATAAATAAGTGTTCTTTAACTTTTTAGTCATTTCTAAGGACATACAACTAATGGGCAGATTCTTAAATTGAAAGTTTCAAATATATTTTTATTCAATGGAGTTTTAACACATAATTCAACTTTAAAAGACCAACAAAACAGTTCAAAAGCCCATTTCTCTGATCAAAACTTAACTTTTCTACTTTTTCAAGTACCGTTTTGAGTAATGATGGGTATATTTTTCTTCCGGGATGCTTCAACTCAATTATTTAACAAGCTAATGATCATAACCTCTTATAATATGATCAAAATGGGTGGGGTAATTCAAGGGGAGATAACTCGGTTAGTACTCAGAATCAGAGGTGTCATCAACTACTTTTAAAAACTAGAGACCCAACATTTTCATTTGGTATATAACACTAGATGTTGCAAAGATCTGACCAGTAGACCCCTCTGACAGCCTTGAGATCTGCAGTACTAATGGTCAATTAGCCAGAAATAACAGCGTAGGTGGTGTCATCGTATATCAATGTGTTGTTGATGTTTTCTTAGTACATAAAGTACTGAAAAGTTTTTGCTAGTTGTTTGCATTATTTTTCCCTGGTAGCATCGTCATCGCATAAAGGAATTTTCCAATAAGATTTCCCCTCTTCCTTCCTGACCGGCTTTATGTCGTAACAAGTAGAGTGATATAGAAACTGGCAGTGTGTCAGAAGAGTATAGTAGAGTTATATATGGACTGTTAGTGGGCCAGTAGAGAGTAGTGGAGTGATATATGGACTTTCAGTGGGCCAGTTGAAAGTAGTAGAGTTCTATATGGACTGCCACTGGACCAGTAGAGAGTAGAAGAGTGGTATTGGGACTGCTAGTGTGCCAGTAGAATAGAGTAGAGTAGAGTAGAGTAGAGTAGAGCAATATAGGGACTGTCAATGGTCCAGTAGAGTATAGTAGAGTGATATAGCTTCTGCCAGAGTGCCAATAGAGTATAATGAAGTGATATAGGGACTGCTAGTGGGCCAGTAGATAGTAGTAGAGTGATATAGGGACTGCAAGTGTGCCAGTAGAGTATTATAGAGATCTTAAGGGAACTGCAACTGACCCATTAGAGATTTGTAAAGTGATATGGGGACTGCTGGTGGGCCAGAAGAGAGTAGTAGAGTGATATAGGGACTGCCAGTGTGCCAGCAGAGTATAGAAGAGTAATTTAGGGTCTGCCATTTGGCCAGTAGAGTATAGTAGAGTAATATAGGAACTGCCAGTGGTCCAGTTGAGTATCGTAGAGTGATATAGCGACTATCAGTGGGCCAGTAGAGTATGGTAGAGTGATATAAAGACTGTCAGTGTGCCAGTAGATTATTGTAGAGTGATATACGGACTGTCAGCGTGCCACTAGAGTGTAGTAGAGTGACATAGGGACTACCAGTGGGCAAGTAGAGTGATATAGGGAATGTCAGTGTGTTGTCCCCACCTGGGGTCCCCACAGGACATGGCAAATGCCAGGAATATTCGTTTGTGCAAAACCAACCGACCAAGGTTTCCACTGTAAACAGTAAACAACGACATCATTTGCGAGAATAGAGACGACTCTGATCAGACTGGGCATAACACCAGGATTTTTTTAATATGTGGTATATAGTAAGCTTAATATCAGTATGCTGGATTATTTCGTCCTGCTACGGCTTTTTCAATGCATTGATTTACGCTTTACATAGCGCTTGTGCTATTTTGGCGAGAACATATCAGCAGAGCGGGGAATAGGGGAGGTGAGGGTTGGATGAATCACGGGTTGAATTAACCAGGGGCGATAATTTCCACAACTCGTTGATTATGAAGTCGTTGTTGTATTTCGATCGACGGCATCAACTGCAATTTTTAGCACCTTTATATTAGGTACTTTCTATCAAAATTAGATTCCCGGATGGGTCGGGGTTGAATGAACCGGCTAGTACGGGTTGAATGAACAGGTATATTATACAAGATATCTGATTTATCATGCAAGATATCTTAAATGAATATGTGAAAGGACATCTTTTATCCTATGTCAGATATTTTTTATGATATAAATATATCTTAAAAGGTATACAAGATATATAATATACTGGTTCATTCAAGTCTTGCTGTTTCATTCAACCTCGACCCACAATGCTTAATACAACACTAATAAATAAGATATATAATAAAGGTATTATAAAATATATCTTATTTGACTTTTCCATAGGATGCACTAGAATATATAAGATGCTCAGATATCTGATGTAATCTATAAGATATCTTATTTTGTATAACTCATGATATGTCTTATAGGATACCAGATATCTTATATATGGTATAAGATATCTTAATCAATTTTGCACCTCAGCTTATCGGAATCTCCGGGGCAAGACTGGTTTGATACTATATGGGCGTCGTCTTGAGAAAGTCTTTATGTTGTTTCAAAACAGGTCCGAACGAAAAAACCGGGCAATACCGCTATATACAATGGCAAGAAGCTTGAAATTAAAGAAGAATTGTAAAGTTTTAGTTGCGAAAACCGGTATAGGCGCAGATGCAGATTAGCTGCACAATTCCGTGCAGTTGACTGATCTGCGTCTTTGCTTTGGCATATATGCATAAAGACGTTTTCTCATGCCGCGGCTCAATTATAATAACTAGGATGTGTTAGATTTATGCAAAGATGCTGATAATACTGTACGATTTGTCATCAATATAGTTTAATGTTACTTAATATGTTACGATCATGCTGAAGTATGTCTTAAAGAACATTTCTTATGTCTCCGACTTAAGCGTAGAAAGTATGTTTCCTAGATAAGCGTAAGTTTCAATCTCCGCTTAGCCGATTTTTTCCAACTTAAGCGCTTTTCCCATTTAGTCGTCCCACACACGTTTTCTCCCCACAAATTAGCGCGATCATTCATTCATAATTTGAAGGCTTATTACCAAAATAATTATTAAGAATCTGACTACTAGAATACAATCTACATCGAGTCTCGATTCATTATAAAGCTATGCAGAAAAAATAAATAATGAGCCAATGCATGAGATTTCCAACAATATGTTATGTGCAACCAGCAAAGCCTCAGATCAGCCTGCGCATACGCATATGATTGTGAAGCTACTGACTGAACACCATTTGGAGTTTGTAAACTTAAAAGGAGGCTGCAGAGGCTCGTCTGAGTCTACACTTGTCAAAATGTCAAATTGCTGGCAATCTCATGCACTGGCTCTTAAATAATACATAACGAATCTTCAGAACTATTGTTTTATGGAGCGGGTTTGCTTTATGTTGACCTAAATGCTTGAAAAACAAGGTTATATACACGGCGTCAAAAGTTACATGCAAGCACCACCTTCATATTTTCCGAGAAAAAATGTTCTTAAAAGGGTATCCTTTGGAAGCAAAGAATGCATCAAAGAACTGAAACTAGAGTGTGCATATTTTCTGGACCAGATAAGCTAGTTTCGGCCATTTAGGCCTCATCAGTGACAGTGAAGCTTTCTAAATATGAATTTGTACTAATTTTATTTATGAAATTAGATAAAGTGGTGACAATTAACAGCAACTTTGATTCGATCAGCATTTAAGTTAACGACTCTGCATGGTATATGCACCCTTACCCCTAAATATGTCCCTATTTACAGTCCCATTGGGGCATTTTCATACCGCTGCGAGATGAAAATCGTTAGTGTCACATTATTACAAAACCAAACACATGTTCTGCCTGTAAATTTCAGATGAATATCTCTGATAGAACAAAAGATATGGAGATGTAAAGAATGGCATGTTATATATTGAAAACGCAAAAATTATAAACATGTGATTAACTACCTCTGTAACTGGTAAGAAACCTTCAGTTCGCCAGAACCCTTCTGGCACTAGTCTGAAAAATAGGTCAATTTTATTTTCGCGTAAATACAAATTCAAAGAAAGTACTTTGTGGTCTGCTATGGCGCTTTTAAGGGTATACCCCCAAAGTAGGGGTTGGTGTATATAGGACACCGTAGAACATTAACAAAATTATCAAGTGGCATTCTGACAGGTTTGACAGACCAAGGAAAATTTGCGTAACAATAGTTTACAAAATTATTGTTCTTTTGAAGAAAAGCATACATAAAAACCGTCACTGAAACAAATGTTTCAGTGCTGCTTAACTTTTGACGCTGTTTATAGATATCATACCATCCGAAAAGCATTTTCTAAACTCTACCACAGACACACAGGATTAAACATTAAATACTTGTACAGCATCTGTAACAGGGTATATTTGAACCCATATTTAATGGTGATTTAGTTTATAAATTCAAAAGAATTGTTGAAAAACTTAATGTTAGTGATCAATTCAAAAAGATAATCATACGTTATAAAAAGTTGGATATAACTTGGATATCATACGACAGTCTGCATGCCTGGTTGTAAACCGAATCACGGTTTATAGCTTTGGTTTCCTCTTTAATTGCACGACGATGGGAAAGGCCTCAGACTCAATGACGGCTCTGACGTAAAGCTTTAATCGGTGGGTTGGTGCCTGATGCTTGACTGTAGTTGGGCCCTACGTGGCTCAACTTGAGGTTTTCTTCAGCTCTCACTATCTGTGAGTCGAGAGCCCTTTTCTTTGTTTCATCATAGTGCGTTAATTTGATTTGATTGTTTCCCTATACTGATACATTGCAATAGTTAGGAAGCCTCAATGCGAGCTTAACGATGTTTGTGCTTCAACAACAGCTGAATCTAGGGCGAAGATTTGGTACCAGTAAAATGCATTTAAGCCCAATAGTGGCTTAGGCCACTGTCCGTTCCGAGGCGGTGGGTTCTGTTGTTGTTTATTATTTGTTGATTGTTACTTTCATTTTGGGGTTCTGTGTTTGGCCTATGTTTAGTTGTGCGCTGCTTTGTGTCCATTCTAGTTTTCAATCATCTTGATGGGGGAGAGAGAGAGCTGTTTGTTTTGCTTTGTTTGTCTTCCTGATGTCTCGTGATTGTTATGTGGCTCTTCCTCACGATGCTACGGGTTTGTCTGCGGTTTTTGATTGTGGTATTTCCTCATCATACTCACTATTTTGTTGGGGGCTTATTGCTTTTCTACTAGTCGTATGTACTTATGTCTGTCACAAGATATTATTCATTTTATAACTGATAAAAGTAAGTAAGGAGGCAAAGATCAGGATTCGATACAATCAAGTACCGCATTTTTTTAAAGGAGGGGCTTTCCAGTTCTTTGAAAAGTGAATTTTATCACACTTTTAGTCAAATGCAAATTCTATTAAGTCATAAGGCAAAGGTGCTGGTAAATTTCGACCTTCGGCGGATCAATTTACGCAGTAGCACGTGAAAGGTTACTCAGACTGTAGCAGTTATTTCTAAACAAAATATGTACTATTCATGCTATCGTTGTGAACTGAAAGCATGTAAGATATACCGTTATTTCATCCAGGTTTCCCATTGTTGTGCTACACCATCGTTTCACCTAACCTTTGATCCGTCTAAGGTCGAAATTCATCAGTAGTATCTGTATTTAAGATACTACAAGGATATTCCGACTGTGTAAGGTCATAATATGTTTTGGTACTGAATTTATTTAAAGTTAGCAGTACACTTCCACCAAACGCTTTGAGGCGTGACTGTAACGGTAAATGCATTGAATAAATCGAGGGTCATGCCTTAGAGGTCGTGGTAGAAGTATAGATCTTACAGATATTAAACGTGATATCGATTTTGGGAACTTATGTAAGTTATAAACGTTTCATAAACGACTTGTGGGTCGGACTTCAGACTCTATGACGGTTCCGACTTAAAGACTTATTTATTGATGAGATGGTAGGGGCCTGATGCTTTGGCTGTTTGTCGGGCCCACCGGGGTTTACCTGTTGGATTTCTCAGTTGTAATTACTGTTGAGCCCTTATCTTTGCTTTATCTCCTTTTTTCTTCATTTATATGTTCTAGGAGGTGATGCATTGATTAGTTAGGGGTCTTTCATGCCAACCAAATTTCTGTGTGTCTTGATCCACATCTGAATTAAGGGTGAGGTTGGCGCCGTGAAACTGGTTAAAGCCCTCCAGTAAAATATTTTACTAACTATTCCAATGCGGTACTTCTTTTGTCGATCTTTTATGGGTTTTTTCCGTCTTGTGTTTGTTATCGGTTTATTTGTGCCTTGTGGTCACCTGCTTGGAAAGGGCTGACCTCTTGGCTCTCGTTAATGGTGTCTAAATGTAAGTTTGTTAATTTCTCATTGGTATCCTGGGTCAGGTGTGGTGCTTGATTGTATCGATTCTTGATCTTTGCCCCCTTACTTACCTTGTGGAATAGAGATTTATTAAACGTTTTGTAGCAGTACTAATGACTGGACCATGATATCATAATATGGTCACACTGATTTGTATACAGCATAGGGCACATCTTGATGTAAAATTCTGTATTGCAAGGAACTTAAACTCTGCTCATCAAAAATCCGGATGAAACCATATCAAGTATGATATGAAGCAAGTAGAAGTCAATTCACTAGAATGTTAAATGAATCCTGTCAAACTGATTTGTAAATACAAATGGTCAATGTTGCTGTCAAACGGAACTATCATGCCAAATATGATACTAATAATTGCACATGATACATTCTGTCACATTTCTGACTGCGTTAATCTGATGTAGTTTGCATGTACTAGAATAATTTGTACATGTACATCACAAATTATTCCCGTCGTCCAGTCATAAGCATCAATTGCAGACATTTGTGAGATGTATTTCTGCTCGTCAGCATATGTTACACTTGATAATGACTTTATAGATTGCATATAAGAATTAACCATTTTCTCAAACCCACGAAGAAAAACTTGGTTAATATTTTTAGTCAAGGACATTTGCCTAAGAAACCAATGTTTTACTAAGTTTTATTGGTCAATATTCTGTAAATGACCTGTAATCAATGTTACCCTACTAACATTGGAAATAACAGTACATAAAATACAAGACTGATACGATATTTTCCAATAGTTTAAATGTAATTATTTGAATTTTACATGTTTGAGCTAGACAAACATCAGTTGCATACAGGTGTGGGATATATTTTTGCTTGTTACAGTTACTTATGTTACATTTTTTACGAAATTGCAGATGATGACTTTATAGATTGCAACTTAGAATAAACCATGTTCCTGAACCTTAACTGCGTAATATAGATCTCTATTCTAATGCCGAATTTCCATTTTCACATATTTGAAGCTGTTAGCTGTTATAACTTGAAACTGGCAATAGAGGTAGTAAATAAATATTTAAATATGCTTAGTGGCATGTAACTTCTACTGGCGTACAGATTTTCGATCTTGGCATTTACATTGCATTGGAAAGAACAATGTCTTTTCCATCTCTGTCACAATGAAATTAAATAATAACTATATAAACAAATTCAACTACGATGGCTTTTTTTGCAGTTAATATATAAATAAGGTAACGTAGGTAACAACATTGCCCCTTGCATTAATGGATAAAAATAAGGTCTAAAGGGGTCCTAGAACGTGCCAAATGAGGAGTAGACAACTGATAGGCTTTTTGCACACGGACCTAACTTAAACAACATCAACTCAACAATACACTGTCTACACACACGGACCTAAATTAAACAGTGAAGCAGGTATGGCACTCCATGCCTGTTTTTATTTCAGAGGTAAAAAAAGAAAATAGCACAAAAAAGAAAAACGAGCACGGTGACATATCCTTTTTATTAATTTTAAGTTTCTATGCAATCTTTTCTTCAAAATAATAAGTTTTTTGTTTCTGTAATTACATTGTGTGACATTTTTATTCTAGATTTAAACGATTTTTTGGCCTTAATGTTTTACAAAATAGATTTGAGCTTAAAAAATAAGCTACGTGTTTTTGTGTTCTTTTATAAGCCAATAAATAGCATGTAGCCTATTCCGAGGAAAATTATGACTTTTCTCACTTTCATTTTTTTTTAAATAGGAGAAATTGATATTTTGAAAAACTCATATTTTACGATTTTTAAAGTTTGATAACTTTTTGAAAAGCACGGTAAGGTCCTGCTATCTTTGTCAAAATAGATGAGTTTTGAGCTATTTTTTAACATATCAAAAGATGGTAACTTTTTGGACATATGCTGATGAGTCCGGTACCACTTTAAATAATTTACTTACACATACCGTGCTAAACGTTTGTTGAACAATACTGATGATATCAAAATTCAAGCACGCTCGGTTCGAAGGTGATTGCGGTTTAAAAACGTGTGAATGATAGACGTACAGACAGAAGACCGGACAGATGGATGATAAAGACAAAAGCTATATGCGTAGGTTATATGCCCCTTCACTCTTTTCAAAGATTGGGACAAATAAAACGATTTGGACAGGGACTAAGCAGCTTTCCATCGATAAATTATATGAAGGAGACTGGAGTTAGGATCGATATGAATTTGAACACTGAACGATTGTCACCACAACACGATAATCTGTCACCACAGCACGGAGAAACGCGGTCTGCCGAATATCATTACACCACGGAATACTGTCGTCTTCTGATTGTTACATCATCACGTAGAACTGTGGTCTGCTAAATGTAATCACAACACGCAATATCGATGCCTGCCAGTTATCATAACACCGTGAGAACTGTCACCACAGCACGGAGAACCGCGGTGTATCGATTATTACATGTACTATTACACAGAGAGGACCGCGGTCTGACGATTGTAGCCACAGCACAACGAACTGTCACCACAGCACGGGGAACCGCGGTGTATCGATTATTACATGTACTATTACACAGAGAGGACCGCAGTCTGACGATTGTAGCCACAGCACAACGAACTGTCACCACAGCACGGGGAACCGCGGTGTATCGATTATTACATGTACTATTACACAGAGAGGACCGCAGTCTGACGATTGTAGCCACAGCACAACAAACTGTCACCACATCCAAACACCCGCAGTCAACCGAGTACCATCAAAACACGAAAAACTACAGCCTGTCGATTGTCACCATAACACGGAGAACTGTAACCACAACATGGACACCAACCGAGTATCATCACAAACGGGGAACCGCAATCTGCCGATTGGCAAAACAACACGGACAACCGCAGTGGGTCAATCAAACATAAAGACTGTCACCTTAGCAAGGACACAACACGACAAACTACAGTCTGTCGATTGTCCCCACAACACGGAGAACTGGTACCACATAACGGACACCCGCAGTCAACCGAGTATCATTACAACACAGAAAACCACACTCTGCTGATTGTCATTACAACACGGAAAACTACGGTCTGTCGATTGTTACCACAACACGGAGAACCGCAATCTGTCGATTGTCATCACAGCACGTAAAACTACAGTCTGTCGATTGTCATCAAAACACGGAAACTACAGTCTGTCGATTGTTACAACAACACGTAAAACTACAGTCTGTCGATTGTTACCACATTACGGAGAACGACAATCTGTCGATTGTCATCACAGCACGTAAAACTACAGTCTGTCGATTGTTACCACATTACGGAGAACCACAATCTGTCGATTGTCATCACAGCACGTAAATCTACAGTCTGTCGATTGTTACCACAACACGGAGAACCGCACTCTGTCGATTGTCATTACAGCACGTAAAACTACAGTCTGTCGATTGTTACCACAACATGGAGAACCACAGTCTGTCGATTGTCATCACAGCACGTAAAACTACAGTCTGTCGATTGTTACCACAACACGGAAAACCACAATCTGTCGATTGTCATCACAGCACGTAAAACTACAGTCTGTCGATTGTTACCACAACACGGAAAACCACAATCTGTCGATTGTCATCACAGCACGTAAAACTACAGTCTGTCGATTATTACCACAACACGGAGAACCGCAATCTGTCGATTGTCATTACAGCACGTAAAACTACAGTCTGTCGATTATTACCACAACACGTAAAACTACAGTCTGTCGATTGTTACCACAAAACGTAAAACTACAGTCTGTCGATTGTTACCACAACATGTAAAACTACAGTCTGTTGATTGTTATCAAAACACGGAAAACTACAGTCTGTCGATTGTCATCACTGCACGTAAAACTACAGTCTGTTGATTGTTATCAAAACACGGAAAACAACAGTCTGTCGATTTTCATCACAGCACGTTAAACTACAGTCTGTCGATTGTCATCAAAACACGGAAAACTACAGTCTACTGATTGTTACAACAACACGGAGAACCGCAATCTGTCGATTGTCATCACAGCACGTAAAACTACAGTCTGTCAATTGTCATCAAAACATGAAAAACTACAGTCTGTCGATTGTTACCACAACACGTAAAACTACAGTCTGTCGATTGTTACCACAACACGGAGAACCGCAATCTGTCGATTGTCACCACAGCACGTAAAACTACAGTCTGTCGATTGTCATCAAAACACGGAAAACTACAGTCTGTCGATTGTTACCACAACACGAAGAACCGCAATCTGTCGTTTGTCATCACAGCACGTAAAACTACAGTCTGTCGATTGTCATCAAAACACGGAAAACTACAGTCTGTCGATTGTAACCACAACACGGAGAACCGCAATCTGTCGTTTGTCATCACAGCACGTAAAACTACAGTCTGTCGATTGTCATCAAAACACGGAAAACTACAGTCTGTCGATTGTTACCACAACACGAAGAACCGCAATCTGTCGTTTGTCATCACAGCACGTAAAACTACAGTCTGTCGATTGTCATCAAAACACGGAAAACTACAGTCTGTCGATTATTACCACAACACGGAGAACCGCAATCTGTCGATTGTCACCACAGCACTGAAAACTACAGTCTGTCGATTGTTACCGCAACACGGAGAACTATCACCCCAACATGGACGCCCGCAGTCAACCAAGTATTATCACAACACAGAGAACCGCAATTACCTGGTTGTCACCACAACAAGAAGAATCGCAGTCTGTCGATTGTCACCATTACACGGAAAATTACAGTGTGTTAATTGTCACCACAACAA
The DNA here is from genome assembly GCA_964019695.1 of Loripinus fragilis. Lineage (NCBI taxonomy): Eukaryota > Metazoa > Mollusca > Bivalvia > Lucinida > Lucinidae > Loripinus > Loripinus fragilis. The sequence continues at coordinate 10,702,311 of OZ026527.1, forward strand.
GAAGAACCGCAGTCTGTCGATTGTCACTACAATTGGCACCACAAAACAAATACCTGTCATCACAGCACGGACACCCGCAATCAACTGAGTATCATCACAACTGTCGATTAGCACCACAACACGGACACCCGCAGTCAACCATAGGTTTAAAATCACTACACAGAGAACCATAATCAGTCGATTGTCACCTGAAGTCTGTTGATTGTCACCACAACATAATCTACTGCATTTCAATCGATTGTCACCACAACACGGAGAACCGCAGTCTTTGGACTGTTACCACAACACGGACACCCGCAGTCAAACGAGTATCAGTGTACCGCAACCTGCCGACTGTCACCACAACACGGAGTACCGCAGTCTGTGGACTGTCACCACAACACTGAAAACTACAATCTATTGATTGTCATAACAACACGGAGTACCGCAGTCTGTGGACTGTCAGCATAACGCGGAAAACTACAGTCTATGGACTGTCACCACAACACGAAAAACTGCAGTTTGTCGATTGTCATCACACAACACGGAGTACCGCAGTCTGTGGACTATCATCACAACACGGAGTACCGCAGTCTATGGACTGTCACCACAACACGAAAAACTGCAGTTTGTCGATTGCCATCACACAACACGGAGTACCGCAGTCTGTGGACTATCATCACAACACGGAGTACCGCAGTCTATGGACTGTCACCACAACACGGAAAACTGCAGTTTGTCGATTGTCATCACACAACAAGGAGTACCGCAGCCTTTGGACTGTCACCACAACACGGAGTACCGCAGTCTGTGGACTGTCACCACAACACGGAGTACCGCAGTCTATGGACCATCACCACAACACGGAAAACTACAGTCTGTGGACTGTCACCACAACACAGAGTACCGCAGTCTGTGGACTGTCACCACAACAAAGAAAACTACAGTCTGTGGACTGTCACCACAACACGGAGTACCGCAATCTGTGGACTGTCACCACTACAACATGGAGTACCGCAGTCTATGGACTGTCACCACAACACGGAAAACTACAGTCTGTGGACTGCCATCACAACTCGGAGTACCTCAGTCTATGGACTGTCACAAAAACACGGAGTACCGCAGTCTGTGGACTGTCACCACTACACAGAGTACCGCAGTCTATGGACTGTCACCACAACACGGAGTACCGCAGTCTGCTGACTGTCATCACAACACGGAGAACCGCAGTCTGTGGACTGTCATCACAACACGGAGAACCGCAGTCTAGGTTTGTCACCACAACACAGAAAACTACAGTCTGTGGACTGTCATCACAACACGGAGAACCGCAGTCTGTGGACTGTCATCACAACACGGAGAACCGCAGTCTATGGACTGTCACCACAACACAGAAAACTACAGTCTGTGGACTGTCATCACAACACAAGGAACCGCAGTCTGTGGACTGTCATCACAACACGGAGAACTGCAGTCTATGGACTGTCACCACAACATGGAAAACTACAGTCTGTGGACTGTCATCACAACATGGAGTACCGCAGTCTGTGGACTGTCACAACAACACAGAAAATTACAGTCTGTGGACTGTCATCACAACACAGAGTACCGCAGTCTATGGACTGCCACCACAACACAGAGTACCGCAGTCTGTTGACTGTCACCACAGCACGGAAAACTACAGTCTGTCGACTGTCACCACAACACGGAGTACTGCAGTCCATGGACTGTCACCACAACACAGAGTACCGCAGTCTATGGACTGTCACCACAACACGGAGTACCGCAGTCTATGGACTGTCACCACAACACGGAGTACCGCAGTTGATGGACTGTCACCACAACACGGAGTACCGCAGTCTATGGACTGTCACCACAACACGGAGTACCGCAGTCTATGGACTGTCATCACAACACGAAGTACCGCAGTCTATGGACTGTCATCACAACACGGAAAACTATAGTCTGGGGACTGTCATCACAACACGGCTTACCACATTCTATGGACTGTCATCACAACACGGAAAACTACAGTCTGTAGGACTGTCATCACAACATGGAGTACCGCAGTCTGTGGACTGTCATCACAACACTGAGTACCGCAGTCTATGGACTGTCATCACAACACGGAGTACCGCAGTCTGTTGGCTGTCACCACAACACGGCGTACCGCAGTCTGTGGACTGTCATCACAACACGGAAAACTACAGTCTATGGACTGCCATCACAACACAGAGTACCGCAGTCTATGGATTGTCACCATAACATGGAGTACCGCAGTCTATGGACTGTCACCACAACACGGAAAACCACAGTCTGTGGACTGTCACCACAACACGGAGGACCGCAGTCTGTGGACTGTCACCACAACACGGAAAAATACATTCTGTGGACTGTCATCACAACACGGTTAACCGCAGTCTATGGACTGTCACCACAACACGGAAAACTACAGTCTGTGGACTGTCACCACAACACAGAGTGCCGCAGTCTGTGGGCTGTCACCACAACACGGAGTACCGCAGTCTATGGACTGTCACCACAACACGGAAAACTATAGTCTGTGGACTGTCACCACAACACAGAGTACCGCAGTCTGTGGACTGTCACCACAACACGGAAAACTACAGTCTGTGGACTGTCACCACAACACGGAGTACCGCAGTCTGTGGACTGTCACCGCAACACGGAGTACCCCAGTCTATGGACTGTCACCACAACACGGAAAACTACAGTCTGTGGACTGTCATCACAACATGGAGTACCGCAGTCTGTGGACTGTCACCACAACACGGAGTACCGCAGTCTATGGACTGTCACCACAACACGGAAAACTACTGTCTGTTGACTGCCATCACAACACGGAGAACCGCAGTCTGTGGACTGTCATCACAACACGGAGAACCGCAGTCTATGGACTGTCATCACAACACGGCGTACCGCAGTCTATGGACTGTCATCACAACACGGAAAACTATAGTCTGGGGACTGTCATCACAACACGGCGTACCACAGTCTATGGACTGTCATCACAACACGGAAAACTACAGTCTGTGGACTGTCATCACAACACGGAGTACCGCAGTCTATGGACTGTCATCACAACACGGAAAACTACAGTCTATGGACTGTCATCACAACACGGAAAACTATAGTCTGGGGACTGTCATCACAACACGGCGTACCACAGTCTATGGACTGTCATCACAACACGGAAAACTACAGTCTGTGGACTGTCATCACAACACGGAGTACCACAGTCTATGGACTGTCACCACAACACGGAGTACCGCAGTCTGTGTACTGTCATCACAACACGGAGTACCGCAGTCTATGGACTGTCATCACAACACGGAGAACCGCAGTCTATGGACTGTCATCACAACACGGAGTACCGCAGTCTATGGACTGTCATCACAACACGGAAAACTATAGTCTGGGGAATGTCATCACAACACGGCGTACCACAGTCTATGGACTGTCATCACAACTCGGAGTACCGCAGTCTATGGACTTTCACCACAACACGGAGTACTGCAGTCTATAGACTGTCACCACAACACGGAGTACCGCAGTCTATGGACTGTCATCACAACACGGAGTACCACAGTCTATGGACTGTCATCACAACACGGAAAACTACAGTCTTGGGACTGTCACCACAACACAGAGTACCGCAGTCTATGGACTGTCACCACAACACGGAGTACCGCAGTCTATGGACTGTCACCACAACACGGAGTACCGCAGTCGATGGACTGTCACCACAACACGGAGTACCGCAGTCTATGGACTGTCACCACAACACGGAGTACCGCAGTCTATGGACTGTCATCACAACACGAAGTACCGCAGTCTATGGACTGTCATCACAACACGGAAAACTATAGTCTGGGGACTGTCATCACAACACGGCTTACCACATTCTATGGACTGTCATCACAACACGGAAAACTACAGTCTGTAGGACTGTCATCACAACATGGAGTACCGCAGTCTGTGGACTGTCATCACAACACTGAGTACCGCAGTCTATGGACTGTCATCACAACACGGAGTACCGCAGTCTGTTGGCTGTCACCACAACACGGCGTACCGCAGTCTGTGGACTGTCATCACAACACGGAAAACTACAGTCTATGGACTGCCATCACAACACAGAGTACCGCAGTCTATGGATTGTCACCATAACATGGAGTACCGCAGTCTATGGACTGTCACCACAACACGGAAAACCACAGTCTGTGGACTGTCACCACAACACGGAGGACCGCAGTCTGTGGACTGTCACCACAACACGGAAAAATACATTCTGTGGACTGTCATCACAACACGGTTAACCGCAGTCTATGGACTGTCACCACAACACGGAAAACTACAGTCTGTGGACTGTCACCACAACACAGAGTGCCGCAGTCTGTGGGCTGTCACCACAACACGGAGTACCGCAGTCTATGGACTGTCACCACAACACGGAAAACTATAGTCTGTGGACTGTCACCACAACACAGAGTACCGCAGTCTGTGGACTGTCACCACAACACGGAAAACTACAGTCTGTGGACTGTCACCACAACACGGAGTACCGCAGTCTGTGGACTGTCACCGCAACACGGAGTACCCCAGTCTATGGACTGTCACCACAACACGGAAAACTACAGTCTGTGGACTGTCATCACAACATGGAGTACCGCAGTCTGTGGACTGTCACCACAACACGGAGTACCGCAGTCTATGGACTGTCACCACAACACGGAAAACTACTGTCTGTTGACTGCCATCACAACACTGAGAACCGCAGTCTGTGGACTGTCATCACAACACGGAGAACCGCAGTCTATGGACTGTCATCACAACACGGCGTACCGCAGTCTATGGACTGTCATCACAACACGGAAAACTATAGTCTGGGGACTGTCATCACAACACGGCGTACCACAGTCTATGGACTGTCATCACAACACGGAAAACTACAGTCTGTGGACTGTCATCACAACACGGAGTACCGCAGTCTATGGACTGTCATCACAACACGGAAAACTACAGTCTATGGACTGTCATCACAACACGGAAAACTATAGTCTGGGGACTGTCATCACAACACGGCGTACCACAGTCTATGGACTGTCATCACAACACGGAAAACTACAGTCTGTGGACTGTCATCACAACACGGAGTACCACAGTCTATGGACTGTCACCACAACACGGAGTACCGCAGTCTGTGTACTGTCATCACAACACGGAGTACCGCAGTCTATGGACTGTCATCACAACACGGAGAACCGCAGTCTATGGACTGTCATCACAACACGGAGTACCGCAGTCTATGGACTGTCATCACAACACGGAAAACTATAGTCTGGGGAATGTCATCACAACACGGCGTACCACAGTCTATGGACTGTCATCACAACTCGGAGTACCGCAGTCTATGGACTTTCACCACAACACGGAGTACTGCAGTCTATAGACTGTCACCACAACACGGAGTACCGCAGTCTATGGACTGTCATCACAACACGGAGTACCACAGTCTATGGACTGTCATCACAACACGGAAAACTACAGTCTTGGGACTGTCATCACAACACAGAGTACCGAAGTCTATGGACTTTCATCACAACACGGAAAACTACAGTCTGTGGACTGTCATCACAACACGGAGTACCGCAGTTGGTGGGCTGTCACCACAACACGGAAAACTACAGTCTGTGGACTGTCATCACAACACGGTTAACCGCAGTCTATGGACTGTCATCACAACACGGAGTACCGCAGTCTATGGACTGTCATCACAACACGGAAAACTATAGTCTGGGGACTGTCATCACAACACGGCGTACCACAGTCTATGGACTGTCATCACAACTCGGAGTACCGCAGTCTATGGACTGTCACCACAACACGGAGTACCGCAGTCTATAGACTGTCACCACAACACGGAGTACCGCAGTCTATGGACTGTCATCACAACACGGAGTACCACAGTCTATGGACTGTCATCACAACACGGAAAACTACAGTCTTGGGACTGTCATCACAACACAGAGTACCGCAGTCTATGGACTTTCATCACAACACGGAAAACTTCAGTCTGTGGACTGTCATCACAACACGGAGTACCGCAGTTGGTGGGCTGTCACCACAACACGGAAAACTACAGTCTGTGGACTGTCATCACAACACGGTTAACCGCAGTCTGTGGACTGTCACCACAACACGGAAAACTACTGTCTGTGGACTGTCACCACAACACGGAGTACTGCAGTCTATGGACTGTCACCACAACACGGAAAACTACAGTCTGTGGACTGTCACCACAACACGGAGTACCGCAGTCTTTGGACTGTCACCACAACACGGAGTACCGCAGTCTATGGACTGTCACCACAACACGGAAAACTACAGTATGTGGACTGTCATCACAACACTGAGTACCGCAATCTGTGGACTGTCACCACAACACAGAAAATTACAGTCTGTGGACTGTCATCACAACACAGAGTACCGCAGTCTATGGACTGTCACCACAACACGGAGTACCGCAGTCTGCTGACTGTCATCACAACACGGAGAACCGCAGTCTGTGGACTGTCATCACAACACGGAGAACCGCAGTCTATGGACTGTCACCACAACACAGAAAACTACAGTCTGTGGACTGTCATCACAACACGGAGAACCGCAGTCTGTGGACTGTCATCACAACACGGAGAACCGCAATCTATGGACTGTCACCACAACACAGAAAACTACAGTCTGTGGACTGTCATCACAACACGGAGAACCGCAGCCTGTGGACTGTCATCACAACACGGAGAACCGCAGTCTATGGACTGTCACCACAACATGGAAAACTACAGTCTGTGGACTGTCATCACAACATGGAGTACCGCAGTCTGTGGACTGTCACAACAACACAGAAAATTACAGTCTGTGGACTGTTATCACAACACAGAGTACCGCAGTCTATGGACTGTCACCACAACACAGAGTACCGCAGTCTGTTGACTGTCACCACAGCACGGAAAACTACAGTCTGTCGACTGTCACCACAACACGGAGTACTGCAGTCCATGGACTGTCACCACAACACAGAGTACCGCAGTCTATGGACTGTCACCACAACACGGAGTACCGCAGTCTATGGACTGTCACCACAATACGGAATATCGCAGTCTATGGACTGTCACCACAACACGGAGTACCGCAGTCTATGGACTGTCATCACAACACGGAGTACCGCAGTCTATGGACTGTCATCACAACACGGAAAACTACAGTCTGTGGACTGTCACCACAACACGGAGTACTGCAGTCCATGGACTGTCACCACAACACAGAGTACCGCAGTCTATGGACTGTCACCACAACACGGAGTACCGCAGTCTATGGACTGTCACCACAACACGGAGTACCGCAGTCTATGGACTGTCACCACAATACGGAATACCGCAGTCTATGGACTGTCACCACAACACGGAGTACCGCAGTCTATGGACTGTCATCACAACACGGAGTACCGCAGTCTATGGACTGTCATCACAACACGGAAAACTATAGTCTGGGGACTGTCATCACAACACGGCTTACCACAGTCTATGGACTGTCATCACAACACGGAAAACTACAGTCTGTGGACTGTCATCACAACACGGAGTACCGCAGTCTGTGGACTGTCACCACAACACGGAAAACTACAGTCTGTGGACTATCATCACAACACGGAAAACTACAGTCTGTGGACTGTCACCACAACATGGAGTACAGCAGTCTCTGGACTGTCATCACAACACTGAGTACCGCAGTCTATGGACTGTCATCACAACATGGAGTACCGCAGTCTGTTGGCTGTCACCACAACACGGCGTACCGCAGTATGTGGACTGTCATCACAACACGGAAAACTACAGTCTATGGACTGCCATCACAACACAGAGTACCGCAGTCTATGGACTGTCACCATAACATGGAGTACCGCAGTCTATGGACTGTCACCACAACACGGAAAACTACAGTCTGTGGACTGTCACCACAACATGGAGGACCGCAGTCTGTGGACTGTCACCACAACACGGAAAAATACATTCTGTGGACTGTCATCACAACACGGTTAACCGCAGTCTATGGACTGTCACCACAACACGGAAAACTACAGTCTGTGGACTGTCACCACAACACAGAGTACCGCAGTCTGTGGACTGTCACCACAACACGGAAAACTACAGTCTGTGGACTGTCACCACAACACGGAGTACCGCAGTCTGTGGACTGTCACCACAACACGGAGTACCGCAGTCTATGGACTGTCACCACAACGCGGAAAACTACAGTCTGTGGACTGTCATCACAACACGGAGTACCGCAGTCTGTGGACTGTCACCACAACACGGAGTACCGCAGTCTATGGACTGTCACCACAACGCAGAAAACTACAGTCTGTGGACTGTCATCACAACACGGAGTACCGCAGTCTGTGGACTGTCACCACAACACGGAAAACTACAGTCTGTGGACTGTCATCACAACACGGTTAACCGCAGTCTGTGGACTGTCACCACAACTCGGAGTACTGCAGTCTATGGACTGTCACCACAACACGGAAAACTACAGTCTGTGGACTGTCACCACAACACGGAGTACCGCAGTCTGTGGACTGTCACCACAACACGGCGTACCGCAGTCTATGGACTGTCACCACAACACGGAAAACTACAGTCTGTGGACTGTCATCACAACATGGAGTACCGCAGTCTGTGGACTGTCACCACAACACAGAAAATTACAGTCTGTGGACTGTCATCATAACACAGAGTACCGCAGTCTATCGACTGTCACCACAACACGGAGTACCGCAGTCTGTTGACTGTCATCACAACACGCAGAACCGCAGTCTGTTGACTGTCATCACAACATGGAGAACCGCAGTCTATGGACTGTTACACAACACAGAGAACTACAGTCTGTGGACTGTCATCTCAACACGGAAATCCGCAGTCTGTGGACTGTCACCACATCACGGCAAACTACAGTCTGTGTACTGTTAACACAACACAGAGAACAGCAGTCTGTGGACTGTCACCACAACACGGAAAACTACAGTCTGTGGACTGTCACCACAACACGGAGTACCGCAGTCTGTGGACTGGCACCACAACACGGAGTACCGCAGTCTTTGGACTGTCACCACAACACGGAAAACTACAGTCTGTGGACTGTCATCACAACACGGAGTACCGCAGTCTGTGGACTGTCACCACAACACGGAAAACCTCAATATGTGAACTGTCATCACAACACGGTTAACCGCAGTCTGTGGACTGTTACCACAACATGGAGTACCGCAGTCTGTGGACTGTCACCACAACACAGAGTACCGCAGTCTATGGACTGTCACCACAACACGAAAAACTACAGTCTGTGGACTGTCATCACAACACGGAGTACCGCAGTCTGTGCGCTGTCACCACAACTAGGAAAACTACAGTCTTTCGATTGTCATCACAATAATGGAGTACCGCAGTCTGTGGACTGTCACCACATTACGGAAAACTACTGTCTGTTGAGTGTCATGACAACACGGAGAACCGCAATCTGTCGATTGTTATCACAACACAGAGAAACCGCAATCTGTCGATTGTCATCACAACACAGAGAAACCGCAATCTGTCAATTGTTATCACAACACGGAGAAACCACAATCTGTCGATTGTCATCACAACACGGAGAAACCGCAATCTGTCGATTGTTATCACAACACGGAGAAACCGCAATCTGTCGATTGTTATCACAACACGGAGAAACCGCAATCTGTCGATTGTTATCACAACGCAGAGAACCACAGTATGCTGATTGTCATCACAACACAGAGAAACCGCAATCTGTCGAGTGTCATCACAACACGGAGAACCGCAATCTGTCGATTGTTATCACAACACAGAGAAACCGCAATCTGTCGATTGTCATCACAACACAGAGAAACCGCAATCTGTCAATTGTTATCACAACACGGAGAAACTGCAATCTGTCGATTGTCATCACAACACGGAGAAACCGCAATCTGTCGATTGTTATCACAACACGGAGAAACCGCAATCTGTCGATTGTTATCACAACACGGAGAAACCGCAATCTGTCGATTGTCATTACAACACAGAGAAACCGCAATCTGTCGATTGTTATCTCAACACGGAGAACCGCAATCTGTCGATTGTTATCACAACACGGAGAAACCGCAATCTGTCGATTGTTATCACAACGCAGAGAACCACAGTATGCTGATTGTCATCACAACACAGAGAAACCGCAATCTGTCGATTGTTATCACAACACGGAGAAACCGCAATCTGTCGATTGTTATCACAACATGGAGAAACCGCAATCTGTCGATTGTTATCACAACACGGAGAAACCGCAATCTGTCGATTGTTATCACAACCTGGAGAAACCGCAATCTGTTATCACAACACAGAGAACCACAGTATGCTGATTGTCATCACAACAAGGAGAGCCGAAGTCATAACATGGCGAAACACATATTTTAAACTACTTCTACAACACGGTGACGTCTTTATTTGATTGCATTAAAGGCTGCATTTTCTTTATTCCTTTGAGGGTTGATAACGTTTGCAACCTTAATATATCTTAGATAGTGTTTCATAAAGGGCATGTTGGACAAAACATAAGGATACATGTTCAAATTAAATACAGACAAAACACTTTTGTTTAAACATGCTTTGCATAATCTGGCAAAAGATATCTTGCCCTGTCTCAATTAGTGTATTAACAGACCATTAAGACAGATTCGACCTAAATAGTAATCGGAGAGGTCTGATCTGGCTTGTGACAGTTGCAATGTTAATTTCCCTTCGGCTGGATGTATTTCTATATTGCAATTGAAATGTTTAATATGTTCAATCTACTACATTGGTTGTTTTTAATTTCATTATTGACACTACTCCGTAGGTTTAAAACCACTCTGTAACTAATGTCTTACTGACATGTGTATACCCCTGGGAAGACACTCTAATTTCTTAAATAGGCATTGGAGTGCTATCTCAGTTTTAGAGCCTATCACACGTACTTTAATACATTTCGCTTCCCCCTATACACACTCACGCACACACATTGCGACAAACCAAAATTCTTAATGAGAATAGACTGTTTTCACATTGTTAGCTGAATTAATATCAAAAGAGTAAGCAGGAAACATGACTCTCTTTAACAATTGGTTCATTCCAATAATCTTTAAAGTGAGCCAGAAAAGTATTCGTGGGCCCTGACATGTAAATGTTTTCCATATACCTCCATTATAGCTTTTAAGTAAGCTGTGGATCTCACAACTCTTAAATCCCAATGTGGCTACCATGGCATCATATATTGGACACAGTTTAATCAATAAACAAGAATAATAATAATAATAATAATAATAATAATAATAATAATAATAATAATAATAATAATAATAATAATAATAATAATAATAATAATAATAATAATAATAATAATAATAATAATAATAATAATAATAATCTTTGTTTCCTCTACATGTGAAGATCATACATGAGTTTCACAAAACTTATTTATACAAAAACAATATATAATAGTATATACATATGTACAGCACTGGTGTACTATGAATAGGAATCTCATTAAAATATAAATCTTATTGCTGTATAAGACATTTACAGTTTCGATCGCCTGTTATGAAATTCTCCTTGATGATACATTGCATTAGTTGGAAGGCTTCCAGCAGAACATTTCTTGTACTTCAACAACAGCAGAATCTAGGGCGAAGATTTGGTACCAGTAAAATGTATTTAAGCCCCCTGGTGGCTTTGGCTGCTGCCCGTTGTAAGGCGGTGGTTCTGTTCTTGTTGACTTTTGTTCATTGTAACTCCCATTGTGGGAGTCTATAATTGTTCTATGCTTTGTTGTACGTTACGTTATGTCCATTCTAGTATAGCAATTATCTTATGCACACTCTAGTTTTGGTGCATTCTTGGCCTCCAAGGGATACCCTTTTAAGAACATATCAGAATAGCATATGTAATGCTCAATCATTATTTTGTCACTTTCCCATACTGTGTCTTTGGTCAGGTGTTTGTTTGATTGCATTGGCTCCTGATCTTTGCCTTCTTCCTTACTTTTCTTTACTTTGAAACAATCTTTATGCTATTAATGTAATGTATTAACAAAGCCTGTGGGATTGACTGTGATAATGACCTGCTGAACCTTAAGGTTAATGACAGATTCACCGCATTATATCAGATAAACAAAAACTGCTAAATATTGGCTCTGAGTACAATATGCTTGTAGGTGTCCTAACTGACAAACTGATGACTGGGATAAAGAAACAAACATAAGTATCTAAGTATACAAAATTTATAGAGAGAGATTTAGCCAAGTAGGTCTTTTAGATATTTAAGATAATCACCCGTTTCATCACAACCAGTAGAATCATCCCTTAGTATTAGGACTGCAAACTGGGTATGGTCCAGTTACATCCCACCCCCTTGGGAATTGTGCAGACATATTCTATCTTAAAGGACAATTCAAGCTGCATCAAATAAGAGATGTTTGCACTCTATAAACCGGGGAAATAGCCTGTAACAGCCTGTTACATATGTTACCATATCAAATTTTGAATAAGTACATTGAAAGACTTAGAAACAGAAAGAAGACATTAAACTATCTATTTATTTGAATTATTTATGTAGGTTGCATGCTGAATACCTTTAAATCATATAAACGTTTTTTTTTAACAAAAACACTTCCTATGGTGTTATGTGCGTTACATATTTGAAATTTTGTAATTGAGACAAACATCACTTATAAGCATTTTCGGTGTTTCTCATCTTTATCCCGCAAAGGACTTAATTGAATTTCTTTGTATGTGAGACCTGTGCCTGTATCAAACAAAATGACTGAGCTGTTACTTGAATCCTAAGCATTCTTCAAAAGCAGAAACAGCATTTCAGTGCCATGGCATCAAACAATTTATTAAATATCGGTAGTGTTTTATGCTGTTGCACATATATGCATTCAATGGAGTATGACTCTGGTATACGTCTCTTTAAACTTTCATGATATGTGTAAAAACAGTTAATTCCCTGCAGATATTGAGGTTTGTTAGAGTGATTTAGGCACATTATGGTGTCATTTACCTTACATTAAACTACACACTATAAAATCATTGATATTTTGTTGTATAATTTCATTTTCTAATCTTTTCAATAACTGTTTTAGATAAAAAATAACATGTCTCTAAAAGACAATTGAGTGGCCATTTTAAACTGCAGACAGCTTGCCTCTATCACAAAAACTTAATAGTTATAAGCTGTTGTAGTATGGCCGATGCTTTTTTCTTTGATCTTTGCTGATGTTTAAATCAGACACCCTAGAATAACGACGAAGGAGGAGCTTAAAACCGTACTCTAACTTCCAATTTTAGTTAAATAGCGATGTAGGAGGTAACTATCTAAATAGCGATAAATTAACCCGTAGGTAAAGTGTAATATAAGTGACAGCTTAGGCCGGATGCAGGGAGAAGCGAATGTTAATTTCGTCAGGTGTCAGTAACACGTGTTTATTTGCGCCTGCGCCATACTACAAGCTAAATAAAGGATTTTTCCTTGGCTTTCTGTTTAAACCGCTCGGTGGGCTACGCCCACCTCGCAGTTTAAACAAAAAAGCCTCGGAAAAGAATCCTTTATCTATTACTTGAATACGAAAACCCAGAAGAAAATGTTACGTAAGGAAAGAACATTTTCATTTTAAAGCAAAGCATGTAGACTAAGTCATATTTGTAAGTTTTTAGCACCATATACGAGCATTCAATTGATAAACAAGAGTAAAAAATAGTATATTAAACATTGTTTTTGTGTAAAGTATCATTTTTGTTTGTTTGAGAATATGTAACGTATGTTTAACCCAGTCAATTATTTAAGAGCAACCAATAAAAAGTGTACCCAGTTAACTGTTGTTCACATTATAAAAACAAAGCCAGTAATAAGATACAGGCTAGTATTCCTTGTACTTCAAGAACAGCAGAATCTAGGGCAAAGATTTGGTACCAGTAAAATGCATTTAAGCCCCCAGTGGCTTAGACTGCTGTCCGTTCTAAGGCGGTGGTTCTGTTGTTGTTGACTTTTTGTTTATTGTTACTCCCATTGTGGGAGTCTGTAATTGTTCTATGTTTTGTTGTGCGTTACTTTATGTCCATTCTAGTATTGCAATCATCTTTATGGAGAAGAGACAGCTGGTTGCATTGCTTAGTTCGTCTTATAGCTGGTGTCTCGTAATGGTTGAGTGGCTCTTCCTCGCGGTGCCATGGGTTGTCTGCGGTTTGTGATTGTGGTATTTCCTGATCATACTCACTTACAATTCTTGTATATTTTGGTTCATCTACAGCAACAACAAACTGTTTTTTTCTTCTAAATTTTGTATAGGAGGTTGTAGCATACAATACATTTGTGCTAGATAGAATCAAGCGTTTGCAAGTGGGTAGAAAAAATAATAGACGTTACATTAGATACTATGCAATATAAGTGTATGCAATCAGATACTGTTTAAAGGGACTGTCTCCAAATCAAACTTTATTCTGGCATTTTATTTGCGCATATGCAGCTGTTGATGCATTAATTCACTTTTAGCTTTTAAATAGACTTTAAATACCTTTTTGAACTTCAAATTAAATAAATATGGTACTTCTGATCATTTGCTTAAGGAATGCTAATTTTATATGTAAATAGGTTATTAATAACAAACATTTCCGTAAAATGGGAAATAAGTAATAATGGTGGATTTTACATGACAATTATCATATGATATGATCTTATCCAAGAAAACAGGTCGCCTGTTACTTACGATACTGATTTGAATTTATAGGACTTTAACAGCCAGATTAAGGTCAGATTTATACCTGTATAATGTACCCATTACCTATCATTCAAGTTGATATAAAACATATTTAACGATGCTCTTTTTAGAATGTTGGATGGAAAAGTAAAATATTGAATATTATAAGTGCAGTAATGAAATCTACTTACTGGTAGTTTTAGCAATTAATGCTGATGCTAATTTCCACTAAACAGAATGTGAAATTACTAAATTGTTGAAGGAATCCTTAATAGCTTAGTGTAATATGGATATTAACAATAAGAATGAGCTAGATATACATCAGGAACTACATGCAATTTTTACAAAGTATACATAGTTATGGTGATTGGTATCTATGCATTTCTAAATACCATGGGTCAGTTTATCAAATCATCTACACACCAAATACTATTTCTTTGAAATTGAATAGTTGTCTATGTTGTCATTTATGTTACATTTGTGTATGATATAGTATACCAAATATTTATACTTTTTATCAAATTTGTTTTTTACAATAGCAAACGTATGAAAATTGTTGCCTTTAGATGAAAAAAAAGTTATTCTCATTTATTGTAATTTATAAAGTGCTCAAATGACGAATTGACTAGCACGTGCGATTATGGTACTTTTCACATATTGGCAAATGCATCTATTAACTGGTCATGCTGAGGCAATGGAGCTAGCAGCATTAATTCTGGTCTGAGTCTTCATCTATATCCATTCTTTCTGTATTCAGGCAGCAAAGGATCTGCTCGCCTATGACTTCATTTCTTGATACTGCGATGAGTACTAGTACCAAAATTTAATGTGCTTGCTCATTTGATTTATTATTTGTGTTACTAGTTATAATCAACCCATAAAGAACTAACGTGCATTATTAGTTTGTGGCTGATATAATGTGATTTTAGAAAAGCATAGTGTACACGACTCTCCATACATGTATTTTTGGCAGTACATGGTCTAGTGATAGCACATGGTTAAATAGTAGTATATTTGATAGAAAGTAACGTAATACATAACTTCAAAATAATATGCATAGATTATTTAACGCATACTAGCTGTTTGCTGCATTTGATTTAGTGCCTTTAAGACAATCAACATATGTATCGATAAGAATTAAGTATAGCTTTGTATTTTAACAATAGGATTTGAAGCTGTTATAGGGTAACGTAGTTAGCATGGCTGCATGGTAACGCACCAACTGCCAGAGGGCCAACATGTGTCATTTTGCACCAGATATAGTTTAGTTTCAGAAAATCAAAATGGGTCTATAAGCAGCTCACGGTCTAAATCATTTTAATTTGGCACTTTGGCTGAACTCTTTCTCGTGATACAATTTTGACTTTACAACCGTACCTTCTTCACCTGGAATGTTAATACTATTCCTTGTAATAGTATCATTATTTTGTGTCATGCAAAAACAATATATCTTCCTATTGTTTGATCAGTAAGATTTAGCATTATTCAAGAAAAAAAGAAGAATGTTGTAATATTAGGAGCAATATGCATTTTTAGGGTTTCAGTATAATCTGTAAAGTCCGTTTCAGGCATGTGGACCACTTTTGGAGCCAACATAATACCCTATCATAACTAGGTACCAGGCTTTATTTTGAGATATATTGTACCTGCCCTTCCAGGGGATGCATTAATTCATATTTACCCCTCTCTGGCGGTCGCCTTTTTACATGCCCAGGTTCAATGGTCACTGACATCGCATATTGACCGCTTATATTTTTTTCAAAGGACTAGCTTTAGAGTGAAAATGCAACAACCATGATGCTGCAAGGTCAATGTCAGTGAAGGAAGGTCAATGTTATAGAGGTCAAAAGGCAAGGTCACTTATACAAATGCATTGCTCATTAAGGTATAGTTTCTACATTGTATGGCCTATTGTCATACATTGCGGTCAAATGTCAGAGAAAAACATCAAATTAGTTACAAAGTTAAAAAAAATACTAGCCCAACATATTCATTTTGTAAATGACAGGCTTTAAATTTTGTGAAAGCGTGCCTGTGGAACGGTCTGTTGATGATAAATGACTGCATGATTCATTTGTCTGACATGAGTTAACTCAAGCTTTATTAAAGCGCACAGCGAAAACTCGTATTAGCCCAGGTTATGGGCCCAGTCTGATAAGCTGGGCTGACATGAGCCTCTGTTGACCACACTTTTCATTTCGTTGTGTGCATGATGTGGTCTTTCCTATATAATACTGTCTTTAGCAAACGGTTTCTTAGTATGAAGTTCCGGGACAGTAATCACATTTTCGCTGTTTCCAAACAGCTGGCTGCTGGAATAATGGATCTTATTTTTATGATACTGCAATGTTGTTTTTTTTATTTCAACAATGATCAAATTTAATATCTTATTATACTTCACGTCAAAATTGGGTCCTACAAAGAAGTCGAAAAAAGAGAAAGGTATATGGCGGGCGCTTACTGCCGTTCAACTGCACAATTTCATTCCACGGTGCGCCCGAGTGAGTGCTCCGGTTCATGAACAAACGTTACGATTAAAAGCATAATTCTTGCGTTTGTGTACCGAATGTGATAAAAAAAAACATCCAGATTTTGTGTAAGAGGCGCAATGGACAGTTTGGTCTACAAGAAGTGTTTCCACAATTCAGAAACAAAATTTCTAACATATTTGAACGTTATCCTACGAAAATAAATAACGAAACCCCTGAATAGTACTATCAGGACACACAATACAGCATGACAGGGACACGGCATACAGTGCTAAGAATCAGTTTTGCGACACGCGCATACGGGACTTAAACGGACATCCAGGTAGCTGCGATGCGCTGAAGCGGTAATAGGGAATTACAATGGAAGGTGTTAGTTTTTAAACTATATCTTTTGAAATTATAAAAGCAGAATTCCTGTGCAAACAAATAATTTACCTAAATATCTCACGATTATTCTGGTATATTTTTATGAATTTCCCTCTGCAAACTCTTCGATAGAACCCTAAGAATGATTAAATTATATAGTAAAACAGGCTTTTTAGATCTGCTCATTGGTAGATATTCGGTCATAGTTTTTAAAGTATTCAATATATTTTCTCTTTGCAAGCGGTGCACTGTGCTCAGTTCAATTGCGAACAAATTGGTATAATTTTCATACAATTAAAATAAAATTTGATGTAGCCTTTTGAACTTTTCCTGGTACAACCCCTTTGACTTTTCCACAAGCTATCCACGCATTATGGAGTATAATCTATTTTTAGAAACAGTATCCAAGGTAACAACAGGTATTGACCACACATACACTTTAGTTATCGCGCGTCTATATCTTAGCTTTTTTGAAAGTATTTATTTAGTTTAAACAATATTTATTTTGAAAGTACAAAGCATGTTTCAACAATACAATAATATATAAGCAAATAACAGGATTTGAAAACAAGCAATACTGCTTATATGAATCATTTCCTGCGTGGTATAAGCAATGTGAATGGCATGCCAAGTTTATAGCTGGTGCAACATTTCAAAAGTATAATTCTATAATAAACAACGTCATATCGTCGTTTTGGCAACGTATCAGCGTCCTGGTGGTTTACACACGACGCCCAAGCGTTAACAATACCACGATCTTGACAGTGTGGTCCAGCTTTGAAATGGTATAAGGTTTTATAAATATATGGGAAATTATAAGAGGTGTAATAATGCAGTATTCGGAGATACATTAATAAATGTAAGAAGAAATAAGAGAGAGAGAGAGAGAGAGAGAGAGAGAGAGAGAGAGAGTGAGAGTGAAAGAGACTGAGAAAAAAATAAAAGAGAGCAAGCGAAACAAACTTTGAAAGAGTCTTATAGCGTTATCATTGAATTCAGAGACCTAGCACACACAGCAAAGCAATTTGTTCGCCATCCACCTAAATATCCAGAAAATCTATCAAATAGTGTCAATATAATTTTATTGTTCTTACTGAGAGAAACGCTTGGAAAGTTTAATATATTTCTGCACTGTTTTGAAAATAAATGTATTAACCTCATCTGAGACAGCGTCAGTGCCGAAAAGAAAAACATCTGTGGTTAGTTCCAACTCCACATAGGAGAAGAGAGGAAGCATTTCTAGTAAGCATGAGGTCAATAATTGATTCAGAAGATTCAGTATAATGGGTAGGCTCATCGATGAGTTGGACCAGACCATATGGTTCAAAGAGGGAGGTAGCTTTTCTCTGGCCTGCTGTGTTTAAGTAGTTGTAGTTAAAATCACCAGTTATTATGATATTGGAAGTATCAGTGTCGTAGGCTAAATCCAAGGAACTTTCTATTTTGTTTTGCACTTCACTTGTTGAGTTTGGTGCTCTATAAAAGGTAGCAAATAAGACGGTCTTGTTTTTCAGTTTGATTTCTAGCCATACAGATTCGACTCCATCAACTTCTAAATCTGTTCTACGTTTACAAGGTATATTGTTTTTAACGTAAATTATTACGCCACCATACGCATCATCTGGTCTATCCTTTCGAAACGGCTTTTGGTAATTTTGAAACATTATTTTGTCATCCTGAATATCTGGAGATAGCCAAGTTTCACTAAACGCAATTACATCAAAATGTGAAAGCTCCAACCTTTGCTGATAAACTCTGAACATTATAGTGCACCACTAAAAAAAATTTTGTTCGAAAAGAGACAAGTTTATATCCATTGAGCAAGAACTACAGGATGAAGAGAGATCAACACTGTCTGGACCTGGATTCTTCTCAACATCCCCAGATAGAATGATAAGTAAATAAAACCAGAAAAGGTTTTCAAGAAAGCATTGGATTAGAAATTTTGTGAAGATATAGTTATTATGAAATGAGGCGCTGTGCTGGTGAGTGTATGGGTTTGTTATGTAGGCTGCATGTTTAGTGTTGCGTATTTATTTATTTATTTATTTATTTATTTATTTATTTATTTATTTATTTATTTATTTATTTATTTATTTATTTATTCATTCTATAAAGTTGCGTCTGATCAGGGTACGCACTGTTTGCATTAAGAATATTCCATTAAAAATTAAATAAAAAAAAATACCACCCAACTTAATACAGAATGGACTGGCCCAAATGACAAGAGCGGGAAATTCTATTAACCTAAATTGGTTAAAATTCTTCACTTGCTAATGGCTCGGACCCGAGCTAGTAGCGATAATTTTGGTACATATAGTGTCGATCTAGATCAGGCCCGAAAAGCGTCGAACTGATCTGAATACATACTGTTTGAGTAGAGAAATTTTGACATTGTGTTGGTATTAATGAAATAAAAGGCAAAAAAGATTTTGAAATATTGTTTCAAATGCCCATTTAAAAAGGAACAGCAGATAACAAGATAGCCGGCAAAATTACCCAGCATGCAAAGAGTTAAATTACTACCAATAGACCCCTTTCACATTGTTAGTGCGCATGCGCCAAACTGTCTCGTTCTGCGTTATCTCCGCGAGATTACACTCGAAGGGGCAACCTTTATACGGCTGCCTATACACTACACAGTAGAATATGGAAAAGACGAATAGAAAAATAAATTTGCAAATAAAGATTAGACTAATCGTAAAAATAAAATGATAAATATAACAAATAACTGATTAATTCTAATATTCTAAAAAAACGGAAATTTGAGATAGGAATAAATGACTTTTAAGCATCCAAGACTATAACATTTTTCGAATGAGCGGGTGTATTTTAATCGTTTGATTTTATTTTCTATTGCTTAAAAATATTATAATCTGTCAAAGTTGTGCCCGTGTGTTTAGAAAATTATTATTCGGTTATGGAATTAGTGCACAAATCTAATGAACTAGTTCAAATAAAGTTTTACAATGCGCCTACAAGTCAAAGCCCACGGGTGCATTTTCACTATTTCTACACATTCTTAAGCAAAAATCTGCATGCATTTAAAATAAAATCATTTACATTTTATTATATCAATAATTTCCTCCATATTATGCGTATGCGAGCAGTGAAGTTCATGTTTATCCGAGACTTATAGTTGAATTTCGTACACTTGACGTTTAAAGGGACAAATATTTGAGCAATAATACTGGTACCGCTCATTATGACTCTCTCCAGGGGTCATACTGGGCAGATCAAAAGGACAGCCATAATGAGGTGATTATGACTTCCTTACTGGGGCAATAAAGTGGTCCCATAAAGGGAATAGGTATTTTATGATAAAATATTGATCTTTATCTTAGTGAATGAAACTGTGTACCATACAGGTAAGTCCCCTCTTGAGGCCCCATTAATTTTGTGAGATACTGAAACTGTCCCTTATCAGTTAATCCTTTAATGATCTCTATTGGACAGTAATCTTTGTCTTTAAACATGGTCTTTCTGTGGCTAAAATTCGGGCCCAGTAAAAATATCCGTGGCTAAAATAAGTGATAAGATACATTCTGGCCATCCCACGAGAAAATCTGCCTTCAGAGTTTCTTCAAGAGAAAGACTCAAACTAGTCTGCTCATCTACAGAGACTAGCTAGAAAAATGAAATTTTGCTTGAAGCAAGTGTAGAAATACTTTCCAACACGCGGCTAGCAATGTCGCAGATCAGACAACATGTATGTGGTTACGAAGACAGCCATTTGCTTTTGTTGTTCACATGTACCAAAGTTGGGTTTTCTCGCGTCGTGACCATTCTAATACTATGCATCCGGTTCTTCAAAGTGTGAATTTTTGTAATGCCCAGGGCATGAAAGCAATAAAATCTATATCACGTCCGCCGGTCGGCACGCGTTCAAAGCCTGAATGATTTATGAGGTGATAAGTCGCTTTCTTTAAAGTTGATCGTGGGATCTGAGTCTTCCTCTGTATCCAAAATAGCGAAGCTCTCGCGAGCCAGCACGTGAGTGGACGTTGTGTTTTATACCACGTACGAAAAAAGATGGAATAAGGGGTCTATGAAAGGAGATACCTACTCAGTACTTACAGTTCTGTTTAATGAGACCACTTTTATCGCATATGCTAAGTCATTGAGCACAGGCGGATCCAGAGGTTGTCCCCCGAACCCCTTCCCCTCCCGTTTTTAAATATCCTATAAAAATGAAATAATTTGGTCTCATTGAGACCAAATTATTTCATTTTCATGGGATATTTAAGAAAAATTAGATAAAATCAGCACCACACGCACGCAAAGCGGATACAAAACAGCTTTTTACCCCTCTATCGTTTTCATTGAACAACAATTGCCCTTGCATGGCACGATATTTAATAAGAAATATTAAAATCCGAACAGAAATACATCCTGAAATATCTATAATGCAACAACAGACAGTTCATACATACGTTTATGGCAAATTTAGATGAAATGGTACCGGTGCTTTTGCTGCTGTCCGTCGTAAGGCTAGGAATTATTCATAGGTTTTCGTCTTTTTTTTTGCCCTCAGTGTAAAGAGGGTCCTGTTTACTCCTTGTTTTGTGATTCCTTACTAGATTGGTAATTTTCCTACTGAAAGAGCTGCTGTTTTTATTGCTTTCCTTGCATGTTTATGTGTCTTGTTAGTATGTCTACTATTTTCAGGTGTCTCTTACACTTGGTACCAAACAGTTTGGCTGTAGAATTTCCAAGTCAAATTCTTGTTTTAAGCTATGGATTCATGATTCGTCTTCTGCCAATTCTTTCTTCTGCTCCCGGAAACGAACAAATATGAATGATGAAACTTCAGCCTCTGCTGCCGGTGGTAACAAAGATAAATTAATTCATTATATCCGGTAGAATACAGTTTCGTTCCTGTGTCCATTATTCAGTATCAGGAGGAGTTGCTGATTAAATTGATTAGGCATTGTACTGTATAACTGGTCGTAAATCCCTCTAGAGGAGCATTCTCAGGCCATGACCCATGATTACATGTATTGTAGCTGGAACATGGGTGGACCAAGATAATTACGTCGGGGGATCCTGACAACGTTTTTTAAGTCACAAATACTCGCACAGGGCATGCGCGGATCCAGAGGGGGGGAGCAGGGGTTTGGGAGCCTCCCCCCTAAAAATTACAAAAATAGGGTTTCTCAGCATTATTTGTCCGGATCTCCCGATAATGTGCCAAGCCAGCATTTAATGCTGGGCCATCATCAGCACGCAAGCGAAACGCCATCTAAATGGAGGGCCGTAGGAATATCCCTCTAGGGGGTCCGTATCAGTATTTTTAGCGAACCCTTCAGCCACTTGTGATTTTCCAGGGGAAAATCTGGACCCCTGCTCCTCCCTTTCCCTAGATCCGCCCATGGAGGGCCGTAGGAATATCCCTGTATGGGGTCCGTTTCAGTATTTCTAATGAAACCTACAGCCACTTGTGATTTTCCAGGGGAAAGATCTGGACCCCTGCTTCCCCCCCCCCTCTCTAGATCCGCGCAAAATGAGTTCTACACCAGGTAAGACTTTAACTATCAGCTACTGTACAAAAACCATCTTGATAACGTGAATATATCAGACTGCGAAGATACACGGGTGGAATTTCTCATTTATACGTAGTTGCTGAACACGATGGAACCATTCGGTATCAACAAGGTTGACTGACTCTGTTAAGTGAGATACTTGTGAAAGTTGCTGTGCCGTGTTGTTGTACATGTCAATACATTTAAGTCTCCTGCAATGTAAAATGTTATGACAAGACATGTTCCTATCTGGTGAGCTGTGTTTTCTGTACATTTTTTGTGATTTTGTTCGCGTTCTTGTTGCACTTGCTTCAGCTTGTGCGACTGCATGGGCGACATAGATGTTCCGTCCGGTTAGTTATTTGGTTGTCCGTCCGTTCGTCAACATTTACTATTATTTTGTACTTGAACCATGTGAGCGATTTCCTCTGACTTTTTTTTATCTTTTCAGGTGTTTTATACGAGGGGGGTTCAAAATGTAATGAAAACAGGCCAATAAATCCAAAAGTGTTATATTTGAACCATTATAATTACTTCCATAAAACGGTCTGCGTCTTGGCTATGCATATATAAAATTGCAGCTATCCAATTCTTTTCCTAATTTACACAAGCCGCCATCAAGATAGGGTACTGCAATACACTGCAATATGAAATGAGACAGTGTTTTCAAAGACAGAATACTACATCAACTAAGGCTATTTTCAATATGTTTCTTTGTGCGGTGAATATCTACGTTTATTTCATACTTAGCAGTTAAATCAATGTATATCTTAAACAAATAAAACTTGTATTTTCACATAGTAAAACGATATGATATCAATCACTAGTGATTGGTATCAGCCTATATACATGTTTACATTAACACTCCAACAAAATGGACATCTAAGTCTATAATAGTTCCTCCGGATTCTGTACGCTTTATCAATTCTAAGTGGGTCCATTCTTTGTATTTACCTGTAAAATAAATTGATTTGTCATCGACATACTGCAAAAATATTTTTTCTATTTTATATAGTGTGACAATTTATGAACTCTGGAAGCCAAATTTAAAGATTGCGTATCAGTAGGGCCATTTTAACATACTTAGCATGAATATGATGAAGATCTGCTGTAAAATGTAACAAAATTACAAATGAATGTAGAGAAATTTCCAAATACTAAAGGCAAAATCAGCTAAGATATGTCTCAATATTAGCTATTTGCACATATGTCTAGTGACACCCATAACACCAGCAGAAGTTTAATTTAGTGGCATTTGTTACCAGTATGTGGTTCTTAGTCAATCTTGAGCATTTAAAAAATACGTTTTAACAAATTGATTAAAACATTATAAAGTGATTAGCAAAAATGTGATTGGCAGCGGTGCGCATGCGTCGTGCGAACTAACGTCTTTTCTTTATCTCGGAAGAAAAATATTCTTTATTTCCAGTTTTAAACAGTTTCTAAACAGTTTTCTGACATCAAATCATGTTTAATACCTTTGGCTAAGTATATTGCAATTCATACGCTTTTTATTTCAGGCGAATGTCCGCAGCTTGGACCCCAAATCGGTAAATCAAAATTGCGCAATATTTGTTAAAAACATAAGCGGCCACATTGGTTTTCCATTATTATACACGATGTAGGTGGCTTGAAAGAGTTTTGACATGTATGAAACAGGTAAAATTCCATTTGTATTTATACTTATCTTGCCTTGCATAGGATATTTCCTAATGTCCGCCAATGACTCTGACCCAGCACCATGCGGTGCATGCGGCTTAGAAGTCACTGACACCGGTATCCTTTGTGATACATGTTCTCAATGGTATCACCCTATTTGCGAAAATATGGGTGACGATTCGTACAATTTCCATATTATGAATCCTGACTTCTCGTGGGTGTGCCAAACATGCGGAGCTCCAAACCACTCTGTCTTATCACTAGGAAACAACCTAGCTTCTTTTGAATCTCACAACAGTTTCAGCTCATTGTCTGATTCGGCCAGTCGGCCGTCGGAACTTTCTGCTGAGCACACAACCGTCAGTCACAAAAACCTTCGCTATGCAACCCTGAAAGTCCTCAACATAAATGCCCGTTCAATTAAAGCCCAAAACAAGCTTGATCAGTTTCATGCTATGCTTGACCAGTGGTTACCCGACATTGTGATATGCACTGAGTCCTGGCTAACTCCTGACATCTATGATGCTGAGATTATCCCAAACAGCCTGGGTTATACCATGTTTAGGCGGGATAGGGGGTCCAGGGGAGGAGGTGTTTTCATCCTTGTACGAAATTTGTACATTGCAAATAGGGTACAGGAATGGGAAACAGACTGTGAAATACTGTGGATTAAGTTACAACTTGCAGGGTCTGCCCCCCTCCACATTGCTGCCTATTATAAACCATGTGAGTCAGACACAAAGAGTTCTGAAGAGTTTAAAAGGTCAATTGCAATGGTGTCAACGGTAAAGGGCCACACATGGGTATTGGGAGATTTTAACTTCCCGAAATTTTGCTGGGCGGATAATATCCCCACCATTTCCCCTGACTGTAAGTACACACACCAGTATGAGGAGTTCATCGACCTCTTAAATGAGTTCAGCCTCACACAGTTAGTGACCCAACCAACAAGGTATGAAAACATATTAGACCTCTTTCTTATAGATAATCCAACCCTAGTGAAATCTGTAGACATCAAACCAGGAATAGCAGACCACGATGCTGTGCTGTCCGAGGTCTATATAAAACCTCAGGTAAGCAAGCAGAAACCAAGATTGATGTTTATGTACAAGAAAGCTGACTGGGAGGGACTTGAGAGCCATATGCATCTTTTCCAGGAGTCCTTTTTAGCCTCTCATGAAGGTAAGTCGATCAACTCACTCTGGGAAGAATTCAAGGGAGCTCTACATTCTGGAATTGAGAAGCACGTCCCACAGCATACAATAAGTGCAAAGCCGTCACTACCATGGATGACCCAAGAAGTTAAACGAACTATTCGGAAGAGAGACAGTTTGTATGACAAATACAAGAGGCTAAGGCGCCCTACAGACAGGTGTGCTTTTCTTGAGGCAAAGCATTTGGTAAAACAAAAACTCAAGCAAGCTCATGACAGGTACATTGAGGAAATCCTGGGCCTTACTAATAGCCTAGAACAGCCTAAACCAAATTGCCAGTCAAGCCCTGAACCTCACAAAAGCACACTTGCCTCCAAAAAGCTGTTCTCCCTTCTGAAGAATTCTAAGCAGGACTCCAAAGGCATTGCTCCCCTCAAGAAGGACGGTAAGTTGCACTCAAATACTGTGGACAAGGCAAACGTCCTGAACCAACAGTCTCAGTCAGTATTCACACCAAAGTGTCCGTTGAAACTGAGCCAGTTAGCTTCCATGGCTGTGCAGGACCTCTCTGACAGTGGTACAATTGATCCATCACAAATACCAGGTGAGTGTCTTAATACTACACCCCACATGGAAAGTATCACTGTCTCAACAAATGGCATTGCCAAACTATTGAAGGACCTAAATCCCCATAAAGCAGCAGGACCCGATCAGATAAAGCCGCTTGTCCTCCAAAAACTCCGTGATGTGATAGCTCCTATTCTTCAGGTAATTTTTCAAAGGTCCCTAAACACAGGTAGAGTACCCACGGACTGGAGCACAGCCTTTGTATGTCCACTTTTCAAAAAAGGAGACACCAGTCTTGCATCAAACTACAGACCTATCTCATTAACCAGTATTCTATGCAAAGTGCTTGAGCATGTTGTTACCACAAACATAGTCTCCCACATGGACAAGTATAATTTGCTGTATGATCTCCAGCACGGCTTTCGCAGCAAACGATCTTGCGAAACACAACTGGTCACACTCATAGAAGACTTGATGCGGAACTCCATAGCAGGTAATCAAACTGACCTTGTCCTACTCGACTTTTCGAAGGCGTTTGATAAGGTAAGCCACCAGAAATTACTGCTCAAACTCCACAGATATGGCATTAGAGGCCCCACCCTTAAATGGATCCAGGCATTTTTATCTGATCGGACCCAGACAGTAGTTATTGATAATGAAAAGTCTGCCACCGTACCAGTCACATCCGGGGTCCCACAAGGCTCTGTCCTCGGTCCCATCCTCTTTCTCATTTATATAAATGATCTCCCTGATAAAACAAGGTCAAAGGTACGGTTGTTTGCAGATGACACGGCCATTTACTTGGCAGTCTCGAACTTAGAAGATGCTCAGATTCTGCAGCAGGACCTTGATCACCTCCATCTATGGGAGCTGGACTGGGATATGGAGTTCAATCCAAGTAAATGTGTTGTAATACATATTACAAGATCTAGAACTCCAGTCCTAAGCCAGTACCTGCTGCATGGCCAAGTACTGGAATCGGTTGCAGGCTCCAAGTACCTGGGCGTGGAAATCAGCAGCAACCTATCCTTCAACGGCCACATTCAGAATATAACTACCTCGGCAAGTCGGTCCCTTGGCTTCCTCAAGAGAAACATAAGGTCCAGAAATCCAGAATTAAGGGAAATGGCATACAAAACTCTTGTTCGTCCATTAGTGGAGTATTCATCATCAGTCTGGAGCCCCTACACCAAAAGTAATATTGCCAGGCTTGAAATGGTTCAACGTAGAGCGGCCCGCTGGACTCTTAGTGAATACTCCCCATATGCAAGTGTGACACAGATGCTCCAATCCCTGGGCTGGCGGTCCCTTGAGCAGAGAAGGTCCGACTCCCGACTTTGCCTATTTTACAAGATCATATATGGTCTTGTAGCCATTGACATGCCTCCATATGTTGTACACCCATTGAGAACTCCCAGGAATTCACACACCCTTTGCTTCCGTCAAATTCAATCCACTGTAGATTACTACAAATACTCATTCTATCCCCTCTCAATCGTGCAATGGAACCGGCTGCCAGCACACATAGCACTTCTGCCCACCTTTGATTCATTTAAGAGGGCAGTGTGCACAGTCAGTCACCCAATGCCATAAATGTCAGTGTACTGTTTTTAAACTTTTTAGCCTATCACTGTCAGCCTGTTTCTGACTTTTAACATTTTAACCCTATCATCTTTTATTCCACTCCAACTAACAAATCTTATGGGAACTTTTTATTTTTAAAAGCATTTCTTCCACTAACACCGCACTGACGCGCACCTGCACGTAATCTCCGAGAGGGGGTGATGCAGTAGAGATAGATAGATAGATAGAAAAATGCAGATAAACTTTATCAAATTGCTGCTTTATCATGTTTTTTTTTTCAGATATAATAGATGTTAACGCATAAATACATATACCTAGCAAAGCTTTTACTGTAGATCACAATGCATAAGTTAGATTGCTCCCATTTAATAAATCTATCTTAATGGTCATTTTTAAACATGGCTTAAAACTCTGTTTGAATGATATTAAATTTCCTAAATGTCAAAACTGTAAAGTAACATACATAACGCACAACATTATAATTGAGCCACTCCATGAGATTTCCAACAATGCGGTATGTGCGACCATCAAAGCCTCAGATCAGCCTGCGCATACGCGCAGCCTGATCAGAGCCTTTGTATTGATTACCTACCATTTGTATCCACATTATAAATGTTCTAACCATATATACATGTCTTTCGGACAACCTGAAAGGAACTACTGTCCTGCCAGCCAAGAGTGAGAGTGACGTCATCTTTTGATTACAAAGTTATCAGGGACTTAGAATCGATAGATCAATTGTGTATTAATCCTATCCGCAGGATAGGATAAATGCACATGAGATCACTTGTGTATTAATCCTATCCACAAGATAGGATAAATACACATGTGGTCTATCGATTCGCATTAGCTCTGGTGGAGTGTTAAAGTTACTGTTTTACTTAACAATTGTAAACAAAACACGACGACACTGTCACTCTTGGCTGACAGGACAGTAGAATTGCACAATCGATGCACACAATTACTTATCACCACGCTTTTGATATTTCAAACCCTCTCCCAGGGTTTCTAGCCGGGTGCTTGGGGTGAGAGGGAGGCAAATTAATGTGCGCTTGCATATCCCACTTGTGTAAGCAACTCACTCTTCAAAGGTTGAGTTCGGTCCAGCGGTTTAAGAAATTATAGCACAATGGACAGCCGGTCAGTATCCGATTCACAATATTCCATGCGTGGGATAACATGAGGTCGCATTGAAGTAGTCCAACGAATAAGCTAGTATCAACCAGAGTTTCCTACAAAACGGTTGCTCCGTATTGTTTTCTTATTTTATTGAAAAGTTAGAGACAAATAAATGGGAGGAGATTGAATTTAATTCCAATCCCTGCTCCATTTCACACCACTCTATATCTACCCTATCTATCCCTACCTTCATGCATATATATATATAACTTTATCCAAATGGGTAGATGTTATGGACCGACACTCGTATGAGTGGAGTATGGTAGATTAAGGTATGATATGAGTATTGATGTAACTAGTGTAGATTTAGGCTATCTACTCAACCCCTTATGCTACGATTACTCATACCCTAACTTACACTGTGGATAGGTTTATCCTATACATTAAACCAAGAAAATGCGTAAAATTGCGATTATTTTTATCCATTAGTTTAAACATGTGTTTTGGGTGCTCAAAAGGACTGTCTCATCGCGATGGTTCTTTTGAGTACCCACAACATATGTTTTGGTTCAGAAATAAGAAAAATAATTTTAAGTTACGCACTCTTATCTTGGGGCCTGCTACTACACAAGAAACCGTCTCTAACATGGCTGAAAACTGTTAACAATGACAAATAGCATCAATCCGAACAAACAAACATTCAAAGCAGATATTTGTAGACGATATGGGCATGCAAGTTGTTTGTTGTGAACGATTGTGCATCTAATACCACAGCGAAATTTCAAAATGCTCATCTGCTGCATGTACTTATAAGTAAAAACCATAGCAATAATGATGAATAAGAACTATTTAATAACTATATAATGGTGGTTTTGATTATTTCAGGGTAACATTATTTGTCTTTGTCTTGGTTACTTTTACTGGTTTTCTTTTTTTCGATCGCGTAATAAATGTTTGAGGTAGACTCATTTCTATTTTTTTTTTTTTTGAAAAAAATGAGCAATCAATATGGATTAACATTCAACTTCGCACGAATTTGTGGTAATTTATAAATCACATTTGCATATTCTGAGCCACTTTCACCTGATTAAATTTGATGAGGTATAGTATTTATAAAACATATATTATGATTCTCGAAGGTAATGTTGCAACAGCAAATATCCATATGTAACATATAGATTAGTAGCCCATCTTATAGTAGTTTCTTGCTATGAAGACAAGTAAAAAAGCAGTCAGTCACGTGGTAAAAATTGTGAATAAGAATACTTTAATTAATCTTCAATGGAATCATTTTAAGATATTTTAATGGTAAAATGCATTGCCCAGCTGTTACTCGCGACCATTGCAACTGCAAGAAAGCTAACGTATTTCATGCAAACCATACATCTATGTGTCTTGATCCACATCTGAACTAAGGGTGAGGTTGGTGCATCGTTAAACCGGTTTAAGCCCTCCAGTAAAATAATTTTACTGACCGTTCCAAGGCGGTGCTTCTTTTTTGGATCATTTATGTTATGTATATGTCTTGTTTTGTTATGCTTTATTGCACGTCTGTTTGTTTAATGCCTTGTGGTCACCTACTGGGAAAGGGCTGACCTCTTGGCTCTCGTTGTGATGTCTAATTGTGACGATGTCACTTTCCCATTGGTAGCCTGGGTCAGATGTGGTGCTTGATAGTATCGATTCCTGATCTTTACCCTCTTTTTTACTTTTATTTAGTGCAGTTTTAGAAAAACGTTATGTACAAGATTGCCCCTGTGGGAAGGGGGTCTTGACAGCCAATCTAAGGAACAATACTTTTAAGTATACACTCTACATGTTTTCATGTATATTGCCTTTTCACATATTGTTTTCCTGGTCAGATAGATACAGTGATGGTTTTGATAGATTCTTATATTTGGTAATTGGTATGTATATTAGGACTGTGAATGATGACTCCTTTTGTACAATGAGTTATTTCATACTGACAACTACTGTATATTCAATACATACTAATTATAATATCATGTCAATAAAATCAAATCAAGAGCACAACAATTAAACCTTATTTTCAATGTTTAAACTATTCAATTATGAATTCAAACCAACCAACTATCGCAGAGAGTGTCACATCCAGACCTTATTTTCAAGCTAGAGTTCTCTAGAACTTACAGTATGTTTCCAAACATGAAACAAACAATGTATAATGACAATACATTCGCATAGAGGAACCTGCATTCCATAACGGACGGGGTACAGAATAAGCAAGACCATAGTATGATATAGTGTCGGTATCTATTGCAACTGCCAGTGATTGGTTCTCATCATAATACATGAAACACAAGTCTAAAATGGTATTAAGTTGTCCATATAACAATACAAAAATGGTATGAAAAAAGGGTGAGTGGGGTAACACAAATGCGCCAAATGAAGTTTAACTTCTTTTTAACTGAATTTTATCATTGAATATGTGTTTAACTATCATTGAAATCCATGAGTAGTCAATAAACTCTCATACATATTGAATGTGTTGAAAGTTCACACATATTTACTACAATACATCTTCAGTGGGTGGGGTTACGAAATGTCGCCTGAGAAAATCTGCACCACTTTTGTTTCTGGCATTCACCCTTATTTGACTTCTTTTTAGTTATACTATCACCTGGTACAAATGCTTTTTTTTCCTAGTAGACCGATTGAACAAAATCCATTCCAACTGACCAGCCCTCAGATATGAAACGATTACTAGACGAGATGAATTGCTTAAATTGGGTTATGCATAAATTTGAGTTTTAAAAATGTAGCATAATCCTACTTTATTTTAAAGGACGGGTAAGATTGTTCACCGCCAGAATTAAAGTGTACACATAAATAAGAGCACACGTTGAGCACTTCAAGTGCGTAACACTGCTAGAATAATAGTATATTTGGCATCTCAGGTGCACACCATGTGTATAGAGGATGTCAACTTTAGTTCTGACCACACTGTGTATATATGTGTGTGTATATTTGTGGAGACAGTGACTCTCCTTATTGATCATGTTGATAGAACTAACATTGAAATTTCCAATCATACATAAACAAATTAAAACAATTCAAAGGTCAATGTCAATCATTCAGTCAGTCGTATTGCTCGCAACGCGAACTACCAATTCATTTTTGATGGAGTGTATTCATCTGTAGCACACTGATTGCTTATGGTGTGTACGCTACAACCATGGTTTCAAATTACCAATATGGCCTTGAGTAAAAGGCCAACGTTACATATCCTTAAAACCTGTCGCTTTCTTGAAAGTGAAACCCCTCTTTTATGTTTTGGCTGATGGTGTTATTTCTTTAACATATTGATTGCTTATGATGTGTAGATTACAACAAACATTCCGGATCAGTGTTTTAACCTTGTAGTTAAATTTCAAGGTCGTATATACTTAAAATATGTCTACAAAAGTAACGCGAATTCCTAATGGCTGAAGTTTGTATATGGCAAAATGATTGCTTATGGTGTGTAGGTTTCAGATTGCCGCTGAGACCTCTGAGTCAAGAGTAAGGGTTACGCATCCTTAAATCTTACCTACAGCTCATAATGCGAATTCCTATTTCATATTTTTAACCGAGGGTGTTCATGTTTGGCACAATAATGGCCTATGGTGTGTACATTAAAACGAAAGTTCTAAATCTCTTCTATTACTTTGGATTCAAAAGTCAAGATCAAATACGTTTGTAATTTGCCTTATATATCATAACGCGAATTTCTCTTTCATTTTTTACTGATGTGTTTTCACATTTGGCACACAAATTACCTATGGTGTGTATATTACAAAAAAAGTTCCAGATGACTGTTATGACTTAAGGTCAAATATACTTAAAATCAGTTTTTAGCTTGTAACGCG
Source organism: Loripinus fragilis (assembly GCA_964019695.1). Taxonomy (NCBI): domain Eukaryota; kingdom Metazoa; phylum Mollusca; class Bivalvia; order Lucinida; family Lucinidae; genus Loripinus; species Loripinus fragilis. The sequence goes on from OZ026527.1 coordinate 10,735,481, forward strand.
AACTCTTTTTTGCATTTTTTGACAGAGGATGTTCCTATTTAGCAAAATTATTGCTCATGGTGTGTAGATGACATCGAAGGTTACATATCATCCTCATTTGGCTAGATCATATTTGTAACTCTCGATATGTATACCGAGCGAAACTTCCAAACCGCCACTCGATATTTTCTCATTTATCTTAACATATATGATACATACATGGCTACAATTTACACTCAATATGTAGAGATCAATTAATCAGAACCTGTCGAAATTCAGTTTCATAAATTGAAAATAACATGCTCAATAGATAGACTGTATAAAGGCACCATCGCATTTCATTTTCACACAAACGCTAGATTTTGAACTCATCGCTTAAAACCGTGTATTCCAGGGACCTAAAGTGAAAACACAAACTTTATGGTGTTATAAATGGACATTATTTAACAGGTTTGGGGATTTGCTTTTAATAAAAGGCAATTTTAAGGTAATCAACAATGTTCCTTATGGAAGCCCATATGACAAAAAACAACACAATAATGCTTTAACAGACTATTATTTTATTCTGTGTGCTGTGTAAATGCCAGAAATAACCTTTTCTCCTGTAAGCATACTTTCAATCGGATTTTACCAATAGATTCTGGGATGTTTTTATTTCTAGCAAGTTAAGGAGCTATCTGTCACGTTCGTTCAATAATCACTGTCACAATCTGGTGCATAAGACTTCTCACAGCTACCATTGAAATAGCTTTACAAGATTAAGCGACTCCATTGTGAATGTTCGTTTCCGATTTAACAACAAAGATGGTGGCCAAATTCGATAATGAGTCGTGACAAGAAAAGACCTCTCTTCTAGCTCACGAAGGCTGAGTAGGTTTAGACAGCACTGTGCATAGAAAAGTACCGCTTAAATATACAATTTGCAGAAAATTAGATTTCAATGGTGTAGGTTTATAGTAGCTTACATTTACTCGGATCCAGCTAGCCTCTAGTATAACCAACATCAAATCGCACTGCCTTCCGTCGTGCGACTCTTCTGCTTGCGTGCAGTCGTAGTATTTGTATGGTATACAGTATAGTCTGGCGGCATTAATATTCAATATACTATGATGCTGAGTAGAATAATTATGTGCCATATGAAGCTCCATGCCGTCAATTTCGCAAAGCTTTCAGGAAAATCCACTCAGCACTTTATTGATGCATGTGCATGGTTCACTAAAAGTTCAGTACATGTTGCTGATTTTAAAGCCGAAACATTCCATGAGGGGTAAATATATTTGGCCTATAAAAACAGACAAGTTCTATCTTCTAGAGAAAGGCTATAATGATCGGACTGCGGATCCACACTATCTAAAGGAAGCTTCCTCTCGATTTTAACATGCGTATAATTACTAAAACCAGCTGCTAATTGGTCACCTTACATTTTTACGCTAGTTCAGAAAGTGAAACGTAGGGTATACAAAATTCATGTTTGTTTTTTTAAGTGAAGCAATACTTTGCCGAGACTCTGCAAGTTATTTCATTTAAAAATGACGTGTACTTCTTGCACGGACGAAGTTAGGGAAAAAGTACCCGCATTTCAAAAACTCACACTTTTTCTACGATATAAACCATAACACAAATTAACGTTTTTGTTTGTTTGAAGATGTTACTGGCTAGCGTGATATAAGAAGAATAAACCTCAAAAGTTTTGATTCCATCGGACTCGTCGTTTTTGCTACTCAACAACATAAGACAACACTTTTAGCAGGTCAATCATTAAAATTCAGCTTTAAGCTTGCAATTTACATAGAGATTTTGCACTACTCTGTACGCTTTATTATCAGCGATACGGCATTGAAATTTTCAGCGATTATTCATTATCACCAGACGTCACCGTCTGTCTTTGAAAATTGAAAAAAAATCGATTTTTATACTATAACATTGAAACCGGAAGTGTACAGTAGTCATAAAACAAAAATCGCCAAAATGGACTGATCAAGTTCTACTGTGTTCGGCCTACAGTGTTCAAATAAAATTAAGTGCATTTAACAATTTTACCAGGAAATACTGGTGAATTTCAAAAATCTCGAAAAATTTTGAAAAATGCAACATTTTAGAAATGCGTGAAAAATCTACCATAAGCAAAATTTCAATTGTTTGGTGTTTTTCAAATCGGACAGACCAGTTTGTAACCACCTAAACGTCTTTTTTATAAAAACTACTCTCAAAACCATTTTTTCCTAAAACAATACGATTTTTGCATTTTTTACCCCAAAAAACTTTGAAGTAAAAGAAAACTGGTCAAAAACACTGCTTAGCGTTTGCCCATAAAAATACACATATGTAGGCATAAAATCACTTCAATTTTATTAGCGTTTGGTCAGAAATAATGAGTTTGAAAAGTGACCAATTAGAACTTGATTTTACTATATATATTATATCTTTAAGTTTAATGACTAAAAAAAACAAACAAACAAAAAAACTCCAGCTGTTAAGTTTTTAGGCTTAATTTTTCGCAATAACTTTTTTGTCTTCAATTTTAGCAAAATGTGTTCGCGATGAAAGTTGTAGAGGAGAATTTCAATATGCTGGTTCCAACTGAGTGTTTCATAATTATGTACGCCTAGTAGTTTTTGTGAGCTGACCGGATTCAATTGGGTACTACCTATAGTTTTGTTTAATTGCCCAGCTTGTTGAATTTTATGTCTTGTACCCAAGGTCATAGTGGTTGATTTCCCAAAATGAATTAGTAATTTATTATTTATACTCCAGACCTCTGTTTCATTTGCGCCAGACTGCAGTTTGTGTTCAATCTCTGGTTTATTTTTTCCTGATGCATGGATAGTGATGTCAACAGCGTACAAGTCAGCCAGACAATGGTTTAGATGGAGGGTGAGGTCATTTATAAACAATAACAATGTCTTGTGACTGTAAGTATTACATAATTAAACTGGTTTCGATCTTTATAGATTGAACTTGAGTACTAAGATAGGATCGAAAACAGTTTAATGATGTAATACTTACAGTCACACGACATCAGGAAATACATGTACCACGACAAAACACTACAGATCAGCCCTTAGGGCACCGTGAACAATAGAGTGCTTACAGTCACTAGACATCAGGAAATACATGTACCATGACCAAACACTACAGACCAGCCGCTAGGGCACCGTCAACAATAGAGTGCTTACAGTCATAAGACATCAGGAAATACATGTACCACGACCAAACACTACAGACCAGCCGCTAGGGCACCGTGAACGATAGAGTATTTACAGTCACAAGACATCAGGAAATACATGTACCACGACAAAACACTACAGACCAGCCGCTAGGGCACCGTGAACAATAGAGTATTTACAGTCACAAGACATCAGGAAATACATACACCACGATCAAACACTACAGGTCAGCCTCTATGGCACCGTAAACAATAGAGTGCTTACAGTCACTAGACATCAGGCAATACATGTACCACGACCAAACACTGCAGACCGGCCTCTACGGCACCGTGAACAATAGAGTGCTTACAGTCACTTGACATCAAGAAATACATACACCACGATCAACCACTGCAGGTCAGCCTCTACGGCACCATGAACAATAGAGTGCTTACAGTCACAAGACATCAGGAAATACATGTACCACGACCAAACACTACAGACCAGCCGCTAGGGCACCGTGAACGATAGAGTATTTACAGTCACAAGACATCAGGAAATACATGTACCACGACAAAACACTACAGACCAGCCGCTAGGGCACCGTGAACAATAGAGTATTTACAGTCTCAAGACATCAGGAAATACATACACCACGATCAAACACTACAGGTCAGCCTCTACGGCACCGTAAACAATAGAGTGCTTACAGTCACAAGACATCAGGAAATACATGTACAACGACCAAACACTACAGGTAGCATTCTACTAAATATTCATGAAATATGGCCACGCCCTTTTTGGAGAGGAAGTAGTCATCAGGAAAAAACACTGTGGATCATTTCATTGGTCATATTCCTTTTGCTTCATTGGAAGGTGATAAGAGGCCAGATTAAATAAATCAAAAATCAAGAGAGTTTGAACATGTTATGCCCTAAGCAGGAGCATAATGTTTCGATTTTTAGAGTACCCCCTCTGATAAAACTCATCTGTTTATTTGCTGCGGACTAAGGGATTCCCCAACTTATTTACACATGACTAATGTTTGAGATGGGAAACCTCCATGTTTTTCATCATAAATCAAATCAGCTATGGCAGGTCTTTCAAATAAAAGACTTTTGTCAAATTGTATGTGTGAATAGATTTTGAGAATGGATTACTTTACTGCTATTTTGCACTGTTGGCAATGGAGAAATATTTAGTGGATAGCCTCCTAAACGGCGATATCCTAAATTTATTATATCCCAAAAATCATTCTGAGAAAGGGAATTCCAGGTACGTACTTGTAGGTAGGAGGTAGATTGAAGACAATGGATGCTTTCTGGTGGCAGTTAAATGAAATACTAGCTAAAAAGACCCTTTTCAATCAGGGACAGCACAGCTGTGACATATGGACTGGTGCAAAAAGTAACGGGACATATGGGAAGTTGGCCGTCACTTGGCCTGATGGGTCAAAATCAGTTGAAAGTGCCCACAGAGTTTCTTTCATGACATCAAACCACTTTTTAAAAAATGATATGCCTCAAGTAGATGCTGGAGGGAGACAATTAGAAGTTTCACACTTATGCCACAACGGCCTTTGTATAAAAAATGCCCACCTTACCCTAGAATCGCGCGAAAATAACCAAGAGCGGATACATTGTCTACATATTATTTCTCTACTCTAACAAAATTAATTGAACAAACATTTAACAGAGAGGGCTCACTTTATTTGGCTTGTAATGATAAAAATGCCCTTTTTACTTCTGAACAACCTAAACGATATAAATTATGGTCATGTCAGAAAATGTGTGATGCGCTCCATTATCTTTTGGACAATATATTTATAAGATTTGGCTCAAAATTATATAGACAAATTGTCGGTATTCCAATGGGTACTAATTGTGCTCCTCATGTTGCAGATTTGTTTTTGTTTTGTTATGAGAGAGACTTTATGTTATCTCTGTCAGACAATAATCAAGCTGATATTATTGAAGCTTTTAACTCTACCTCCAGATATTTAGATGACTTACTTAATATTGATAATCCTTATTTTGAACAAATGGTAGGTCAGATATATCCCACTGAACTTCAGTTAAATAAGGCGAATTCTTCTGATACTGAAGCTCCGTTTTTGGACTTGAACTTGTCAATAACAAATGGCATAGTTTCTTCTAAAATTTATGATAAACGGGATGATTTTAATTTTGAAATAGTAAATTTCCCATTTCTTGATGGAGATGTTCCTCGCTCTCCTTCCTATGGTGTATATATTTCTCAGCTTATTCGTTTTGCTAGAGTGTGCTCTAATGTTGATGACTTCAACAACAGAAACTTATTTTTAACTGCTAAATTATTAAAACAAGGTTATAGATATCATAAAATTGGAAAAGCATTTTCTAAATTCTACTACAGACACTCAGAGTTAATTGTTAAATACAACATTGGGTTAAAAACTCTTCTGCAACGAGGCATATCAGAACCTATATTTTATGGTGATTTAGTCTATAAATTCAAATGAATTGTTGGAAAACCTAATTTTAGTGATCAATTCAAAAAGATAGAAAAACGTTATATAAGGGTTGGATATAATTTGGATATCATGCAACAGTCTGCATGCCTAGTTTTAAACCCAATCACGGTGTATAGCTATGGTTTCCTCTTTCATTGCACGACGGTGGGTCAGGCCTCAGACTCTATGACGGCTCTGACGTAAAGCTTTAATCGGTGGGTTGGTGCCTGATGCTTATCTGTAGCTGGACCCACCGTGGCTCAACTTGAGGTTTTCTTTAGATCTGACTGTCTGTGAGTCATGAGCCCTTTTCTTTGTTTCATCATGGAGTGTTAATTTGATTAGAGTGTTTTCCATGATCATACATTGCATTAGTTAGATGGCCTCCATGCGAGCTGAATATTTCTTGTACTTCAACAACAGCAGAATCTAGGGCGAAGATTTGGTACCAGTAAAATGCATTTAAGCCCCCCAGTGGCTTAGGCTGCTGTCCGTTCTAAGGCGGTGGTTCTGTTGTTGTTGACTTTTTGTTTATTGTTACTCCCATTGTGGGAGTCTGTAATTGTTCTATGTACTGTTGTACGTTGCTTTATGTCCATTCTAGTATTGCAATCATCTTGATGGGGAAGAGAGAGCTGATTGCTTTGCTTAATTTGTCTTCCTGGTGTCTCGTGATGGTTGAGCGGCTCTTCCTCGCAGTGCCACGGGGTTGTCTGCAGTTTGTGATTGTGGTATTTCCTGATCATACTCACTTACTATTTATTATTGTAAACTGCAGAGACAGTGCACCAGACAACATCAACCATACTGTGTGCTTTAAACTTGGGTACTGAAATTGTTATTTTTTTATGAGCCTTTTTGGCTAGTCAATACTAGTATAAGTATGGTCCTGCCGAAATTTTTCAGGCGTCACAGGTAGTAAAATGTTTTTTTTGATATTTCACTACTTCTCGGTGCTCGGCGTACAATTTGTAAATGGCCCGTTGCAGCTTATTTCTACTTTCTATGTAATGTTTTGCCTTTTTGCGAGATTTATGACTGTTTGTTTTCTTTTGTTCTTGGTATAGGGCCCTAGAAACCCTTGTTCCAGAAGGGATTGGAGAGCCAACAACCTTACACAGTTTGTATATTGATTCGCCAGGTCCATTGTTTATGTTGTGCGCCGCACTGATAGCTCTGCCAGGGAAATTTCTCGAAAAGGTAAGGTGCCATGGAAGAGATCTCCTCATTGAACGATTAGCAGCTTCAACTTTTTGTGTATTTGTGTTCATTTTGGTTCTTTCAAGGATTGCGGGACCAAGCCTATATTCAACACATTTACGCACTAAGTTGAGACTTTCATCACATGATTTGATCGCGAAATCTTTTGTCAGAAATGGACTTCTTTGAAGCCAGGTGGTATTACATTTTTTCATGCTCACAAATGAATAGATATGGCATAGGTCATGGTGGCCATTATAACAATTAACAATAGCATCACATGTGTATGATAGAGCTAATTTGAATTACAAGGTATCATTAGGAAATTTATTAAAAGCTTGAGTGAATTCTGCTTGACAGCGCTCTGCAAGATCCATCGAAAATTGTTTTGCATTTTCTGTTTCTCATATTTAAATTTTGCGGGCATGTGAATTGTGAACTCACTCATGTTTTAAATATATTTCCTATGATTATGCGAAACATGGCGCGTGTCAAGAAGATGCTTAGGCTCAACACTAGTTACGCCGTCTGCATAAAGCCTCATTGCAGCCCTGTAAGATGATGAATCTGGATCAGTTGTTAAATATTCCACTTCAAGCCCAGCACTAGCCAATTCTGAAAAGCTATGTTTTGCACATTCTTCTTCATTGCCAATATTGCTAGCCATATCAATATTGGCAAAGCACTCCCCAGAGTGCTGGCACTGTATGCCTGAACCATGCTTTCGCTTCGAACAGAGCTTCGATTTAGTTTGAACGTTTATTATTTGTTTCTTGTTGGTCTCATTTTCTGCAACCACATATATGGCTTGAGTGCTGGGCTGAAATGGAGTCTTTCCAACTCCAGAGTATAAAGCATTATTATAACAGCCGTCAGCCTGAACATTGACTGCTTTAGTATCTTTTCCACACAAACTCTTAAAAGACTGTAAATCCTGACATCGCAACATCATATCGTCAATATTTTCTTTTCTTATATTGGGCATTGTTTTATTGGCACACTTTTGCATGCCACTTGCAGACGGGGGTGGAGTGCTGATGCTACAAAGCAATTTGGAAAAACTTGAAGGGCCTATAGATGTTTGACTTAACCCCACTTGAAGTCCCTGATTGATGCATGCTGGACGCCGGCCTGGGTTACCCGATTTTTCCTCCTCAAACAAATTGAAAGTATTTGACTTGTAATTACATTCTGTGCAGAGAAGCCGCTCTCGCCAACATAATCCAAATTTTTTTCTCCCTCTAAGTCCCATGTCAAAAACCCTTCCAAAATTTGGTGATTGTTTTCGGTGATCTTCAAATACTTGATTCCACATCTCAGCTGTTTTTTGCATATGCAGCAGTCTGTAGGTGTTGAGCTCTGACCTGAAGTTGAGAGTTATCTCACTCAGTCCAGTTGTGACACAACAACAACATCAACAACAACAACACTAACAACAAAATCATCATCATCAACAACCAAAAATGAATTTTAAGGATTCAAAAAATGCATACCTCTTATCTGGACCTACTTTTGCACATTTTTGTATTTCTGATATGCTTGTTGCAGTCGGGCGTAGAAATCGCACGGACAGATTCTCGCTGCTAAAGTTGATTTGCTCATACTGATTTCGATCCAGTCTCAAATATGGTTTTAATGGTTCACTTGATCTATTTTTTCCGGAGTTTTCCCCTTATTTGGATGGTAGAAATGTCCCTTCTTGAATTTAGTGTTGTTACTTTGAGACTTCTTTTTAAAGACCATGGTGTCAGAATGTCAGCCATGTAATATAAACAATTATATCATTGAATTTTGCGATGTGATGTTGTGATGTCATAAATCCGTCAAGCCATAGCCACTCATTTGGCGTACTTTTTTCTATTACACCATGTATCAGGTTAAACATCACTGAAGAGCTCATGCACTGGCTCTCTTTTGCTCTACAACCTCTACTATTAAAAAAAAACAGGTCACTGATGAGCATTAGCACAAAATAACATAGAAAACTATTGTGACTATATGGAAGTTGTAAAATAAACATTGCAGCAAAATACAGGCTACAGCTTCAATACAGGAGTACAGAATTGATAAAGAAATCAGCAGAAAATGACCAAAGCACACTTATGTAAATTATACAGACTGATACAATGTTTGTTTTTGTGTCTCCAAGGTAAGGTATCAGAATCTTAGTGCCGTTGTCATGATAAAAATGAAGTTTTGTCGGTAAAAATTTTGCAAGTTTTTCCAAAAGCTATTACTTGTTTTATTTTTTCCCTCAGAAAATAGGGCTTGCTGTTTTAGAATCCTCCCCAAATTTGACCTCAATTTGATTTATCTATAGAAATGATTTGATGTCATGATTGCAGCAACTTTCACCCACTTATCATCCCATGTTTAAGCAGTGATGGCTAATGTCAAGCTAGTGCGGAGGCTGTCCAGGCATTTGCTGATGTACGAGATTTGACAGATGTTCCATTCCTCATCAAATGATCCCAGAAATTTGTTTAAATCTGATAATGTCTACAGATATGCTGCATTTGCCTGCCTGGATAGTACATACAGTGCCAAGAGAAGTGAATCTGATAGTAGCATGGCATTATCAGAATGTATTTACTGCCTACCCGGTTATTTAGAGATATTTGGGGGTCTATGTATTGAATATAAAGAAATCCGTCTTGATAATTTACATCAAACAGTTTATTTGTTTTTTTCAGAACACAGACTCCAGATATAGATGCAAGTGACAAGAAACTTTCATTTAATGTTCCCAGTTAGAATGCTGGAAGGTGGGTACCTATTACATATTTTCTAAATACAATTTCACAGCCTTCAGCAAAATGAATGGGGGGTGGTTGCTGTTGAGCTAGAAATTTACAAATTCCTATACTGCACATGGAAATTAGTGCTGGTTTCTAGTTAGTGAGACAGAACCACATGATATAAAGACCAAATAAGATCAATAGAAGACAGAAAAAAAATCAGTATAGGTAGCATTCTACTAAATATTCATGAAGTATGGCCACGCCCTTTTTGGAGAGGAAGTAGTCATCAGGAAAAAACACTGTGGATCATTTCATTGGTCATATTCCTTTTGCTTCATTGGAAGGTGATAAGAGGCCAGATAAAATAAATCAAAAATCAAGAGAGTTTGAACATTTTATGCCCTAAGCAGGAGAATAATGTTTCGATTTTTAGAGTACCCCCTCTGATAAAACTCATCTGTTTATTTGCTGCGGACTAGGGGATTCCCCAACTTATTTACACATGACTAATTTTTGAGATGGGAAACCTCCATGTTTTTCATCATAAATCAAATCAGCTATGGCAGGTCTTTCAAATAAAAGACTTTTGTCAAAATTGTATGTGTGAAAAGATTTTGAGAATGGATTACTTTACTGCTATTTTGCACTGTTGGCAATGGAGAAATATTTAGTGGATAGCCTCCTACAGACCAGCCTCTACGGCACCGGGAACAATAGAGTGCTTACAGTCACAAGACATCATGAAATACATGTACCACAACCAAACACTGCAGACCAGCTTCTACGGCACCGCGAACAATAGAGTGCTTACAGTCACTAGGCATCAGGAAAAACATACACCACGACCAAACACTACAGACCAGCCGCTAGGGCACCGTGAATAATAGAGTGCTTACAGTCACTAGACATCAGGAAAAACATACATCACAAGCAAACACTACAGACCAGCCGCTAGGGCACCGTAAACAATAGAGTGCTTACAGTCACTAAACATCAGGAAATACATACACCACGACCAAACACTACAGACCAACCTCTGCAGCACCATGAACAATAGAGAGCTTACAGTCACTAGACATCAGGAAATACATGTTCCACGACCAAACACTACAGACCAGCCTCTACGGTACCGTGAACAATAGAGTGCTTACAGTCACAAGACATCAGGAAATACATGTTCCACGACCAAACACTACAGACCAGCCGCTAGGGCACTGTGAACAATAGAGTGCTTACAGTCACTTGACATCAGGAAATACATGTTATACGACCAAACACTACAGACCAGCCTCTACGGCACCGTGAACAATAGAGTGCTTACAGTCACAAGACATCAGGAAATACATGTACCACGACCAAACACTACAGACCAGCCGCTTGGGCACCGTGAACAATAGAGTGCTTACAGTCACTTGACATCAGGAAATACATGTTCCACGACCAAACACTACAGACCAACCTCTACGGCACCGTGAACAATAGAGTGCTTACAGTCACAAGACATCAGGAAATACATGTACCACGACCAAACACTACAGACCAGCCACTAGGGCACCGTGAACAATAGAGTGCTTACAGTCACTTGACATCAGGAAATACATGTACCACGACCAAACACTACAGACCAGCCGCTAGGGCACCGTGAACAATAGAGTGCTTACAGTCACAAGACATCCGGAAATAAATGTTTAACGACCAAACACTACAGACCAGCCGCTACGGCACCGTGAACAATAGAGAGCTTACAGTCACTAGACATCAGGAAATACATGTACCACGACCAAACACTACAGACCAGCCTCTAGGGCACCGTCAACAATAGAGTGCTTACAGTCACAAGACATCAGGAAATACATGAACCACGACCAAACACTACAGATCAGCTGCTAGGGCACCGTGAACAATAGAGTGCTAACAGTCACAAGACATCAGGAAATACATACACCACGACTAAACACTACAGACCAGCCGCTAGGGCACCGTGACTAATAGAGTGCTTACAGTCACAATACATCAGTAAATACATGTACCACGACCAAACACTACAGACCAGCCGCTAAGGCACCGTGAACAATAGAGTGCTTACAGTCACAAAACAGCAGGAAATACATGCACCACGATCAAACACTACAGGTCAGCCTCTACGGCACCATGAACAATAGAGTGCTTACAATCACTAGACATCAGGAAATACACGTTCAACGACCAAACACTGCAGACCAGCCTCTACGGCACCGTGAACAATAGAGTGCTTTTAGTCACAAGACATCAAGAAATACATACACCACGATCAACCGCTGCATGTCAGCCTCTACGGCACCGTGAACAATAGAGTGCTTACAGTCATAAGACATCAGGAAATACATGTACCACGACCAAACACTGTAGACCAGCCTCTACGGCACCGTCAACAATAGAGTGCTTTTCTTCACAAGACATCAAGAAATACATACACCAGGATCAACCACTGCAGGTCAGCCTCTACGTCACCGTGAACAATAGAGTGCTTACAGTCATAATACATCAGAGAATACATGTACCACGACCAAACACTGCAGACCAGCCTCTACGGCACCGTGAACAATAGAGTGTTTACTGTCACAAAACATCAAGAAATACATACACCACGACCAAACACTGCAGACCAGCCTCTACGGCACCATGAACAATAGAGAGCTTACAGTCACAAGACATCAGGAAATACATACACCACCATCAACCACTGCAGGTTAGCCTATACAGCACCGTGAACAATAGAGTGCTTACAGTAACAAGACATCAGGAAATACATGTACCACGACCAAACACTTCAGACCAGCCTCTACGGCACCGTGAACAATAGAGTGCTTACAGTCACAAGACATCAAGAATTACACGTACCACGACCAAACACTACAGACCAGCCTCTACGGCACCGTGAACAATAGAGCCCTTACAGTTACAAGACATCAGGAAACACATACACCACAATCAAAACACTGCAGGCCAGCCTCTACAGCACCGTGAACAATAGAGTGCTTACAGTCACAAGACATCAGGAAATACATACACCTCGATCAACCACTGCAGGTCAGCCTCTACGGCACCGTGAACAATAGAGTCCTTACAGTCACAAGACATTAGGAAATACATACACCACGATCATACACTGCAGACCAGCCTCTACGACACCTTGAACAATAGAGTATTTACAGTCACAAGACATCAGGAAATACATACACCACGACCAAACACTACAGACCAACCTCTACGACACCGTGAACAATAGAGTGTTTACAGTCACAAGACATCAGGAAATGCATGTAGCACGACCATACGCTGCAGAAAAGCCTCTATGGCACCGTGAATAATTGAGTATTTACAGTCACAAGACATCAGGAAATACATACACCACGACCAAACACTACAGACCAACCTCTACGACACCGTGAACATTAGAGTATTTACAGTCACAAGACATCAGGAAATACATGTAGCACGACCAAACGCTGCAGACCAGCCTCTACGGCACCGTGAACAATAGAGTATTTACAGTCATACGACATCAGGAAATACATACACCACGACCAAACACTACAGACCAGCCTCTACGGCACCACAAACAATAGAGAGCTTACAGTCACAAGACAACAGGAAGTCAATTTAAGATACCATCTCTCTCTCTCTTTTTCTCTCTCTCTTCTCTCTCTCTCTCCTCCCTCCCTCCCTCCCTCCTCTCTCTCTCTCTCTCTCTCTCTCTCTCTCTCTCTCTCTCTCTCTCTCTCTCTCTCTCTCTCTCTCTCTCTCTCTCTCTCTCTCTCTCTCTCTCTCTCTCTCTCTCTCTCTCTCTCTCTCTCTCTCTCTCTCTCTCTCTCTCTCTCTCTTCGCAATCAAAATGATTGCAAAACTAGATAGGACATTAAGTACTGCATATGAAACCCCCGCCGGACAACAGTCTAAATTTTCTTGAATTACAATGGTGTATCTCCCATTATGCACTTACGCACGTGCGCAATAAATATAGCAACTATCGAGGGAGGTCACCCAATGTAGTTAAAGTGATTTTCCATACCATAAGGAACGGCTCTTAAAGGAAAGAATTCACTTCCTCTTCGTTCTTCATATCAGGTGTTCTAGCCCAGTTGTCGGGTCGCTGACTGCAACATATTGATTAAATTAAGACACTTGACTAATGGGCCAGAACACCTGATATGCAGAACTATGCGTACATTTTGCTTGAATAACTGTCAAAATTCTCTGTCCTCAGATTTCGAACTCTGCGCACACTAAAGGACTGGTATTTTGTCTTTTATCGAAAGAAAGCATAAGTTCCAGAACTTAAGCAAAAATTTCTTTCATCCTCTTTCTCAGGAACAAAATCAATTTTTTGTCAAAACTCTGGCGCTGTTACGACTATCAAACAAACCACGAAATTGTTGTCAAGCAGAACAGAGCTTGATTTATAAGTGACAATAATTCGCGATGAATATTTTTAAAAGTTAAAAATTGACCAAGATATTAGCCTTTTTAAAAGCTAGGTACACTACTTTTGGCACTCGTCTGCTGCATCCACCGACCTGGATGACTGTGCTGTTCGAGTACAGTGGTTCCCTGGCGTGAATATGTGCACGCAGTAAATGCTCTTGCAAGACTGCACAGACGCGCAGACTGGTTTGAGCCAATACTTGATAGACATGAGATAAGTACTATTGTTATATTACTGGAGAGAACCCTGTCTCCTGATTGGCCCAACTTGTCTTTATAAATCTCTATGTCTACCTGGAAACTGGTCTAAACCGGTTCACAAGTTAATATTCCATGAAAACCAGCTCGAGCTAGTTTCCAGAAGCTAATATTTTTGACACTTCTGCAATATTACCCTCTAGAGAGCTAAAAATAGCATGATGAGTGTGAAACTAGCATGTTCTGCATGAAATTGACATGTTTTGCTGTTTCACCTCCCAACAGGTAAATTAAAGACTTTCATGGATTTTACAACAGTTTTGTTTTGTTTTGTTTGCTTATCTATCTTTGTTTGAATAAACAAACTGTAAAAACAATTTTATGATAGCATTTATAGTCCCCATTAAGAGAATTAGCATACATTTGAAAATGCAAAATACTACATTAAAATATTTTAATAACAGTTGCTTAAACTTGTGAGAAAGACCTTAGATGTCTTAGATTGAAGGTTGAACATGTCTTAAACAACAAAAGTGAAAGAAGCAAAATTTTCATTCTTAAATGAAAAGTCATATAACAAATCAGTTATTGACTTCAATTTCAGTAGACATAAGGATTTATCTACCCTTAAAAGTGATATTCACCTCGTGAAATATCACTTTTTCCGGTAGATAAATCCTTATGTCTACCTCATTGAAGTCAATAAATGTAAAATATCTTACAAAATGGCTCATTGCTCATGGGCGACCTTTTCAGATGAGAACAAACATCTGAGCAGCCTTGGCAGATCTTTCACTGTTTGCACTGGCACACTAAACATCGGTACAGTTTCACACGAGCGTTTAAAGAAATTGCAGTAGATACCTTTACACACTGAGCGAAGCCTCTGGCGAGACTGCGCATATGTATACAGGCTGGCCATGTTCTTTGCTGACGTCCAGAAATAAGTACTAAATTTGCAGAGGGCTTTTTGCACATGGGCGCCAAGGAAGAGTTTAAACGAACCAGCACATCTGCACAGACTTAACGGACTCACCACTATCAGCAAACACAAAGTATGGTGGAATATGAAGCCACGCCTTAAAACTAGTAGAACCAGCCTTACTGGGTAACTACGCATGCTCGTTTAATGAGTAACTGGGGCCAATTTCATCAACGAGTTTACGACGTGTTTTTGTCTTAAAAACATCGTACGAAGTTCGTACGTTAAAAATCGGGTTTCATCAAACTATTGAACTTTGAGAACTTCTTACTTTTTGTTGTATATTTAAGACAACTATTTAGGTGTCGCAGCTGACATCTTTGTCTTAAATATTACTAACTTACTACTTAGCTACCAAGGCTGCCGCATTTCACACGATTCTAGAGGCTGAAGAGCAAAAATTCGACAAAGGTTTAAATACCTCGAAAGTACTACAATCAAGACCACCATTTACATACTATATGGTTTACCCAAATGAGAAAATAAGACCCCCTTTCCTTGGTGCTTATGAGTTATTTATTTGTCCAAGTAATCCTCTCCCACCCCTTCTCCTTCCACGCTGTATACTGTCACCAAGAGATTCGCCTATGGCCACCATGCCGTCAGTAGCTGAATTTATGCATAGCCATCACGTCTAAGGGAAGGGATTCTGTAGTAAAACCAACAGGATATTTTTGTACTTTTTCACATGTGACCATTGCTTAAACATACTAATATACACATTCAAATGTACGGGTAAGTCATCGTCCATTTGCATGACTGCCGGGGACGACAATGATGAGCGGGCTTTCGTCAAACAACCATACGTTCTACATTCGATAAAATTTCAAAACTTATGTCTTTGTATGAGTATGTATATGTTGGAGCTTTCAGTAGAACTTTACATTCTCCATGAAGGGACAAACATCCGGTTGAGCACAATCTCAGTTCCAACCGTATTACAAGTTGCATCTAGATTTTTACATTTTCGAAAATTTCGGCTTGTTATCTCAAGCACCCGTGGTGTGATGTTTACTTGCCTCCATGGGACGTTGGCAAACAGTGCAGACCCAGATCAGACGCCACATAACCACGGTGGCTTCAGATCAGGTTATAAGCTCATCCAAAAGATTAAAATGAGGATACCCTGTTCGACATACGGGTTAACATAAAGTGTAAAAACGAGTAATTTTCGGGACGCAGTTTCATGAAACATTACATGTGAATACAATATGATATATCTCTTTTATGTTCAAAGGATAATAGTATGTCCCTCTTAGGGATCTGTAATTGAGCATTACACGGTGTGAAGAAAGTCGAGACAACCGCCAATAATGCCAAAGACTCAGGACCGAATTTCGAGAACATACGAAATTTGTCGGCAGTATTGTATCTGCTGCTTAGGACTGGCTCTTGATGCTATCATTAATTCTGTGAATTGTGTTTGTTAGATGGCTGTTGAGGATATCAGATTTCATAAAAATAATGAATTTGAATTGTTATTTTTCATCCAGGCATGTTAGAATAAAAAAAGCTTCAGATTCTAGTTCCTCTCAGTATATTTTGTGGTTTTAGGTTATCTTACTGATCTGTGCCTTACTTGGACATGGTTTTTTATAATTTTGGGAAACCCGTCATCTAAGTGTCAAAGAGTTTTGCTCTAGATCAGACCGACGTTTGACACAAGTATATGCGCCGAGTTAAAGGGATTGATTTCTTAATGGGATATGCTGTCGCCTGCTTGTCTTCTCATGCGCGGGTTCAGGAATTTTTGTCCGGAAAACTTCAAGTTTGCAAGGTTCTAGGAGGGGTATCAAGCATTTTCCAGGTGGTCCACTTGCTAATTTCTATGGAAACCTATATACTTTGTGATTTTCAAGGGGATGGAGGCCCGGACCCCCTGCCTTCATTCTGATCTGCTCATGTTTTTTCTTAAAAACTTTCTTCACATACATTTGTATTTTTCACTCTGTGTAAAACCACTTTCAACGGCTATATACAGTCCGCACGTGACCAATCACATGATATTTGGAGACTGGAGTTCGGCAAAAGTTAAAAATACGACGTTTTTAGTGAAACGCAATTTTTGCTCTTACGAACAATTTAAGATGTTTTGATGAAACTGACGTACGCACTTCTCAGAAAACAACGTACGCACAATTTAAGATATATCGTACGCACTTTATTGATGAAATTGGCCCCTGGGGCCAATTTCATCAACGAGTTTACGACGTGTTTTTGTCTTAAAAACATCGTACGAAGTTCGTACGTTAAAAATCGGATTTCATCAAACTATTGAACTTTGCGAACTTCTTACTTTTTGTCGTATATTTAAGACAAATATTTAGGTGTCGCAGCTGACATCTTTGTCTTAAATATAACTAACTTTCTACTTAGCTACCAAGGCTGCTGCTTTTCACACGATTCTAGAGGCTGAAGAGCTAAAACTCGACAAAGGTTTAAATTCTTTGAAAGTACTACAATCAAGACCCCCCTTTCATACCATATAGTTTACCGAAATGAGAAAATAAGACCCACTTTACTTGGTGCTTATGAGTTATTTATTTGTCCATTTACCTCTCCCACCCCTTCCCCTCTGTCACTAAGAGATTCGCCTATGACCACCATGTCAGTAGCTGAATTTATGCATTACCATCACGTCTAAGTAGTTAAACCAACAGGATATTTTTGTACTTTTTCACACGTCACCATTGCTTAAACATACTAATATACACATTCAAGAGGTATGGGTAAGTCATCGTGCATTTGCATGACTGCCAGGGACGACAATGATGAGGGGCTTTCGTCAATAATCATATGTTCAACATTCGATAAAGTTTCAAAACGTATGTCTTTGTATGAGTATGTATATGTGGGAGCTGTTCACAAGAGCTTTAAGTAGAACTTTACATTCTCCATGAAGGGACATAAATCCTGGTTAGCACAATCTCAGTTCCGACCGTATTACAAGTTGCATTCTAGATTTTCACATTTTCGAAAATTTCGACTTGTTATCCCAAGCACCCGGGGTGTGATGTTTAACTCATTTAAGCCTTGCCTCCATTTTGTGGGACCCTGGTAAACAGTGCAGACCCAGATCAGACGTAACATAACCACGGTGGCGTCTGATCAGGCTATAAGCACGTCCAGAAGATTAAAATTCGACATGTGCTAGATCTGTAACTATGAACATTTTTCGAAAACAATTATTTTCTTTTTAAATCATTTGTAAAAACAGAATTAAGTTATGTTTTCACAATAAATATGTTCAGTACAGCTAAAAGCTGCATGGAACAGTGAATTATCTAAAAATAACAGATGATTTTTCTCTTGTTAGGACTTATTTACGTCCCTCCAATAATTCTATAGTCCGTGTTCGATAAGAGTAGAGTGACAAAACGGATTTACAGTTAGAAATATGAAAGAAAACCCTATATTTGTCCAATCAGGTGAATAAAGTACCATAACGTGACCAACTACGTAACTCAACTCTTATCGAGCACGGACTCTAGACAGTTGATTTTTAACATAAATGTTGTTGTTTTGATAGATATAATTTGTTAAAGTTTCTGAAAATGGTAAAATGTTTACCTGAATTTGAGTATTTAAAAGAGTTTGTCTCCAGATCAGACCGACGTTTGACATTAGTATATGCACCGAGTTAAAGGGATTGATTTCTTAATGGGGTATGCTGTCGCCTGCTCTTCTAATGCGCGGGTCCTGGAAATTTTGTCCTGAAAACTTTAAGTTTGCAAGGTTCTGGGATGGGGATCCAATATTATCCAGGTTGTCCACTTGCTAATTTCTATGGAAACCTATACAACTTGAATGTGGTTTTCAAGGGGATGAAGGTCCGGACCCTCTGCCTTCATTCGGATCCGCGCATGCTTCTTCTTTAAAACTTTCTTCACATACCTACGTATTTTTCACTCTTCACACGGCTATATAAAGTCCGCACGTGACCAATCACATGATATTTGGAGACTGGAGTTAGGCAACGTTTAAAAATACGACGTTTTTAATGAAACGCAAAATTTTGTTCTTACGAACACTTTAAGATGTTTTGGTGAAACTGGCGTAAGCACTTCTCAGAAAACAACGTACGCACAATTTAAGATATATCGTACGAACTTTATTGATGAAATTGGCCCCTGTTCTCCCCACGGACGAGATCATATCGCTTCAGCTAGTCGAACGTTATTGTAACAATCTGCACGTTTACTTAATATTTTTATTCCTTGAAAATTTTACCTGATCCTGACCTTTATCATTAACATAATTTCACAGCCGATTGAGCATCTAAATATATCTTCGGCGTTTATCGAATGTTCTAATACGGAAATGCACGTGATACTTTATAGCACAGTAAATGCGTATATTCTTTGACTTTTCGCTTACTGTAAAGGCGGCGCCTCATGAATGCTTAATTAGGACTGGTCAACCTTAGACATAGGTAAAAGCTGAAAATGAGGCGTGGTTTTATTCAAAAGTAACTGTATCATCTAGCGCCATTATCTCAGTATAGACGCAAAACACATTATTTTCCTTAAAACGCCAGCAAAATAACAGCATCTGAAAATGTCTATTTAACATAAGCATAGAGGCAAACACTGTGGACCAAGATCAGACTGCTCCTACTGGAGCAGTCTGATCTGGGCCCACACTGTTTGTCTATGAGGCTTCACAATTATAGTGGACGACAAAAAACATACATTTTGTGATTATGCGCTTTTAGGGTGTATAAATGTGAGTTCAGTGTGTATACGGTTAGGATTTTGATGAAATGCATGCACGTTTGCGCGGTCCAAGCAACTTATTAATTCTTCGCCAAATTATAAATAGAACCTGATTTCCCTTGTTTAGCAGATGAAATAGCCGAACCACGCCCAGATATGAATATTAAAGTTGCCGCCTTTACAGTAAGCGAAAAGACGGTCTATCAATACCGCTATAATGATCAATTGCCCCATCGGTTACCTGAGTGGCTCAGTGGGTAGAACACGTGAATATATCAAATTTAAATTTTAAGCACTGCGTGTAAGTTCGAATCCCATCCGCGATATTTATCATTGTACCTTTTTTATTATTTTTTTTCTCCTTTATGCAATATTGTTTATCAATTTTATTCAATTTGATCTGTTTGGTGACAACAACATTCTCACGTCGGATCCGTAACACTGTAGTTTTAACTCTCGCATGTCAAGAAAGAAATGCTCCCGCGAGCATGAGTTTTAACTGATTTATTTTGATTTGGAGCCAAGAGCAGGGGTGTTTGTTTGTTTACCGGGCGTATTCGCAAACTAAGCTCTAACTCCCAGCATCAAGAAGTTGTCATTCATTAAATTTTAAAAGAAAGCGTAAACTTACAGTCTTGTGATTAAGTGCATTTCTTTAACAAAGTAAAAATGAAATTAAAAATAAATAAAAGTGGGGTCAGGCAGGATTCGAACCCATAATTTACGCATTTGGAGTTATGTGGACTTACCACACGACAACAGTGAAAAGTACAAGTCTTTGGAGTTATTGACGGATATTATAGCAATTACACCAAGACAATTATTTCCGTAATTGCTCGGAACATACCGATTTGCACACGATCCATCACGAAAAAATATATTCAGTGTTATAACTGTAATAATTTATTCATGCATAAAGGTCAGGATCAGGTTAATATTGTAGAGGTATAGCAAGAAAATAGTTCCAATTGTGTGTGATCAGCGTTATTTTTTGTTGATGTTTTATCAATTGTTTCATCACTTAAAACATATTTTTCATAGATTTATTATGAAAATAAGCATTTTGAGAGATGTAGGAGTAGTATCATTGATTAATTATAAAAAAAATAAGCAATTCGAGATAATGATAATTTCCATGGACCGAGGGACGATCAAAAATTATTCACACAGTATTTTCATTTATGATGGTTTTGATCAAAATTTCGGCCCATTGTCTTCAATAATTATTGTGTATCATACTGGCGTTTGTTGTTTATAATTTATCTTAATTTATCGCTAATAACAAGTGTCATCATCGATCTATTATGAATATGTTATTGCAGTATTTTAAGTTTGTATAGGGCATGTATGTACTCGTTTCTCAACACTGACTGTCTGTTTCTTTTTTTAGAGCTACTGGTACTTGTAAATGTTTAAGCAACATGAAAAGTTGCGGTGGTCAGAGATTAATATTACAGCAAGAGACCAAAATGGAAAAGTTTTTGAACACTAAAATGTCTATCTAATTTTTGATCAGCCCACTTACAGTTATGTTAAGGAAGAAGTCCAATATTTATGTATTCATACGCGAAAGGTCTCTGAAAACAAGCCTAAGCTTCCACAAAAGTATCACCGTCTGATTTTGATTCTGAAACTGAATAGTTTATTAGCAAAACTTCAAGCATTTAATGATTCATTTCAAAGCCGCTTTAGTGTATATCTCATTGCGAAAAAAAACTTCATTATTATCCTTCATATACTAATACTCATAAGAACCTTTCAACAACGCCATCACATGTTATAGTTTTTCTTGTTATTCTTTTCTTTATTTTCTAAATTTTTCATCTTGGTCCTTTGGTTGGTCTAGCCTTTTTCGCGGGTCGGGGTAGTGGTACACCCTGTGTGGTTACCACTTCATGGATTACTACCAGATAATACTGGTATTCATTGGGAGTTGAGTAATTTGGGGGGGGGGACAAACCACCATTACTCATCTCTTGTTAACAAAAGCGAATCTCCATCAAATGCAGATGACACCAAAAGCTTAAATCCACAATTATGACCTTGTAATCAATGGTCAATGTTAAATTTATTCAAAATCTGAAATACAGCTCATAACCTAAACTCCATTTTCATCACTTTTGACGGAGGACAGGTCATATTTGACACAATGATTGTTCATGGTGCTCGTTACACAGCCTCCTCTTATTAGTTAAAGGATGATATTCATATTTTACACAATGTGTGATCACAAAAATGTCATTGGAGCCAAAAGTCAATGTAAAATATAAATAAAATCTGTCTTGCAGCTTAATGTTGGGTATCCATATTCAGTACAATAATGGCGTATCGTGTGTAGATCGTAACGAATTTTTCTTATTAAATGAACCGTGACATCTGATTTCCAACAATGTGGTATTTTGACAAGTGTAGACTCAGACGAGCCTTTGCAACCTCCTTTTAAGCTTTGAATCTCCAAATGCTGTTCGCTCAGTAGCTTAATATTCATAGAATATTCAACCGACTAGCGATGGCTCTGATCAGACTGCGCGTAGACGCAGGCTGGTCTGATCTTTCGCTGATCGCAAGTACCACATTGTTGGAAAGCTCATGTCGCGGCTCAAATCTTTATCCTTGAAATCAATGTCATTGTCTAGTAGCCTGAATTTTCTCTTTCGCATTTTGATGGTGGTTGTTTTTAAACAGAAAAATTATATTAACCCAAATGAAGCTGACCTGAAATATAATTACTATCGTGCTTGTAAAAGAAATATCTTATTGGTGGTTAGTATTTTTCACGCTGATTGTCTAAGGTGTGTAGATGTCAAAATGGTTTTAGATTTCTGATATGACCTTTGATTAAAAGTTGAATGGCAAATCACTTAAAATCAACCCACATTACTTTAATGCATATATGGCTCATATTTGGGGCACTAATTACCTATGGTATGCAGATGACATCAAAGGTTTTAGATTGCCTATATGACGTCAAAGACAAAAGTGTCTGCCACAAAAATTATTTGCGATGCCCCCATTCCCTTCGATATACCCCATTCTGATTGTTCATAAAATCTGATTCCTGTACAAAGATATAACATCTATACCATCCGTCACCGCTTCCAAAACAATCACAAAGCCACCTAGGTGTGCCACGGAGAACAGTATCAGGCCCTCTACTAGTCTTGGTCTACACAAATGACCTACAAGAACTTGTTGCCGACTCAGGCTTCCGTCTTTTTGCCGATGACAGTGGCGTATACAGACTCGTCAAATTTGAGACAACAAGATAAACCGGAAGCCTGATAAAATGGGAGAAGCTAGGGCAAATGCAGTTCCACCCAGAGAAATACCACGTTGGCAAGCACTAGATATAATGAATAACGATAACGGGACCGCGTAGCGCAGTCGGTACCTTGTAGCGTGTCTGGCTACAGATGAGTGTCTGACTGCAGATCCAGGGTCGCGAGTTCGATCCCGGCCCGGTCCCATTCTTTCGTCGAGTTGATCATGAAATAATTTCTACGGTCATTCTCCTCCCTTTCGCTGAATCATTCAAGAAGGCTGTTGACAGTTACAATCGAAAGTATGTGTACGAAGAACTGGTTAAACGCTTGTTCAAGCTTGCCAATGAACAAAACAAACAATAACCGCTCATGGGCAGAATTCAAGTTTGTGTATATCAGACTACTAGCGGACAAAAAGCAAATCATGAATGGGATAGTACGTATTCAATATTAGGCAGGTCGTTGAACTAATTCAATTTGGGCTTTGAAAGCATCTTTCTAAATAAACCTGATCTAATTACCTTGATGTAGCCGCTGTGATGAGTGTTAACCTTCCATGAATGCATCACTGCCATTGATAAGTTATAATCTAGGTATTATGTGGAGATAAAACACAGATGACCTTGCGCAGAGATTTCCCTTTATCGTATTTTAAAAATACGAATGATCCAACGGACGATTCTTATGAAATATCATGACTATCTTTTTTTTTTATTTATTTATTTTATTTTAGCTTTATTTTTGCTTTATTTTTTTTTGAAAAATTGGGAAAGATGTCGCAAAATTTATCGTCTGTTGCAGTCCTGATTGGCGCTTCATTTACTTTAAATGACAACTTCTTCTATACTTCTAAGCCAATAATAACCAAAGTTTACAGAAATGGTTTCTTGATGACACTCTTCAAAAATAGTTAAAACAAATATGACCCGTTTAAAAAAACAAGACCGCAACGGATAAGCCTTGATCAGGATTCAAAATATTTTGCAACTGACAACAATTAATACAGTATGTCGGTTTATCAAGATATTTTACTCTTGTTTAATCCAAAAAGCCTATTGTTCATTTTGTGGGACATTTGCATACAGTGCAGAATATTTTATCACAATTTGATTAAAACTGAAAATTATATTGCCAAAACAACCTTTAAAATTGGAAATAGCCTGGTCCTTTTACTAAAATTTGAAAATTCATTTGGCTTAAGTGGGTCAAACTCCTATTCTGATGAATACTTGAGGGGGAATGCCTCTTCAAGAATTCAGTAGATCCGCCCTTTATTAATACTCAAGACTGATCCAAAATGAAGGTTTCTGGCATTAAGTCCAGCTTATTTTCCATGAATAAACCGTATTATTAATTCTTCCTGTGGCGAAGTAAGGAATCTGGTCAGCGTTGATTCCCTATGTCCATCAACCAGACAGTACAGGTTTTTGAATGTCTGCTAAAAGAATGTAAATGAAGTTATCATCGAACTTGAAGTGTCATGAGAAAAGATTTCTAGAGGGATAATAAAATATAGAGAAAACGGAACATAGCAGACCGCAGTCGTCCAAGTTAACTTTGCTTTCTTCGTACAGGCAATCTCAGAATAATGATTCGATTTAAGATTATCTGAACTGCATCTATCCAACTGATTTGGAAATTAAGTAAGCATGCTGCTCATATCATATTCACCTTTATGCTAATGTTCCTCGTATGTTGGTGTTGTTTTGGGGTCTTTTTTCGTTGTTGTTTTTTATTTGTTTGTTTTGGTTTTTTTGTTGTTGTTGTTTTTGTTTTGTTTTTGTTGTTTGTTTTTTTTTTGGGGGGGGGGGGGGTGTTTGTTTTTTTGTCGTTTTTTGTCGTTTTTTGTTTGTTGTTGTTGTTGTTGTTGTTGTTGTTGTTGTTGTTGTTGTTGTTTCTTTTTTTAATCCGCGGAATTGGCTGAGAGCTCGATTAGTAAGAGCTTGCTAGTAAATGAACTCCCTTTCAAGCAAGCGCCTGTGTGATCATCCTCAATCTAGAGCTAGAAATTTCGAGCAAGCGCCCGCGTGATTCTCTTGGCGTTACGCCAATCGGAGCTGCCTCCTCCAATTCCGTGGAATCCGATGTCGGACGTGCATCAAGGGTCAACTTTGATAACGTGGCGCTGAAGTCACAGAAACCATGCCAACACAATTACAAGTTTGAAAACAGCGGTTACAACATTCCACATTCTAACACACCTCGCCTATAGGGGTGACGGTACCTATTACATCATCAGTTTCTGTGTACACAAAAGTTTTGTGCACACAGTTTGAATGGTAATATAAAACGAGCTCTTCTCATTGGCTGATAATGACAGAGAGGTTATTATGAAATTAAATTCTTGTAAATTTAATGCTCAAATTAGTTGAAAAAAATAGTTGAAATCATTTATTGCCACCCAATAACTTTCTGCAGTTTTTTAAAAAATGCTGTTATTTTTCATGAAAATAGAATTAAATAAGCGGTCCGCAGACGGTGGAAAGTGTTCTTCTTTTTGTCTTATTTTATTGGTGCTGTGCTGTACTGAAGGACTGTATGAAAGAAAGTTGTTGGAATGCGCTGCAAATATATGATTTCTTTTAAAAGGTTTGTATTACGGCATATGGAAAACCAATTGGTACCGTCACCCCTAGAGAGTCAATGCTAAAAAACGTGATATATCAAACAATAATTCTTGCATGGGAATTCGTTACGCGAAGCTGTTTGAAGCCGCAAAATCCATGTTCAAATCATGAGATTCACGTGCTGTTTGACCATGGCTTTTACTTGAAAAAGACTAAACTGGGCCCTGATTTGCATGCATGACGTGACACTGGAAAGCGTTTTGACCGTGACTGATCATTCCGCCGATACTTTCGTTCGCGAAAACGTTGCACGCGTATATATGACGTTGTGGCGACGTAATGACGTTCGAAAGTTTTACGCTGACGCCATTTTGTTTTGAGAAATCAAGTGTAAGAAAAGGGATATTTAATGTTTAAGCGACGTTTTCAGCTCGGTTTAAGCTGAAATCAGGTAAAATATGCAAGAATAACGATCACACATGTTTGTTAAGTTGCATTAACACTTGCCGGGTCCCTCGGACGATGTTTGAACACTCGGCCTGACGGCCTCGTGTTCAAACTGCTTCCATGGGACCCGGCAAATGTTAATGCATGAAAAAACATGTGTGATCCCTATATTCACAGGTTTGAAAGCGTGAGGAATGTGCGCGCTAGCTGTCGTCATTTGTTACTGCAAAACGACGTCAGTTGCGGCGTTAGACGGTGTAACGTCGTTTTACGCTTGAAAAAACGTTGCAAATACAGTTAAACGTATGCGACACAGTCCAACTATTGGCGGAAATTCTTCAGTGCAATGCCGGAAAGTTTGAAAAAGCTGAAGACTTCAATTGTGTTTTCGTCGTTTATTGTGTGTTAGAATCGAAATAGATTAGCTCTATTGCGTGAATTGTTGAGTAATAATTCACTGTTTGTCGGTCAGTTGTACGAAGATAAATCACTCGCGCTACGCGCTCGTGATTTGATCTTCTTTACAACTGACCTGGATCTGATCTATTTCTTAAATGAATGTCGTAGAAAAGAAGGTGCTATTGTGATATACTTAACTATATACTTAAGAAACCTGACACATACTGTTAGTCAATTTTTTGGTAGTAAATGAATACGATGCACATGTGTCTTTACATTGTGTAAAATTGAACAAAGGTAGACTAAGATGTACTGAGATTATTTGTAAATATGAACTATTTCAGACTTCAGCTACCAAAACGTCACGTAATCCCTAAAATCATTTTTGCAAGAACATAGAAATCCCGCTAAATTCACAAGAACCTGCTTAAGTGTGATTTTTTGCTACTTCATCGACATCGTCTGGGCATTCAAATAAAGCCTATTTTCATTTCTTAACGTCAATTTTACGTTATTAACGTTCTATGAGCTTTTAAAAAGCACTGTCACTTTATCAGCCTTTTTCACGTCGCATGATGGTTGGAAAGGTAACAAAAGTTCCCCTTGGGGAGATGCCAATAATGGATGTACTGTTTCATCGTTGTTGCAGTTGATCTGATAGGCCCCATCACACCAGTACCAGACAATGTTAACAGATACATTATGACGATAGTAGACTTTGCAACAAAGTACCATGAGGCAGTTGCTTTGCCCAGGATTGAAACAGAGAGGGTTGATGAAGCATTGCTTGATTTGTTCTCTAGGGCTTGTTTTCCAATCGAAATTTTTATTGAAAATGCTAGCCAATTTACTTCAGATCTCATGAAGGAAGTCTGCAGGCTTATATCACTCAAGCAATTGTCCACAGTCCCGTATAGCCAAAGGTGTAAAGGATTTTGTGAAAGAATTAGTGGAATTCTCAAAAGTATATATCATTCTGCAGTTCTGTTTACAAACAGAGAAGTTCTACAAGCATCAACAGGGTTCTCACCATCTGAACTACTGTATGGAAGAACAGTTTATGGACCTATGCAGATTCTGAAAGAGCTATGGACTGAGAAAGAGACTCCAGAGGCGAGGCTTCAAACACCTACCAGTATGTGTTAGAACTTCGTTATAGCTTGAAGAAACTTGCAAGATTGCCAGAGACAGTTTGTATGATGCCCAGAGCGTTTACAAACATCACTATGATAAATCAACTCGATAGAGAATGCTCAAGAAGGAAGACATGGTACTCCTACTTCTACCTACAACCCACAACAAGCTTATTCTACAATGGAAAGGTCCATAGGAAGTTGTTGAGGTAGTCAACAGGATGGACTACAGAGTAAAAGTTGATGACAGGGTCGGCACATACCATATCAACTTGTTGAAAAAGTTTGAAGAAAAGGATGGTACTGTGATCTCAGGTATGGCCATCATAGAGGCTGAGCCAAGCTCAGAAATAGGCGATGTAGACGATGAGAGTTTGCTGAATTTAGTATGTTTGAAGGGAGAAGAAACATACAAAGATGTGCAGATATCTGAGAGCTTGACTGCAGAACATCAAGCAGATGTGACAAGACTGCTAGAAGAATTTCAGTGTATATTGAAAGATATGGAACAACCCACCTGGTTGAACGCAAGATAGAATTGATGACCAAGGGTCCCATTCATGTTCGCCCATACCCAATACCCTATGCTAAGAGACAAGAGGTTGAGATAGAAGTTCAGACAATGCAAGAGGCTGATGTCATAGATCCAGTCATGTCTGACTACAACCGGAGGGGGGGTACTCTCATTTTTCTGCATACGAAGGCTCAGGCCCAGCATCTACCATTCACCAAAAAAAAATCAGGAATTTCAAGCACCCAAAAAAATATTTGACATTTTAGCGATCCACAAAATACCCCATTCTGTACCTTGACCTTAAGAAAATACCCGAAAATGCATAGAAATGACCCCTAAATATAGTCAAATTTTCTGATGACCCAAAAAATTATCCACAAAATCTTCATACCCAAAAAAATCTTAATTTTTCTGAAAACCCCAAAAGATATTGAAATTCAAGATTTTGAACAAAAGAAAAATGACCCCGGCCTACGTATGTATGAAAATATCAGAGTACCCCCCTGGGCCCCCAAATAGTACTTGCTAAGAAGAAGGTTGGCACAAACAGATTTTGTGTAAACTTTAGGTGGATCGCCTTGTAACCAAGTTTGATACAGAACCTATGGGAAATCCTAAGGACATCATGTCCAAGCTAAAAGATGACAAGTTTTTCACCAAAATAGACCTAAGCAAAGGATTTTGGCAGATCATGGTAGAAAAGAGTTCACAACATCTGACTGCATTCTCAACAGTAGATGGTTCATATATGTTTAAGAAAATGCCATTTGGAGTAGTAAATTCTGTAAGTACATTCAACAGAATGATGAGGAAAAACTGATGCATGGATGCAGTAATGCAGACAACTATGTATATGACATCCTAGGTCAAACACAACATTGGGAACATCATCTTGTAACTCTAAGAGACATTTTCACAAGAGTTAGAGATGCAGGATTGACTCTGAAACCATCAAAATGCTTGATAGGTTTTGAAAGCATTGATTTCACAGGGCTTGTTGGAAAGGGTATCCTGCAGATATAGGATAACACGCTTATAAAGATCAGAAATGCTGAGCGCCCAGAGACAAAGAAGCAGGTTCATGCTTTCTTGGGACTGGGCTAGATTCTACAAGAGATTCATCCCAGCCTTTTCAGATGTTGCAGCGCCATTGACTGACTTGACCAAGAAGGGTCGCCCAACACACGTTGACTGGCAAGATGAGTATGAGCATTCATTTAAGACCCTTAAGGACATGCTCATCAGATCACCCATACTTTGGTTGCCGCACTTTGATAGGCCATTTATTCTACAGGCCAACGCATCAGTCTCAGGTGTTGGGGCAGCCTTATTACAAAGGTACGAAGATGGTTTGATCCGACTAGCATATATGATAGTAAGAAACTGTTGACCAGAGAGAAGAGCTATTCTGTTATAGAGAGAGAATGCTTAGCCATTGTGTTTAGAACAAGAAAGTTCCAAAAATATTTATATGGCGTTTATGCTACAAACAGATCATGCGTCCTTGTCTTACATACAGAAATGTAAGATAGAAAGTGACAGGATAATGCAATGGGAATTATTCCTGCAGAACTACCAATCTAAAGTTGGAGCCATAAAGGGCTCAGACAATGTCTGTGCTGACTACTTAAGCAGACAGTAGACAGAATAAGTAATCAGATGCAGATATATCCTGAATTTGTAAAAATACTGAAATGTTTACTTGAGAAGGAGACTCTTGTCAGGATGCTCTGCGCTAAAATATTCCGCTGTATTTGGTTTGTATTATTTTGCTTTTCATTGGAGTTATATACTTGTTTTGTGTTTATAAATAAAACTAGTAAAAGTGAGATAATACCTCTAAAATTCCTGTTTTCACTTTTCTATCATTTTTGCTATTTGATTGTTTGCTTTAAAGATGTTTTTTGTTGAAATTAAGAGTAGATAAATCAGTAGGTTGTATATTCTTGGAAAGGTATGCAAGGTTGCTGGAGGTAGTATTCCAAAAATTTTAATAAGTTTGACAATGTATATACTGTCACAAACTAGTTGAAATAATTGAACACTGACAAGAGGCTATACGCTACTTTGTCTTATTATCGCCTAATTCTCGGAGTGTGTTTACGGGTGTTTACATGTTTTCATACCATTGCGGTACGACTGCATGAATAATAAATTTAAAGACACAATTCTACACAGCCCAGTTACGTCTCATACAAGTTGGGAAAGCCTTCTTCAGACCATATAAGTTGGGACTGTTTGTTTGATGCTCGAATGGATTTCAGCTGGGCTGAAATATAGGTTTAGAAACACTTCTCACAACATGGTTCTGAGATGTTATCTCAGAACGTCTGGGTGCTTATTGAGTTTCCAGCTTGCTAGGCTTGAAACATATCAGGTTGTAATCGCTATATCTCCAACCTGGTTTGCAAACAATTCGATGCTTGTAGCCTTCAGCTAGACTGAAGGCATAAGGTTTGGAAAAGTCCAAACTATTGTCTCAGACAGGCAGGCTGAAGCCCATACAAGTTGGTGCTTCATAGCGTTATATGCTTGGAGCATACCGTTTATAGTTTGAGCTACATTCCTAGCATTGAGACTAGAACGTGTTTCAAACCAGTGGTTAGAGCTAGTTTTAGAATTGTTCAGCACTATTGTAAAGCTGAGGGTACCTCCAGTCATCTTGCTGGCGTTGGGACCATAGTTAATTTCTGTTTTGTTGGGTCCCATGCCAAGAATTTGTGTTGATCATTTATGAGTATATAGCTCATGTTATTAGCATTTTGTCTTTACATGTCACTGATTATATATATATATATAGATATTAGTCTAGGGATATTTAATCATAAAACACATTTAACATTTTCTTTATTCGAACAAAGAAAAATAAACAGAACAAAGCTAGATACAGCTGTTGTTAAAATTCATCAAAGAAAAAAAGACTGCAAAGATCAGGACACGATACGATCGAGTACCACACCTGACCCAGGTTACCATATGAGATAATCATATAGCTAATGTTATGAGCATTTTGTCTGTACATATCACTGACGTTTATAGACTATATTAGTCTGGGAATACCATAGTTTCATAGTTTATATGCAGAACTTTGGCTGTCCAGCTGATTACATTGTCGCTTCATAGCACGCCTATTTAAACATTCTTCAGGCGTCGTCATGGGGCTCTAACGACAATGTTATAGCCAGACCTCACCACCTACCTGACACTCTAAAATAAGAATGTACAATAAAATCATAATATATTTTTTATATTTTGTTTATTCAAACAAAGAAAAATGAACAAAGTCTTTAATTACATGTTGGGAAGTGAAACAGCAAATTATAGTAAGTAAGGGTGCAAAGATCAGGAATCGATACAATCAAAAAGCACCACACCTGACCCAGGATACTAATGGGAAAGTGAAAAACTCACAGTTAGACACCACAAACGAGAGCCAAGAGGTCAGCCCTGTCCCTGCAGGTGACAACAAGGCACATAAATTTGGGATAGTATACCTTGCGATATACAGTCGCAAGCTCTGTGTCATTACGTAGCATCATTTTCCATTGGATGAAAGTCAGTGGCTTTTTGCAGCTGGTAAGTGGTTTTATGCAGATGGAAGCCGCTGGATGTAGGTGCGACATACTATATTTTCACCATTTTTAAGGAAAACGTTACTTGTGCATTATAATGTGGATAACCATATTCAAACTTTTCATTTGGGTAGTTATATCATGTGATATGCGTTTGGAAATCACGTTACGTAGGGTCGCTGTAAACAAAATTTCCAACCGTATATCCGACGATATGCCTATACCAAAATGAAAATTTTGCATACATTTAGTTCTCTCCTAAATGGTTTTCATATATTTAAACGTTACGTAATGACAGTTATAACAAACATTGTGTTTGACCAGGAATTCTAACACTGATCGTCTATATAGTTCATGGATAAATTCAGTGATTAATTGGTTGACTGTCTGTCGGTCAGTCGTAAGTGGATAATTCAATCCTGATTTGCGCTCGTGATTTACTCACTTTAACGACAGTGATTTATTAAGCGACAAATCACTGCCAGCACGAATTTGTTTCTTAAATATTACAACCAAGTACCGAGCCTAATACCGTGAGGAAGAGACACAGAACACTAAATGTCGCATGAATTTATCAGGCAATTAAAGTATAAGCAACAAGCTCTTTCTTCCCCAGCAAGATGATTGCAAATCTAGAAACGTCACTAAGTGCTGCACAGCAAAAACAAAGAAAAGCACACAAAAAACACAAGCCAACCGCAAAACAATTGGGAACAACAATAAACAATAAATCAACATCAACAAAACCACGTGCATTCCTAGAAAGGACAGAAACCTAAGTCACCGGTGAGATGGGGGCTTAAATTAATTTTACTAGCCATATCTTTGACCTAAACTGCTGTGGTTGTGCTGTTGTCAACACGCTAAAACTGTTTAACTCGCCTGATTGCTTCCTAACAGTGACCTTTAGGTCACTGTTCCTAACTAATTCATGTATCATTACGTTAAATATACTGTGATGAAACAAAGAAACTCGCACTCAACTAAGTTATGTTATTTTGGAATCACAATTTTGGGCAAGTTCTTGACGTATTCACGACAAAAACGCGATTTCAAAATAACATGTGTCATCATATAATAGAAGTTCACATGAGTGCATTTGTATTGTTGAATTTATTTAACTCGTTGTGAAAGAAAGAGAAGAAAAAATGCTTGACCAGACTTGCAAATTATCTCTTTTCCCCAACTTGTTTGATCACCAATGTGTACTTTAACGTTATACTAATGCCGGTGCTAAAATTAATGACAATAGTTCTTCTTTCACTCCGTACACACAAGTTAAAAAACAGGTTATGGTAAAGTAGGGTAAATGCAAACAGTCGACTAAAT
This sequence comes from Loripinus fragilis, assembly GCA_964019695.1. Lineage (NCBI taxonomy): Eukaryota > Metazoa > Mollusca > Bivalvia > Lucinida > Lucinidae > Loripinus > Loripinus fragilis. The sequence goes on from OZ026527.1 coordinate 10,768,621, forward strand.
TCTGACAATGACCTTGTTTCTTTCATATTTAAATTATTGGAATAAAAAATAAATAAACTAAACGAAAGATAAAAATCCTGATGAGACGCCTCATCTGGATTTTCACTGTTTGCAAATGTATGTTCGAATTTACCCACTGTCCGAAGTTACCTGACTCTACCCTATCTCTTTTGTAGAGCACGTTGGAAAGTAATTTACTTAAAAAGGCGGGTAATAATAATGATAGTCATCCGTGTGACCATCCTCTATTCAAAGTCTAATCATCTTTGTTCATGTTGCTTAAGATTCTCCTCTCTAACTGCATGTCGTCATAGTCGTCTTCTTCATCGTCATCGTCGGCAAGGTCGAAATCGTCCTCGAAATAATCCGATGGCGCCAGCTCTTCTAACATTTCAAGAATCTCCTTAGCCGTAGGCCTCTTCAGTGGATTTACATTCGTACATTTTCGGACCACATCTCTCAACTAAAAGACAACAAAGAGACAGATGCTAACATACTTTGTTCACAGTTATTAGCTCCCTGTCAACGAAGAGACAGGTGATAACATACTTTGTACAATGGTATTAGCTCCCCGACAACAGAGAGAGACATTCGCTTACTTACTTTTTTCACAGCTATTAGCTCCCTGACAACAGAGAGTTATTCGCTTATATTATGTGTTCACTGTTATTAGCTCCCTGACAACAAATAAACAGGCGCTTACATACAGTGTTGTCTGTTATTAGCTCCCTGACAACAAAGAGACATTCGCTAACATACTGTAATCACTGCTGTTAGCGAGACATTCGCTAAAAATACTGTGCTACCTGGCAACAAAGAGACACGAGCTAACATACTGTAATCACTGCTATTAGCGAGACATTCGTTAAAAATACTGTGCTACCTGACAACAAAGAGACACGAGCTAACATACTGTAATCACTGCTATTAGCGAGACATTCGTTGAAAATACTGTGCTACCTGACAACAAAGAGACACGAGCTACCATACTGTAAACACTGCTATAAGCGAGACATTCGTTAAAAATACTGTGCTACCTGACAACAAAGAGACACGAGCTAACATACTGTAATCACTGCTATTAGCGAGACATTCGTTAAAAATACTGTGCTACCTGACAACAAAGAGACACGAGCTACCATACTGTAATCACTGCTATTAGGGAGACATTCGTTAAAAATACTGTGCTACCTGACAACAAAGAGACACGAGCTACCATACTGTAAACACTGCTATTAGCGAGACATTCGTTAAAAATACTGTGCTACCTGACAACAAAGAGACACGAGCTAACATACTGTAATCACTGCTATTAGGGAGACATTCGTTAAAAATACTGTGCTACCTGACAACAAAGAGACACGAGCTACCATACTGTAATCACTGCTATTAGGGAGACATTCGTTAAAAATACTGTGCTACCTGACAACAAAGAGACACGAGCTACCATACTGTAATCACTGCTATTAGCGAGACATTCGTTAAAAATACTGTGCTACCTGACAACAAAGAGACACGAGCTACCATACTGTAATCACTGCTATTAGGGAGACATTCGTTAAAAATACTGTGCTACCTAACAACAAAGAGACACGAGCTAACATACTGTAATCACTGCTATTAGGGAGACATTCGTTAAAAATACTGTGCTACCTGACAACAAAGAGACACGAGCTAACATACTGTAATCACTGCTATTAGGGAGACATTCGTTAAAAATACTGTGCTACCTGACAACAAAGAGACACGAGCTAACATACTGTAATCACTGCTATTAGGGAGACATTCGTTAAAAATACTGTGCTACCTGACAACAAAGAGACACGAGCTACCATACTGTAATCACTGCTATTAGGGAGACATTCGTTAAAAATACTGTGCTACCTGACAACAAAGAGACACGAGCTAACATACTGTAATCACTGCTATTAGGGAGACATTCGTTAAAAATACTGTGCTACCTGACAACAAAGAGACACGAGCTACCATACTGTAATCACTGCTATTAGGGAGACATTCGTTAAAAATACTGTGCTACCTGACAACAAAGAGACACGAGCTACCATACTGTAATCACTGCTATTAGGGAGACATTTGTTAAAAATACTGTGCTACCTGACAACAAAGAGACACGAGCTAACATACTGTAATCACTGCTATTAGGGAGACATTCGTTAAAAATACTGTGCTACCTGACAACAAAGAGACACGAGCTAACATACTGTAATCACTGCTATTAGGGAGACATTCGTTAAAAATACTGTGCTACCTGACAACAAAGAGACACGAGCTACCATACTGTAATCACTGCTATTAGGGAGACATTCGTTAAAAATACTGTGCTACCTGACAACAAAGAGACACGAGCTAACATACTGTAATCACTGCTATTAGCCCCCTATACATTACCAAATTAAAGTTAAGGACAATTTAATGCCCATTGCTGGCGCTCATTGCCGGAACTCTTGCATGAAACATTTTGTCTTATCAATTGATTCCATCTGGAAATAAATACTAATGCACTTGCAAATGCAACGCGACGTCTGATTGGATAACGTCATAAATTTGCGACAGTATATCCTGCCATATACCTTCCAAAACAGCTATCCCCTAATTGGTTCATAATGCAATAAAATATAGTCAGCCATAAGTTAAGCATCACCTGACTGAAGTGTGGCATAACTTTTCTAATTTATTAACTATTTTTTCCTCATTTGGTCTCAAGACAAGCTGATGCCTCTACACTAAACATCTATCGATAAATTTATTTTTACATGTATCATGTTGTCTTACGAACCGGTTTTATCACACTACTATGCACGATTTTGAAACACCAGTTTGCTTCACATGCTTTATCTAGTTATGCACGGACCCCATTATAATGTTTTGGTGCATGGTTGTACATTGATGAAGTGATGGCTAGAAGAAAACTTTCTGAAGCCCAAAAGTAGCAAATTGTGGGCATGAACAATGCCGGTCTTAGCACACAGAATATTGCTGGGCAATTCAGGGTGAACCAGACAATTATTGTACGATTTTTTCAACGTTATCGGGCTGACGGAACTGCATCTGAACGTCAACGCTCAGGACGACCACGTAAATCGGACGAGCGTGAGAATAGATATCTTGAGCAACTGACACGTGCAAACCCTACATTGACGGTACGTAGACTTTGAGACCAGTGGCTAGTGCATGGACCAATATCAATTCGAACTGTTACAGGGTCACTAAATAGAGGCGGTATTGAAGCGAGAATATCCATAAAGCGACCACTGTTGACGCCCAGACATAAAAGAGTTCTGTCTGAAAATTTCAGATTCATATTTCTAAAAGAATAAAAGTTATGGATGTGTAAAGAATGGCATGCTATATAGTGATAATGCAAAAAATTAAAACATGCGATTAACTATCTCTATGATCCTATATAACTGACATGAAACCTTAAGTTCGACAGAATCGGTTGGCCATAATTTGAAAAAAATATGCCTAGATTATTTCTGCGTTTATTTGAATTCAAAGTAAGCACTTTGGGTTAAGCTGTGACACTTTTAAGGGTACACCCAAAAAGAGGGGTTGGTGTATACAGGACACCGTAGAAATTTAACTAAATAACCAAATGGCATTCTGATATGTTCAGCAGACTAAAGGAAGACTCGGGTAACAACATATTACAAATTGGTTGTTCTTCTGAAGATATTTGTACACGAAAAACGTCTCTGAAATCATGTTTGTGTGATGCTTAACTTATGTCTGACTGTATAGTAATGTATTTGTTTATTTACAATAAACATTGTTCAAAATACAATTGTACACAGGCTCTTACCTAATAAGGCATCAGAACATATGAATATGGAGATCATTGAAACAGCTAGCACTAATTCAAAACTTGTAGAGAGAGAGAGAGAGAGAGAGAGAGAGAGAGAGAGAGAGAGAGAGAAGCAGGCAGAGGGCTGTGTTTGAGATTCATTTAACAGAACATGTGGAAAAAAATGACTCAAATACTGCATAGATGCGAGGTGACCCTAAATAGCATAAACATATTGAAATGTTCAGCCATTTAAAACATTATTACAAACATGTTTGCATGTTAAAAGCAAAGTTCCTTGCTATGCAGTTTAAACATCAACAATGTCGAACTTGTGCATACAGTAGGTAGAGTTAGTGATAAATGAATATTTCTTTTTCTATTTAAATTCACCTTGACTCGTCTTGCTTAAATATGGTTATGATAAACAAGTTTCACAGAAAAAAAAAAACTTTTTGAATAACCTAAATCAGCGTATGCTTAGGCACCCATATGAAAAACTTTAGTTAGTAGCCTATAGCTAAGGTCAATTATTTTCATCTGTCTATGTTTATACGACTGTAGGCTCATTTCATCGACCATCTTTAAAGTCTTATAGAACTCAGCATTTTTTTGTTCTTAGCTCGTGGATTTGGAATAATTCAGTGGTAGGGCACATTGCAAAGTTTTCAGTATGAGCTACTAAAGCGAACCCTGCACACTACTATGATAACAATGTTTTAAACATATCCTCCCAAGCAAATTGGCGTAGCTCCCATTACACTGTTACGCACGTACGTAATAAAAATGGTAACATAAAGGGAGGTCACCGAATGTGGTAAAAGTGATTTCCATACCAAAAGGAACTGCTCTAAAGAAAAATTTCACTCACTCTGGGAGCAAATTATTACCTTTAAGAGAAGTTCCCATTTTAAAAAGGGACGCAATTGAAGAGAATCACTTCTTGTTCCAGTAGACTATCCTTGATATGCGTAATTTTTCAGCGTTCTGGCTACGCCATTGATGTAGTAACAAACTCTGTCCAGATCGTCAATACATTTGTTACAGAAGAGAAGTAATACATTCAGAATGTAAGAATAAATAACAAGCCTGTCTACTCGCTCCTGGGAAATATCTTTCATCCGATGAAATTCATGTTATATATAGAGAATCTTACATGAGTGCTCATGTTTTATTGAATTTATTAAACGAGTAAGGAAAAAGAGATAAAATGCGAGGCTTGCCGAGCATTTTATCTCTTTTTCGAAACGAGTTTAATAAATTCAATAATACAAGAGCACGAATGTTAGATTCTATTTATCATATGACAAATACTTTGAAACCTGATTTATGGCGTTAAAACGTTATAATTTTGTCATTATGTACACAACGTAGTTATGGACGTCATAACGTTTCCCGTAAATCTATGAACCACTAGTGGTCTATCGATTTTATTGCATTGCGTTATTTCACTCCCAGATGCGACGTCATATGATAAATATATTTTGGTAGGTCATTTAAAGACACGTTCTGTTGTGAAAACTTTCACATAATTTTTATAGAAGATTATTTAAAAAGCCAAAGTAATCACACAAAGAAAAAAACAGCCACGCTCATTGGCAGTCCTAGTCTTCATTCGGTCAAGTATGGGTTTTTCTACTTTGGTAGAGGATCACCTTGTGATAATTTTATGCCAGTGGGTTTTTAATTCTGACCATTGGTTTCAGAGGTGTTTGAAGTTTACATACACTGTTTTGGATGGATCAATTCGTTTTAATTTTATTGGTAGATGGTAATCTAGTGAAATGTTTCTGCCTAATTATTTTCAGTAGAAGATATGTGTAAAGTTTCTAAAGCGTACATATAAAAGAAAACAGCCACGCAACCATATTTCGATTGATCAAATTCGTTTTAGCATTTTTGAGAAGTTCACCACCTTATTCACTTTCTGCTCAATTGGTTTAAATTCTGGTCCGTGGTTTCAGAGAAGAAACAGCTGATTGTTTTTCTTTAAGTCTATCCAAACATGTGGCCCCCGGGGGAATGTCATTTGTGGCCCCACCAGCATTTTTAAACAAACTTGGTACCTATTTCTGACTGAAAAGGATGCATGTATTTTCTCCAAATAGTTAAATATGTCTGTACAGTGTTCCACAATAAACCTGCTTATATTGCTTAACTGATTGCAGATTTATCCGTTCTTAAAAGCCATCTGATAAGGATCCACAATGCTTCCACTCTAATTGATAATACATGCTTCACAATCAAAATGTTGAACTTTTACCCTTAAAGCGCCAATCACGACTTCAGCAGACGACAAATGCAACGTCTTTCTCAATTTACGAAAAAATAAGGTATGATATTTCCTGATTTCTCATGAAATATCATGCCTAATTTGTTATCTTTGAGAAAGCGGTAAAATTTGAAATTGTCGTCTGCTGCAAATTGTAGGTGGCGCTTTATGGGCTAACAGAATAAAAAATGGGGAGGCGTGTAGCACATAAACTACTCAATATGGCTAGCGTTAATCATTTACCGCCAGCATGATTCTCTCCTCTTCGTAGCAAATAAACTACTCTGCATGGCCAGGTTTAATTACTTACCACAAAGTTGATTCTCTCCTCTTCGTAGCACATAAACTAATCGGCATGGCCAGGGTTAATCACTTACCACCAGCATGATTCTCTCCTCTTCGTGGCACATAAACTACTCGACATGGCCAGGGTTAATCACTTACCACCAGCATGATTCTCTCCTCTTCGTAGCACATAAACTACTCGGCATGGCCAGGGTTAATCACTTACCACAAGCATGATTCTCTCCTCTTCGTAGCACATAAACTACTCGGCATGTCCAGGTTTAATTACTTACCACCAGCATGATTCTCTCCTCTTCGTAGCACATAAACTACTCAGCATGGCTGGGGTTAATCACTTACCACCAGCATGATTCTCTCCTCTTCGTAGCACATAAACTACTCAGCATGGCCGGGTTTAATTACTTACCACCAGCATGATTCTCTCCTCTTCGTAGCACATAAACTACTCGGCATGGCTAGGGTTAATCACTTACCACAAGCATGATTCTCTCCTCTTCGTAGCACAAAAACTACTCAGCATGGCTGGCATTAATCACTTACCACCAGCATGATTCTCTCCTCTTCGTAGCACATAAACTACTCAGCATGGCCGGGTTTAATTACTTACCACCAGCATGATTCTCTCCTCTTCGTAGCACATAAACTACTCGGCATGGCAAGGATTAATCACTTACCACAAGCATGATTCTCTCCTCTTCGTAGCACATAAACTACGCAGCATGTCCAGGTATAATTACTTACCACCAGCATGATTCTCTCCTCTTCGTAGCACATAAACTACTCAGCATGGCCGGGGTTAATCACTTACCACCAGCATGATTCTCTCCTCTTCGTAGCACATAAACTACTCAGCATGGCCGGGTTTAATTACTTACCACCAGCATGATTCTCTCCTCTTCATAGCACATAAACTACTCGGCATGGCTAGGGTTAATCACTTACCACAAGCATGATTCTCTCCTCTTCGTAGCACATAAACTACTCGGCATGTCCAGGTTTAATTACTTACCACCAGCATGATTCTCTCCTCTTCGTAGCACATAAACTACTCAGCATGGCTGGGGTTAATCACTTACCACCAGCATGATTCTCTCCTCTTGGTAGCACATAAACTAATCGGCATGTCCAGGTTTAATTACTTACCACCAGCATGATTCTCTCCTCTTCGTAGCACATAAACTACTCAGCATGGCCGGGGTTAATCACTTACCACCAGCATGATTCTCTCCTCTTCGTAGCACATAAACTACACAGCATGGCCGGGGTAAATCACTTTCCACCAGCATGATTCTCTCCTCTTCGTAGCACATTAACTACTCGGCATGGCTAGGGTTAATTACTTACCACCAGCATGATTCTCTCCTCTTCTTAGCACATAAACTACTCGGCATGGCTAGGGTTAATTACTTACCACAAGCATGATTCTCTCCTCTTCGCAGCACATAAACTACTCTGCATGGCCAGGTTTAATTACTTACCACAAAGTTGATTCTCTCCTCTTGGTAGCACATAAACTAATCGGCATGTCCCGGGTTTATCACTTAACGCCAGCATGATTCTCTTCTCTTCGTAGCACATAAACTACTCAGCATGGCCGGGGTTAATCACTTACCACAAACATGATTCTCTCCTCTTCGTAGCATATAAACTACTTGGCATGGCTAGGGTTAATAAATTACCACAAGCATGATTCTCATCCTTTCATGGTACATAAACTACTCGGCATGGCCAGGGTTAATTACTTACCACAAGCATGATTCTCTCCTCTTCGAAGCACATAAACTACTCGGCATGGCCAGGGTTAATCACTTACCACCAGCATGATTCTCTCCTCTTCGTAGCACATAAACTACTCGGCATGGCCAGGGTTAATCACTTACCACAAGCATGATTCTCTCCTCTTCGTAGCACATAAACTACTCGGCATGTCCAGGTTTAATTACTTACCACCAGCATGATTCTCTCCTCTTCGTAGCACATAAACTACTCAGCATGGCTGGGGTTAATCACTTACCACCAGCATGATTCTCTCCTCTTCGTAGCACATAAACTTCTCAGCATGGCCGGGTTTAATTACTTACCACCAGCATGATTCTCTCCTCTTCGTAGCACATAAACTACTCGGCATGGCTAGGGTTAATCACTTACCACAAGCATGATTCTCTCCTCTTCGTAGCACAAAAACTACTCAGCATGGCTGGCATTAATCACTTACCACCAGCATGATTCTCTCCTCTTCGTAGCACATAAACTACTCAGCATGGCCGGGTTTAATTACTTACCACCAGCATGATTCTCTCCTCTTCGTAGCACATAAACTACTCGGCATGGCAAGGATTAATCACTTACCACAAGCATGATTCTCTCCTCTTCGTAGCACATAAACTACGCAGCATGTCCAGGTATAATTACTTACCACCAGCATGATTCTCTCCTCTTCGTAGCACATAAACTACTCAGCATGGCCGGGGTTAATCACTTACCACCAGCATGATTCTCTCCACTTCGTAGCACATAAACTACTCAGCATGGCCGGGTTTAATTACTTACCACCAGCATGATTCTCTCCTCTTCATAGCACATAAACTACTCGGCATGGCTAGGGTTAATCACTTACCACAAGCATGATTCTCTCCTCTTCGTAGCACATAAACTACTCGGCATGTCCAGGTTTAATTACTTACCACCAGCATGATTCTCTCCTCTTCGTAGCACATAAACTACTCAGCATGGCTGGGGTTAATCACTTACCACCAGCATGATTCTCTCCTCTTCGTAGCACATAAACTACTCGGCATGTCCAGGTTTAATTACTTACCACCAGCATGATTCTCTCCTCTTCGTAGCACATAAACTACTCAGCATGGCCGGGGTTAATCACTTACCACCAGCATGATTCTCTCCTCTTCGTAGCACATAAACTACACAGCATGGCCGGGGTAAATCACTTTCCACCAGCATGATTCTCTCCTCTTCGAAGCACATTAACTACTCGGCATGGCTAGGGTTAATTACTTACCACCAGCATGATTCTCTCCTCTTCGTAGCACATAAACTACTTGGCATGGCTAGGGTTAATTACTTACCACAAGCATGATTCTCTCCTCTTCGCAGCACATAAACTACTCTGCATGGCCAGGTTTAATTACTTACCACAAAGTTGATTCTCTCCTCTTGGTAGCACATAAACTAATCGGCATGTCCCGGGTTTATCACTAAACGCCAGCATGATTCTCTTCTCTTCGTAGCACATAAACTACTCAGCATGGCCGGGGTTAATCACTTACCACAAACATGATTCTCTCCTCTTCGTAGCATATAAACTACTTGGCATGGCTAGGGTTAATAAATTACCACAAGCATGATTCTCATCCTTTCATGGTACATAAACTACTCGGCATGGCCAGGGTTAATTACTTACCACAAGCATGATTCTCTCCTCTTCGAAGCACATAAACTACTCGGCATGGCTAGGGTTAATTACTTACCACAAGCATGATTCTCTCATCTTCGCAGCAAATAAACTACTCAGCATGGCTAGGGTTAATTACTTACCACCAGCATGATTCTCTCCTCTTCGAAGCACATAAACTACTCGGCATGGCTAGGGTTAATTACTTACCACCAGCATGATTCTCTCCTCTTCGAAGCACATAAACTACTCAGCATGGCCAGGGTTATTCACTTACCATCAGCATGATTCTCTCCTCTCCGTAGCACATAAACTACTCAACATGGCCAAGTTTAATCACTTACAACAAACATGATTCTCTCCTCTTTGTAGCATATAAACTACTTGGCATGGCTCGGGTTAATAAATTACCACAAGCATGATTCTCATCCTTTCATAGTACATAAACTCCTCGGCATGGCCAGAGTTAATACCACAAGCATGATTCTCTCCTCTTCGAAGCACATAAACTACTCGGCATGGCTAGGGTTAATTACTTACCACAAGCATGATTCTCTCCTCTTCGCAGCAAATAAACTACTCAGCATGGCTAGGGTTAATCACTTACCAAAAGCATGATTCGCTCCTCTTCGTAGCACATAAACTTCTCGGCATGGCTTCGGTTTATCACTTACCACAAGCATGATTCTCTCCTCTCAGTATCACAAAAACTACTTGGCATGGCTAGGGTTAATTACTTACCACAGGCATGATTCTTTTCTCTCCGTAGTACATAAACTACTCAGCATGGCCAGGGTTAATCACTTACCACAAACATGATTCTCTCCTCATCATAGCACATAAACTACTCGGCATGGCTAGGGTTAATCACTTACCACAAACATGATTCTCTCCTCATCATAGCACATAAACTACTCGGCATGGCTAGGGTTAATCACTTACCACAAACATGATTCTCTCCTCATCATAGCACATAAACTACTCGGCATGGCTAGGGTTAATCACTTACCACCAGCATGATTCTCTCCTCTTCGTAGCACATAAACTACTCAGCATGGCCGGGTTTAATTACTTACCACCAGCATGATTCTCTCCTCTTCGTAGTACATAAACTACTCAGCATGGCTAGAGTTAATCACTTACCACAAGCATGATTCTCTCCTCTCCGTAGCACATAAACTACTCGGCATGGCTAGGGTTAATCACTTACCACAAACATGATTCTCTCCTCATCATAGAACATAAACTACTCGGCATGGCTAGGGTTAATCACTTACCACAAGCATGATTCTCTCCTCTTCGTAGCACATAAACTACTTGGCATGGCTAGGGTTAATTACTTACCGCCAGCATGATTCTCTCCTCTCCGTAGCACACAAACTACTCAACATGGCCAAGTTTAATCACTTACCACAAACATGATTCTCTCCTCTTTGTAGCATATAAACTACTTGGCATGGCTAGGGTTAATAAATTACCACAAGCATGATTCTCATCTCTTCATAGTACATAAACTACTGGGCATGGCCAGGGTTAATTACTTACCACAAGCATGATTCTCTCCTCTTCGAAGCACATCAACTACTCGGCATGGCTAGAGTTAATTACTTACCACAGGCATGATTCTTTTCTCTCCGTAGTACATAAACTACTCAGCATGGCCAAGGTGAATAACATACTACAAGCATGATTCTCTCCGCTTCGTAGTACATAAACTACTAAGCATGGCCAGGGTTAATCACTTACCACAAACATGATTCTCTCCTCATCATAGCACATAAACTACTCGGCATGGCTAGGGTTAATTACTAACCACAAGCATGATTCTCTCCTCTTCGCAGCAAATAAACTACTCGGCATGGCTAGGATTAATCACTTACCACCAGCATGATTCTCTCCTCTTCGTAGCACATAAACTACTTGGCATGGCTAGGGTTAATCACTTACCACAAGCATGATTCTCTCCTCTTCGTAGCACATAAACTACTTGGCATGGCCAGAGTTATCACTTACCACAAGCATGAGTCTCTCCTCTTCGAAGCAAATACACTAGTCGCATTGCTTGGGTTAATCACTTCCATCAGCATGATTCTCGCCTCTTCGTAGCACATAAACTACTCAGCATGGCCTGGTTTAATTACTTACCACCAGCATGATTCTCTCCTCTTCGTAGCACATAAACTACTCGGCATGGCTAGGATTAATCACTTACCACAAGCATGATTCTCTCCTCTTCGTAGCACATAAACTACTCAGCATGTCCAGGTATAATTACTTACCACCAGCATGATTCTCTCCTCTTCGTAGCACATAAACTACTCAGCATGGCCGGGGTTAATCACTAACCACCAGCATGATTCTCTCCTCTTCGTAGCACATAAACTACTCAGCATGGCTGGGTTTAATTACTTACCACCAGCATGATTCTCTCCTCTTCGTAGCACATAAACTACTCGGCATGGCTAGGGTTAATCACTTACCACAAGCATGATTCTCTCCTCTTCGTAGCACATAAACTACTCTGCATGGCCAGGTTAAATTACTTACCACCAGCATGATTCTCTCCTCTTCGTAGCACATAAACTACTCAGCATGGCTGGGGTTAATCACTTACCACCAGCATGATTCTCTCCTCTTCGTAGCACATAAACTACTCGGCATGTCCAGGTTTAATTACTTACCACCAGCATGATTCTCTCCTCTTCGTAGCACATAAACTACTCAGCATGGCCGGGGTTAATCACTTACCACCAGCATGATTCTCTCCTCTTCGTAGCACATAAACTACTCAGCATGGCTGGGGTTAATCACTTTCCACCAGCATGATTCTCTCCTCTTCGAAGCACATTAACTACTCGGCATGGCTAGGGTTAATTACTTACCACCAGCATGATTCTCTCCTCTTCGTAGCACATAAACTACTCGGCATGGCTAGGGTTAATTACTTACCACAAGCATGATTCTCTCCTCTTCGCAGCACATAAACTACTCTGCATGGCCAGGTTTAATTACTTACCACAAAGATGATTCTCTCCTCTTGGTAGCACATAAACTAATCGGCATGTCCCGGGTTTATCACTTACCGCCAGCATGATTCTCTTCTCTTCGTAGCACATAAACTACTCAGCATGGCCGGGGTTAATCACTTACCACAAACATGATTCTCTCCTCTTCGTAGCATATAAACTACTTGGCATGGCTAGGGTTAATAAATTACCACAAGCATGATTCTCATCCTTTCATGGTACATAAACTACTCGGCATGGCCAGGGTTAATTACTTACCACAAGCATGATTCTCTCCTCTTCGAAGCACATAAACTACTCGGCATGGCTAGGGTTAATTACTTACCACAAGCATGATTCTCTCATCTTCGCAGCAAATAAACTACTCAGCATGGCTAGGGTTAATTACTAACCACCAGCATGATTCTCTCCTCTTCGAAGCACATAAACTACTTGGCATGGCTAGGGTTAATTACTTACCACCAGCATGATTCTCTCCTCTTCGAAGCACGTAAACTACTCAGCATGGCCAGGGTTATTCACTTACCATCAGCATGATTCTCTCCTCTCCGTAGCACATAAACTACTCAACATGGCCAAGTTTAATCACTTACAACAAACATGATTCTCTCCTCTTTGTAGCATATAAACTACTTGGCATGGCTAGGGTTAATAAATTACCACAAGCATGATTCTCATCTCTTCATAGTACATAAACTACTGGGCATGGCCAGGGTTAATTACTTACCGCCAGCATGATTCTCTCCTCTCCGTAGCACATAAACTACTCAACATGGCCAAGTTTAATCACTTACCACAAACATGATTCTCTCCTCTTTGTAGCATAAAAACTACTTGGCATGGCTCGGGTTACCACAAGCATGATTCTCATCTCTTCATAGTACATAAACTACTGGGCATGGCCAGGGTTAATTACTTACCACAAGCATGATTCTCTCCTCTTCGAAGCACATAAACTACTCGGCATGGCTAGGGTTAATTACTTACCACAAGCATGATTCTCTCCTCTTCGCAGCAAATAAACTACTCAGCATGGCTAGGGTTAATCACTTACCAAAAGCATGATTCGCTCCTCTTCGTAACACATAAACTTCTCGGCATGGCTTCGGTTAATCACTTACCACAAGCATGATTCTCTCCTCTCAGTATCACAAAAACTACTTGGCATGGCTAGGGTTAATTACTTACCACAGGCATGATTCTTTTCTCTCCGTAGTACATAAACTACTCAGCATGGCCAGGGTTAATCACTTACCACAAACAAGATTCTCTCCTCATCATAGCACATAAACTACTCGGCATGGCTAGGGTTAATCACTTACCACAAACATGATTCTCTCCTCATCATAGCACATAAACTACTCGGCATGGCTAGGGTTAATCACTTACCACAAACATGATTCTCTCCTCATCATAGCACATAAACTAGGGTTAATCACTTACCACAAGCATGACTCTCACCTCTTCGTAGCACATCAACTACTAGGCATGGCTTGGGTTAATTACTTACCGCCAGCATGATTCTCTCCTCTCCGTAGCACATAAACTACTCAACATGGCCAAGTTTAATCACTTACCACAAACATGATTCTCTCCTCTTTGTAGCATAAAAACTACTTGGCATGGCCAGGGTTAATAAATTACCACAAGCATGATTCTCATCTCTTCATAGTACATAAACTACTCGGCATGGCTAGGGTTAATTACTTACCACAAGCATGATTCTCTCCTCTTCGAAGCATATAAACTACTCGGCATGGCTAGAGTTAATTACTTACCACAGGCATGATTCTTTTCTCTCCGTAGTACATAAACTACTCAGCATGGCCAAGGTGAATAACATACTACAAGCATGATTCTCTCCGCTTCGTAGTACATAAACTACTCAGCATGGCCAGGGTTAATCACTTACCACAAACATGATTCTCTCCTCATCATAGCACATAAACTACTCTGCATGGCTAGGGTTAATCACTTACCACAAGCATGATTCTCTCCTCTTCGCAGTAAATAAACTACTTGGCATGGCTAGGGTTAATCACTTACCACAAGCATGATTCTCTCCTCTTCGTAGCACATAAACTACTCAGCATGACTAGGGTTATTCACACACCACAAGCATGATTCTCTCCTCTTCGCAGCACATAAACTACTCAGCATGGCCGGGGTTAATCACTTACCACCAGCATGATTCTCTCCTCTTCGTAGCACATAAACTACTCAGCATGGCCGGGTTTAATTACTTACCACAGGCATGATTCTCTCCTCTTCGTAGTACATAAACTACTCAGCATGGCCAGGGTTAATCACTTACCACAAACATGATTCTCTCCTCATCATAGCACATAAACTACTCGGCATGGCTAGGGTTAATCACTTACCACAAACATGATTCTCTCCTCATCATAGCACATAAACTACTCAGCATGGCCAGGGTTAATCACTTACCACAAGCATGATTCTCTCCTCTTCGTAGCACATAAACTACTTGGCATGGCTAGGGTTAATTACTTACCGCCAGCATGATTCTCTCCTCTCCGTAGCACATAAACTACTCAACATGGCCAAGTTTAATCACTTACCACAAACATGATTCTCTCCTCTTTGTAGCATATAAACTACTTGGCATGGCTAGGGTTAATAAATTACCACAAGCATGATTCTCATCTCTTCATAGCACATAAACTACTCGGCATGGCCAGGGTTAATTACTTACCACAAGCATGATTCTCTCCTCTTCGAAGCACATAAACTACTCGGCATAGCTAG
Source organism: Loripinus fragilis (assembly GCA_964019695.1). Classification (NCBI taxonomy): domain Eukaryota; kingdom Metazoa; phylum Mollusca; class Bivalvia; order Lucinida; family Lucinidae; genus Loripinus; species Loripinus fragilis. The sequence continues at coordinate 10,784,211 of OZ026527.1, forward strand.
AGTTAATTACTTACCACAGGCATGATTCTTTTCTCTCCGTAGTACATAAACTACTCAGCATGGCCAAGGTGAATAACATACTACAAGCATGATTCTCTCCAGCATGGCCAGGGTTAATCACTTACCACAAACATGATTCTCTCCTCATCATAGCACATAAACTACTCGGCATGGCTAGGGTTAATTACTAACCACAAGCATGATTCTCTCCTCTTCGCAGCAAATAAACTACTCGGCATGGCTAGGATTAATCTCTTACCACAAGCATGATTCTCTCCTCTTCGTAGCACATAAACTACTTGGCATGGCTAGGGTTAATCACTTACCACAAGAATGATTCTCTCCTCTTCGTAGCACATAAACTACTTGGCATGGCCAGAGTTATCACTTACCACCAGCATGAGTCTCTCCTCTTCGAAGCAAATACACTAGTCGCATTGCTTGGGTTAATCACTTCCATCAGCATGATTCTCGCCTCTTCGTAGCAATTAGACTACTCGGCATGACTAGGGTTAATCACTTACCACAAGCATGATTCCCTCCTCTTCCTAGCACATAAACTACTCAGCATGGCCAGGGTTATCACTTACCACCAGCATGATTCTCTCCTCTTCATAGCACATAAACTACTCAGCATGGCCGGGTTTAATTACTTACCACCAGCATGATTCTCTTCTCTTCGTAGCACATAAACTACTCAACATGGCCGGGTTTAATTACTTACCACCAGCATGATTCTCTCCTCTTCGTGGCACATTAACTACTCGGCATGTCCGGGTTTAATTACTTACCACCAGCATGATTCTCTCCTCTTCGTAGCACAAGAACTACTCGGCATGGCCAGGGCTATCACTTACCACCAGCATGATTCTCTCCTCTTCGTAGCACATAAACTACTTAGCATGACTAGGGTTATTCACACACCACAAGCATGATTCTCTCCTCTTCGTAGCACATAAACTAATCAGCATGGCCAGGGTTATCACTTACCACAAGCATGATTTTCTTCTCTTGTAGCACATAAACTACTCAGCATGGCTGGGTTTAATTACTTACCACCAGCATGATTCTCTCCTCTTCGTAGCACATAAACTACTTGACATGACTAGGGTTAATCACTTACTACAAGCATGATTCCCTCCTCTTCCTAGCACATAAACTACTCAGCATGGCCAGGGTTATCACTTACCACCAGCATGATTCTCTCCTCTTCGTAGCACATAAACTACTCAGCATGGCCGGTTTTAATTACTTACCACCAGCATGATTCTCTCCTCTTCGTAGCACATAAACTACTTGACATGACTAGGGTTAATCACTTACCACAAGCATGATTCCCTCCTCTTCCTAGCACATAAACTACTCAGCATGGCCAGGGTTATCACTTACCACCAGCATGATTCTCTCCTCTTCGTAGCACATAAACTACTCAGCATGGCCGGGTTTAATTACTTACCACCAGCATGATTCTCTCCTCTTCGTAGCACATAAACTACTTGACATGACTAGGGTTAATCACTTACCACAAGCATGATTCCCTCCTCTTCCTAGCACATAAACTACTCAGCATGGCCGGGTTTAATTACTTACCACCAGCATGATTCTCTCCTCTTCGTAGCACATAAACTACTCAGCATGGCCGGTTTTAATTACTTACCACCAGCATGATTCTCTCCACTCTGTGGCACATTAACTACTCGGCATGTCCGGGTTTAATTACTTACCACCAGCATGATTCTCTCCTCTTCGTAGCACATAAGCTACTCGGCATGTCCAGGTTTGATTACTTACCACAAGGATGATTCTCTCCTCTTCGTAGCACATGAACTACTCGGCATGGCCAGGGCTATCACTTACCACCAGCATGATTCTCTCCTCTTCGTAGCACATAAACTACTTAGCATGACTAGGGTTATTCACACACCTTAAGCATGATTCTCTCCTCTTCGTAGCACATAAACTACTTGACATGGCCAGGGTTATCACTTACCACAAGCATGATTTTCTCCTCTTCGTAGCACATAAACTACTCAGCATGGCCAGGGTTAATCACTTACCACAAGCATGATTCTCTTCTCATCATAGCACATAAACTACTTGACATGGCCAGGGTTAATTACTTACCACAAAGATGATTCTCTCCTCTTCGTAGCACATGAACTACTCGGCATGGCTAGGGTTTATTACTTACTACCAGCATGATTCTCTCCTCTTCGTGGCACATAAACTACTCAGCATGGCTAGAGTTAAGTACTTACCACAAGCATGATTCTCTCCTCTTCGTAGCACATAAACTAATCGGCATGGCTAGAGTTAATCACTTACCACAAGCATGATTCCTCCTCTTCGTAGCACATAAACTACTCGGCATGGCTAGGGTGAATCACTTACCATAAGCATGATTCTCTCCTCTTCGCAGCAAATAAACTACTCGACATGGCCAGGGTTATCACTTACCACAAGCATGATTCTCTCCTCTTCGTAGCACATAAACTAATCGGCATGGCTAGGGTTTATTACTTACTACAAGCATGATTCTCATCTCTCCGTAGCACATAAACTCCTCAGCATGGCTAGGGTTTATTACTTACTACAAGCATGATTCTCATCTCTTCGTAACACATAAACTACCCGCCATGGCTAGGGTTAATCACTTACCACAAGCATGATTCTCTCCTCTTCCGACTCAGGGCCTCCAAGGTCAACATCCATCCCGTCTCCCTCTTCTCTGATCGCTTCATTATAAGCAGGAGGGTCGGACTCTGTAGATGGCCATTTTGAAACATTCAGGGACTTCGAGTCTTTTGATTCTCCTCCTTCAAAACCAGTGTTAACAAGACCTTAAAATAATGGCTATGTATCAGTATTAACAGGAGGATATACAGCCCCAGTAAGCAAAAAAGATCGGGCAACTATCAGTCCGCCAGGGATACGCCATCCGATGCTGGCTGAGGTATGTCTGGGTTTGATATTATCGGATGTAACGGCTGAAAAGGCCTGAATTCAAAAAAGGGCCATGATTTCCAAATTGGTACTTGGCCTGTATTTAAGAATGCTTTACCTTTCTTTAAGTGTTGAATGAAACTGATGCATCCCTTAACGGAAACTAAAAGAGGACAACGACATTACATCGTCCCATAATCTATAGTATACACATATCCATGTAATATAATCGACTAAAAAGGGTAGCTTTTGCTTGTTTGGGTTTGTTCTGGGATAATTGTATTTGTCTTAAACACACATCCGAGTTTGGTTTGTCCGCCCCCACCCCTACCTACCTAGAACCCTACCTCTTAGCCCGAAAAACCGTGTGGTGTTTATGCTGGGAACCTGCTTATTTAACAATAACCACTTTTTATAGACAGAAACTACAAGGCACCAAGAGAAAAACACACAGAGAACAGTAAATTTCACTAAAAGAGCCCTGTTCTACTATTAATTTCACACTTTGTCAATTTCATACTGAATTATTGGTACCGATTCCTTACAGAAGTGGCATTTAGAACTGACAGGTGTTTTCAAAAGTCCCTTTCATTTATATAGATCCTATGTGTAACCACGAATTTTAGACCATTTGCCCATTGATTTTTCACTTGTGCTGTTTTGTCAGTCAAAAGATTCACCAGAGATACGACTGAAAGTGTCCTTCGTTTGAAAAAATGACATGCCAAACTTCTAGCAAGGCACCAACGCAGAGTAAATCATGATCTTTGTCTCAACCTCCATGTGCTGTTGTTAGCTGCTGACACACTTTCATCACGCGAAAAGTCATTCAGCATATGTGAGATTTATTTCATTGAAATTATAAGGCAATAACTTCTGTTTATCTAAGGACATTCTAATGAATAATCATATTCATCAAAATGAATATTCGTATGCATTGTCCCATATCATTTATAGCTGAGGATAAAACAAAATATTTAAATTCAAGCAACAAAAGGACAACAGCTCCTCTATAACTTAGGATATTCTGACAAACATTCATGTGCATAACCACACATTGGTAGAAAAAAATCCGTATAAGTTTCATGAAATTCCATCCTTGCTTTCTAAGTTATGGCTGAGGATGGAAAAAATCATTAAAATATATCAAAGGGCAATAACTCATCTATTCACGGATTACATCCTGATGAAACTTCACATGCATAACTACAGCATGGTCATATATAATAAATATAAGTTTCATTAAATACATCCATTGCTTACAAAATTACGGCTGAAGACGGAAAAAATCTTTGAAATTTGAGCCAGGTATGATTTGGGCCATATTTGGCCCCCTCTCAAAATTTATTCGAATGTTGTTTTTTCTGTTAGGCACCATATCCACAAGACGGAACTAAAAAATTAACATGTTACGACATGTACAAGAAAAGTTATAGCCATTGCTTTTTCCCTTCCATTTTGACCATGATTTAATCAGATTTTAGGGGGTATGTTTACGTTTTGCACTATTGTATGAGCGTAGGACATTATAAGAAAACCGTAAGTATCAAATTTTATCAAACCGGTCTCGTAAAAATAATTGCAACATAAACTTTACCAGTTTGTATATATATATATATATATATATATATATATATATATATATATATATATATATATATATATATATATATATATATATATATATATATATATATATATATATATATATATATATATATATATATATATATATATATATATATATATATATATATATATATATATATATATATATATATATATATATATATATATATATATATATATGCATGCATAAAGGGGCGATAACTCTGTATATTTTGCGGTAATTGATGGATTGCAGAAACAGGTATCATATAGTATTGCTATACCACATATAATGCAATATTTTGTATTATTAAGTAATTATGGGTCTGTTGTCTGTTGATAAATATCATATTGCTGAATCATTTGATTATGCAAATCAGTATTTATTATCGCCATCGCATGATAATCGGTTGCTATGGTAACGGAAATAGTCAAAGTGTCGCAAAAACATATAGATTCTGAAAAAAATCAAAAACTTTACAACCTAAATTAATTGAACTTTGTTTGTTGGATAGGTGGTATTGATCCAATTATGCAGATCATTTCTGTTTGGCTGTCGCATGAAAATTGTGGTTGCTATGGTAACGGAAATAGTCAAAATGTTGCAAAAACATATTGATGCCAAGATAATTAAAAGATTCCTCAAACTAGCTTGATGAAACTTGGTATGTAAACCGGTGTGAATATGCTTATATACGCAGTATTTGTTTTTTCTGTCACGTGAAAATTGTGGTTACTATGGTAACGGAAATTGTCAAAATGTGTCAAAATATATGAATCCTGATACATGTACCTCAAAAACTATTCAAGCTAGCTTGATGAAACTTGTATGAGAAAAAGTGGCAATGTGCTGAAGAAGTCTTTGAAGTTTTTTTGGCCAAATACTTTCAATATCCAAACTGGTAGGGGACTTATGTGCTGCAGTGGCCAATAGTTTTTCAGTCATGTCGTGACGGGTCTTCCTGGGTTTAACCAGTACTAAGCAATAGAGTGTCTTGCTCAAGGACACAACGCAGTGGTCCCGGTGAGCCTGTGACCCGCAACCCCTCGATCTCGAGTCAAGCACTATATGACTGAGTGGCTCCTTCTATACTGGGTCCGAGTACAGACCTATCAAATATAAACACTGTAAACGGTATCCAAATAATTAAGCCTTATTTCAATGGTTAACGGTAAGGTCGGACGCGAACTTGCAGGCGTATGTCGCCGATGCGGCATCCATGTACACCAAAAATACAGATTCCAATACCACATCCGCCCTCACTGATTGATATTCATCAAACTTTGCATGTAGTCCGCATACAATTAAAAATAAGTAACTCCACCAACCCTGCCAGCATTGTCGGATCCGGTTGCTAACAATTATCGGAACCACGCATTAAGCGTGTGCGATATATAGAGCAGTTCTTATTCTTTTGCGCAAGCACGGAAATACATGTTTTTTCTCGAGTATGGAGAGTATGCAGTGATGCTTAGCATACAATTGATCAGCGAATGCTCATGTGAGCCTGCGCATATGCACAATCTAGTCAGCCACTCAGACACATGAAAACAAATTAAGATAAATGGGCATATTGCTAACTGTGTGGGACTCGCTGTTAGATAATATAAAGGCACGAGATACTGTAATACATGTACGGACATACATAAGAGTAGTAATGGATGCCACTCTGGCCTCAATTTTTTTATGGCCATTCACAAGTGATTTCGTCCAAAAGAAAAACAATCTTTTTCAGGTACATGTTTTAAATGGTGCTTTAGTGACAGAGAGTAATATAGACTTTTTGTTTGTTATGAAATAAAAAAAACTTACTGTATAAAATGATCGCTGTTGCTTTTTAATTGCAATGTTTGTTTACCTGTACAAAGTGTGATCATCAAATTGAGGTTAGCTAAAGAGCAGCAATTAAAGTCGGTGTAGCTATAATTCAACAAAAACGTGGGTCTGATCTGAGTTCAAACTGTTTGCAAATACCATTAGAAGACCGAAAAGAGCAAATCCATGAATATTTGACTGCAGCATCGATGTGTTTGCCGCGCCCGATCAGGATCTAAACTGTTTGCAAAAATTATCAGCAGAAGACCAAAGCAGATAGAGTTAAAGCCATGAATGTTTTACTTTAACCTCGCTCCATAGGGTCTTATGGTTGTGATATTTGTTTTCTTTAAAGTTAAAGTGCAATGAGAGAATGCTTTTACAAGACTAAACAGATGTGCATCCTTGCAAAGCCGTCGCTGGTCACCAATCCGATAAAAGTAATCAAAATAATAATAAATCATATAGTGTTTAATACTGACAATTATTGGGGTTTTCCCACGTCTGATATACACCAGGCTATATGCCTAAAGCATGGTCTGAGCCTTCCTGTACGTCCCAACTCTGTGTGTAAGTAAGCAGCTAATGCTCTGATATACACCGCAGCTATCTAGTGAGGCTAAATGCATAAAGCATGGTCTGAGCCAACTCTTTGTGTACGTAAGCAGCTAATGCTTTGATGTACACCGCAGCTATTTAGTGAGGCTAGATGCCTTAAGCATGGTCTGAGCCTTCATGTACGTCCCAACTCTGTGTATGCGTAAGCAGCTAATGCTCTGGCGATAGTGTACAATTGAACAGGCTTGTCTAAGCCTTAGTTGCTCCAGTGACATTTGTCACTGCGGTTCCTCGCATACGTGATAAGTACTGGAATATCAGGAACATATGAAAGACAGTTTCTCGTACAGCGCATTGCATCTCGAAGAAAAAACGAGCTGTGGCACCCACCCCTCTCTCAAAAACACGTACGAGATTGATGAAAAGATAAAAAAAAAATACAATGATAAAATTGTTGTGCTCGGATATAGCATTTGATTGTTCTCTTAGAATCTCGAAACGCAATGTTTTGGGCCAGTCCATCAATCTGTAAGGAGTATAAGATCGCGTGGGCTAGAAACAAGACCCAACTTGTTTGAGATTGCAAATTTTCAGGAGCTGCTTTCAACGATGACACACTGCATGTCACTTACTTCGAGATGTATGAAAGTGTTCTTATCATGCACATCGGCCGTGTGAATTTACACGGCAAAGTTAGACATTCGGTAGAGGAACTACACAGACAGAATCAACGCTTTGCATGCTTTATTTTCGTGTGTCGATTTTTTAAATTGATTTGCGAAACTGTCATTCTCTCTTGATATTCCACAAGTGTCACTGACAGACAGACAGACAGATAGATAGACAGACACACGCACGAACGAACGCACGCACGCACACACTAAGCTCGACAGTTTCTAACTACATATATGTATTTTCTCTGATCATGCGTAGAAGTAAAGATGTTCCAATAATTTATCATTCTTTCCAAAACAAATAGAACCTAAAAATCTTAGCATAGTAGGTTTAAATTGTCTCACGATTACAATTTTGACAGACTTGCCTTTAACTGGAAGTCGATGTCAGCAATATGCGAACAGACAGAGAGCTTATTATTTTGTTTTGGTTTTCTCACATGGTCCGGTACATGTAGGAGCGGTCTAACATTACACCCGACTAATCTAATTGTTAAATCAGTGGACTTTTACAAGATGTAAAGTTGTTACGTGATTGGCCCTCGACTTCGCGAATATTGCGCACGTTGTACACATTTACTGACCCTTGTGTACATATGGTACCTCTGTGAAAATTAAAAAAACAACCCACTCTAGCCCGATTTCACCTAGAGTATTTCGAAATAATAAAGGAAAGTTTTTAACATCAACTAGCGAAAAATGAAAATAGAAATCTCATAAAAGGGTAATGCGTCATGCAATGCTAAGTTACACCCAGAAGGAGTCCGGATTTTAGTGCGTATGCTACAACTGCAGTTGCATTTATTCACGTCAGCAGGAGTTGTCCCCTTAAAATCAAAGCAGAAGAAATGTTTACATCGTAAGGTCGTGCATATATTAACCAGTTTGGAGGAAAAACGAGTGAGATTTGTATCAGATATTTATAGCTTCTAACATTTCTGGTAAAAAGACCATGTTCTGACGTTCGTAGATCTTCGTACTTCTTCGCAAAGCATTCGGTAGCACGAGCGACGTGCCCAGCAACGGTTGCAAACAGCTCGATGACGTTAGTTTTTTTTCACAAAAGTTAAAAAATAGATGTCAGCGCAGGCATGTACACAGCTGATTTTTTTACACAGAGCAGATAATCATAAAATGTATAATCATGCTGAAAATAAGCTGTGTACACGGGTGCGCTAGGGTATTTTGAAGCCCATTTTCGTGCAGAAAATAGGCGAAATTTTCAAAAATCGGCTTATAAGGCTGGGTTTGGGGGCTTTAAAAAGTACGAGAAACACCATCAATGTAGATAATTCTGGGTGTCATGACAGTTTAATGACTTTTATTTCATTTGGCGGAAAAATAGAAGAAGAAAAGTAAATTCTAAATTTAAAAAAATATGGGGGCCAAATATGGCCTAAATCATACCTGGCTCTTTAGGCAATCAAAGGGCAATAAAACCTCTATAGCTGATGACACACTGATGAAACTTTACATGCATAACCACAATATGTTTATATATATTCAGTATAAGTTTCATGAAATTCAATTCCTTGATTACCTAGTTATGGCTGAGGACAGAAGTATCAATCAGACAATCTAAGGACAATAACTCCGCTATAACTGAAAACTGTAATCAGTTAATGTTTTAAAAGACTGTCTCTAAATCAATTTGTATCCTGGCTGTTAGCTGTGTATGCATATGGTGACGCATTACAGAAACTATTAGATTAATTTTAGTTTCTATTCAGCATAGCTTTCGTTGTTCAATCACCAAAACTGTCAATCACATCAAGTTAGAGCTTGGGATCACTTGCTCAACCAATTATACATACACATTTTTATAATAGTAACTTGATCTGACGTACTGTATCACGCCGAGTGGATGAGGTCATACCATCGGATCACCCGAGACGCGAAGATTCGAGGGTGATCCAATGGTATGGCCTCATCCACGAGACGTGATATTGTACGCCAGATCAAGTTACTATTAAAATTTCCGATTATTTTACAGTAACAGAGAAAAAGTTTGCTATTGTATTGTATCGCCCTAACCGCTTGATAGTTAATATATTTCATTTTGTGGCTTGAATAATGAAGTTTGAGAAAAGTATAGTGTACACAGTAAGTAAGAAGGCAAATATCAGGAATCAATACAATCAAGTTCCACACCTGACCCAGGACATCACATGGGAAAGTGACAAAAAAACAGGAAAACTTCACATACAAGCGAGCCAAGAGGTCAGCCCTTTCCCAGCAGGTGACGAACAGACAAGATAGCATGGCAAACACGAACAATACATAACAAATATGACCCACAAAAGAAGCACCGCCTTGGGACGGTCAGAAAATAATATGTTTATTGGAGGGCTTAAACTGCTTTCACAAAAACTTCTATGAGGTATTTTGGCAGCCCAATGTCTAATGACAGTACTGCATTAAATAGTAATGCATTTAAAGTAGCATATATAACTGTAACATCAAATAGGTTTATTGTTTAAACGCATACTAGTTGTTTCCTCCTTTTAAAAATGTTTTAAGGCAATCAGCATGTTGCTAAATAAGAGTTAGGTATAACTTGGTATTTGCAAAATAGGATTTGAAACTATAATTATGGTAACGTAGTTAACATCACTGTCATTTCGCATGTTATATTATGTAGTTTCAAAAAGGTATTGCAAGCGATATTTTCCTGCTGTGTGGGGAGGGGGGTATAGTCTCTAATAGCGATCTAATTTCATTTGAGCTTTTACTATAACAGACTTTTAATTTTGGTACTAACGTCAGTTTTTCTTGTATATACATCATTTTGAAGCTAATTCAATCTCTTTAAAATTTTGGGTCAGAGTCTATGCTCCCAAATCAACAAGTCATCAGTAATATAACCACAAATGACCAAACAGTACATGTGTATACCAGCTGGAAATCATAGTACTCCACTTTCAAGCTTTAAAGACATATGCGGCTATTTCCAATACGCACCTTTCCCGCGTCTGCAAACGGGGAAAGTTGTCTGGGTCCTGTCTTTCGACCCTTAACGGATTCGGACCAACACAGCTTCCGATATTCTTATGTCATATCGGTGTTCCGACATTTCTTCACAAAATAACTAATTAAAGTGTGGTCGAAATATCTATTGACATTTTTTCAGAAATGATCGCCTCAGCACTAAAGACAGATAAATGTAGCTCAGTCGAAATCAAACGAAGTACACAATAACCCTGGTTACGAATACGATAGTGGCCGAGTCTATACTATTTATATGGTTATTTAGAGCGGCGCACGACCTGACCTCGTGGCTTAGTGGTTAGCGTGTCTGGCTACAAAGCCAGAGGACCAGGATCGATTCCCGGATGCGCACATATTTTCAGTGTGTTTTTTCTTTCTTTTTTAACATTTTAATGCTAAATTACTTCATATACTAGTAAAATGGCATCATCAAAACGAACGAAATGGTCATCCCCGAACTTTTTATATTGAATTACGCATGAAACCTATGGGGGTGGGGTTACATTTGGCCCTCTAGAAAGAGAATTAGTTCGGTGACCCCAGATTTTTATTATTTTTTCTGAAAGGTATTATAATAGTCCATGAATTAAAAATAAATTTTCAAGAATTTCAATATCAGATTTTTTAATACATGATTTATTCTAAAAACAAATTCCAGTTTTTGACGAATTGTCAAAATATATCATGCAGTATCTTGTCACAGCATGGGATAACAAGTAAACATGCACAGTTTCTTAAAAGTTTGAGGTCATGGGCAGTAATTTAAGTTAAAAGAAAGAAGCTGGCTGAAGATTACAACCGTTTTAGCTCGATAATTAGGACTAGTGTTATTATTTTATATTTCTTTGAAAATTGGTCAAATGCTGTAAACTTCAATATGAGATTCTGAAAAAATAAGCACGGTGACATATCCTTTTTATTTCATAAATGGATAGCCCATGCATAAAACAATCTGTATGCAAAGTATTAAATTTATTTCAATGTGGGAAGTATTTAGTAGCATATGTCCTTAAATAAGCTGGAAAGGGGTACGTCTCTTTGTTACGTCACTGTGACGTTTAAATGTCAAGAAAAATGTAGACATATTTTTTCTTAATAAGGATATATTTTTCTACAAGAAAATGTATGTTTGACATTTACCAAAAATGCACACGGAATGGCCTACATTACTGTATTACCTATAGTAATGGCTGAGGACGGGAAAAAATCATTGAAATTTAGGCAATAAAACAGCTATTACTCCGCTAATACTGATGGCTACCCTATCAAACTACACGTGCATAACCCCAAAATGGTAATATATATTCAGTATAAGTTTCATGAAATTCCATCCATAACTTATTGCAGAGGACGGAAAGTCGGGAGGACGGACAACACCAAACCAATATCCCTCCGCCGTCAGCGGGGGATAAAAAAATATACAGAACAATAGCAATATTTCATGAAATTAGATAAGTTTGTACCATTAGGAACTGGAAGGCCACCATCTGGGTGTGTTGTTCCTATTAGATAGCTAAATACCGAGACCGCAGAACAAACACGGTTCAAAACGTTTATTTTTATATCTAAAAGTCAAAGCGCACATATTTCGAAAATATTTAACCGGCAGTAGTTTTAACTTGCTCTGTGTTGATATTTTTGTCAAGCACACTTTGTGTTCTTTATATTGAAACCAAAAGATTTTAGAAACAAAATAAAGGGCAGATAACTCTTAAAATCTTCCCATGGGATACATGTAGATTGACTTTAGCTTTGCGTTGACTTTATGATTTATTTTAATTGAAAAACGAAGATAAGTACCCTGAGAGTAGTAACCCAGTCAGCACGTTAAGTCGTGCAACAATCGGACAGCCAGCGAAACGCCACCAGGATGGCGTTTCGCTGGTGGGTCGATAATGGCCCGTGAAGGGATGCTGGCTGGGAATCAATCGATTTCGCGATGATTAACGCGATACAGTGAGAAAATCTTACGGCATCGACAATATATAGGTGATTGAGCTACCCCCTCCCCCAACTTCGCAAGCCAAGGGTACTAACTCCACTTCGTACGCGTAAGGAACGAAGAGGAGTTAGTACCCTTGGCTTGCGAAGATGTCCCCCCCCCCACCCCTCACTTCTTGTAAACTAGGGGTAATGGCATCGGGAATAATTCCCTTGAATACAGAACAAAACGAGTCAACTTTTTGCGCGACGATATGTTTTATACATTATTTGCTCCAAATAAAGCATTTTTTAATACTCAGTAGGCAGATTTCGTGCTCCTGTAACGACTCAATTTACAGTTAAAGTATAAAGAAAAATCACAGAGAGACCCATTTTTAAACGTTTAACCCATATAAGCGTAGCGTCCTTTTTATGGGACATTGTCAAACAGTGCAGACACAGATGAGGCGCCACAAAACGTGGCGTCTGATCAGGGTCTTCACTGTTTGCTTACAGAATTTTCTATTAAGCTTTGATTAAAATGAAAACTACCAGCCAGCAACCCTTAAAACGGAAATGGACTGGCCCAATTGATAAGAGTTGGATATACCATTCGGCTCAAATGGGTTAAAGTGACTAGGTCTGTAATTATGAACATTTCCGGGATTTTTTTTCTTTTCTTTTTAAATTGTTCGTAAAAAAGAATTAAGTTATGCATTCACAAAACATCTGTGCACTATAGCTGAAAACTGCATGGAAAAAATATCTTATAAAGACAGGTGTTTTTTCTCTTGTTGGTAATTATTTGCGTCCCACCAGAAATTCTAGACAATGAATTTCTAACATAAATGCTGTTGTTTTGATAGTGATGATTTGTTAAGGCCTATAAACATGGTAAAATGTACATGTATACCCGGATTTCATCTATATTACCGTGTTCTTGAAACATAGAAACGTTTTTTCTAAAACTAGAAGATCAAAGTTACAGACTTCAGCGCTGGAGCCAAACACTGAAAGTTGTTTTTTTATCAATTTTATCTAATTGGTTTATAAGAAGAACAACCCAAGTGTAAAATTCTGGCATTTATTATACTTTTTCCGTTGCCATGTTAGCAAAAATGGCCGGTCTCCAAAATGGACATTTTCCTATTCTCAGCCTATTTTGGCGGCCATTTTTATTACCATAGCAACGGTAAAAGCCGAATCAATACCAGAGTTTTACACTTTGGCTATTTGGCTATTGCTCTAATAAATTGACAAAAAGAAACGACCGAAAAGCAAATTTTATTTTTGGCCTCATAGGGGGGGGGGGGGGGCAAAATAGCCTCTTAATGCGCGCAGCTCTTTCTCTATTATATAGTCAAAGTTTTCCGGATGCAAAAATCAGTTATCGCACCATATATTTTAATAAAAAATAAGTTGGCACCAAATCGTTAACTTGTCAATTCATAAGGTCCTCTATTTTCTTTCGTTTTTTCCCAAAATACTTAAAATTTCGCCTTTGTACAAACACTTACTCATTTTGAGCGTTCGCTGCGTATGTCAATGCCAAGTTCCTTTTCGTCAAAGATCAAAACATCAAGTAGTCTTGAATTCTAGTTCCCAAATAGTATTATTCAGTAGAATTTATCTACGCATTATGGAGTAATGATGTCATGCTACACACTTTCAAAATGACCCTCGTATAAACTAAATCGCCATGAAATAATTGTTCTGATATGCCTTGTTTGAGAAGTTTTAAGCCGGCAATGTATCTGCGTTAGCATTTTGAATTACTGAAAAACACATTTAGGCCAAATATCACTCAATGACACTTTTTATTTCTAACTACCAAAACTCGAAGTAAATACAGTCGCCGGCCAAGCCCCTTCAGAGTGTTCAGTGTCCTTGAAAACATGTAATAACAAGATTTTTGAAGGGACCATATTAGTGCCATGCGACTGGGATTCGCGGTTTTGGTGGGTATTCATCTATAAACTTTGAGTAAAGTACGCACATAAGACTGTAGATCAAAACGAGTTCCCCGACGAACAAGAGCAAAGTCCTAACTTACCTTCAGGTAAAGGGGCTTTCTTTATTTCCAAGTCTACAGGATAACTGAAAGTAATAAAAAATAAAGATATAATTTTTTGATTGCGAGCATTGATTATATCCGATATGTTTGGTAAACCCGAGGGAAGCCAAATGCGCAAGTTTGGAATGTGCGTCCAACGACGACACAGATCAGCCTGCTCATCCGTGCAATCTGATTTGAGTATTCGATGGGCACTCATTGGGGGTAACTTCTTCAGGTGGAAAACTTATACTATGATCAAACTGTGCGGATGCTCAGACTGATTTGAGTAAATACCATATTGGATAGTTACAAGTAACATTGGGTTGCATAATTTTTAAATAATTAGCTGCGCACGCAATGGCTTTGGGTACTGAGCTCGCATGTCGAAATGGCGGGAGTGCGAGACGTCAGCATTGAAAGAGAGTGATGAGGCGGGAAAATGAACGTCACGTAAGTAAAACGCAACGTAATTTCCGTTTGCGTCTTGAAGAGCAAACACAAACGTAACAAACATGTATAAAATTAAGGATATTTGAAAATGGAGTTTGAGCTGTAATAAACTGCATACGGTAAATGATGCCAAATACGACAAAGCACAGATCTCCTGCAAAAGTTCGAACTAGGAGGGAGGACATGTCAGCTTTATTCTGCGATGAAATACCAACAAGAGATGACTCGCCGTCGCCTATGGTATATCAAGGTAGGAGAACACATACACGATCGCAATTTCCACAGAAAAACAGGACAAAATCTGCATCGCCGGTTTCACTCAATGTTAACGGCTCATCTAAAACGCGCGTATCATCAGGACGTAGTAGTGCTAGACGGATGACAGTTCATGAGATATCAAAAGCATTCGATGAAGACACGGTTAGTCGACCTATTATTCCAAAAATGCCTTCGCAGCAAACATTTACAGATCAACTCACAACCCCTGTGAGGTTGAAACGCAGTCAATCAAGTCCTGCACCAGACATCGGTGTTGAACCGTTCTCTGTTGTCTCAAGGAATATATACAATCTATGGCAAAATAACCAGTTTTGCGATGTCAGAATCACGGCAGGGGGACGACAATTCCTCGCTCATAAACTTATCATGGCTGCATCATCATGTGCTGTGTTCTCAAAAGATGAGGATCATCAAACACCAATAGCTGTTGAGTTGGATATACAGAACGTTAGTGCTGATGCAATGAACGATGTTCTGAAATTCTTCTACACCCACCGAGTGTCCGTGTCGGGTCACAATGTAGATTCATTCCTGAAGATTGCCAGAGATCTCAATATCCGAGAGATTGCCGCTAAATGCAAGGAGTTTCTGAGGGACGTTAACAAGGAAAACTTCATCTACAACAAGTACATAGCTCATAAACACGGGCTTTTGGACATTGTAGAATACATTGATAAATTCTCAAAAGAAAATGTTCTAGAACTTGCAAAATTGCAGTCATTTATTCGGAGTGAATTCCAATTAGTCTACGACACTATATCTTCGGGTTTGCTCAGTACTGCTTCTGAGCTAGATTTATTCCTCGCGTGTGCATCCTGGATTGACTTTAATCGCACTGAAAGGCTCAGGTACACCGTCCCATTAATGGGCTTGATAAGATTCACAAATATTTCGGCAGATAAACTTGCATCAGACGTGGAGCCAGTACAGTATATCTTTGATGTTCCGGAATGTAAGGACATGTTGTATAATGCATTTAAACATCATGCACTTCTTCACGAATTCATGCTTCCGTCAAGTAAAGAGGAACATATGCCAGTCCAACAACACACTAGCGCCTCCATTGTCAGAGCACACAGTCAAAACGACCAACTGTCGAAATCTAGTGCCTCCATTGTCAGAGCACACAGTCAAAAAGATGAACTGTTGAAATCTAGCGCCTCAATTGGGCGAGAACGAGTTCAGAGTGAAGCTCGAGTAGACTCAGTTGTTTCTAAATCAAGCACACCGCTAGATGTTTCGTTTAGGCAAAGATTGAACCCAGTATCTTCACATGTTGTATCACTACCAAGACCACACTCAGCCCACAGCGTAAGAGACACACAAGACGAACTTTCTATTACTCAGTCGGAAAGTTCAAACGACGATGAAGTGAAGTTCGATCTCCCCTCCCCACCTAGGTCGTGTGTCATCTTAGTAATGGGAGGTTTGAACAACTTTGATAGCGGTGACAATGGTGATAAGAGGATTGGTGATATTTCACAGATAGTTCAGCAATATGAACCCACAGTCAATATATGGTCCGCTCTTACTCATCTTCCGTTGCCGCTTCACCACTGCGGGACAGTGTCACTTGCTGGCTACATTTACGTTATAGGCGGCACAAGACCAAATTACCATGGTGATTTATTGGAGGTGACAGCAAGTTGTCATAGATACGATCCTACCACTAATGACTGGAAAAATGCTGGAAGATTGCAGACCCCGAGATCAGAGCTCGCTGTAGTAGTCCTGAACAACGTGATTTACGCCATCGGCGGCGCGGACAGTGATGGTAATAGCCTCAACAGTATGGAGTTCTATAACGCTGAAGATGATAGGTGGTACTATACGGCGGCCATGAATGATGCTCGTGTTGGATTGACCGCAGCAACTCACAGAGGTGAAGTAGTTGTACTAGGGGGAATGCTGGGATTACAGGAAGGCTATTTATTGGACAGCATAGAATCTTACAATCCGGCTACAGATCGATGGACTATCAAATCACCATTTCCAATACCAGTATGCCACGCTAGCATGACGGAAATAAACGGCTTACTGTATACTGTCGGGGGATACATGTTAACTGAAGGAAGTAATGCTCTAAGCCTAGACAATATATTCCGTTACAGGGAAGAAGATGATGTTTGGGAGACATTTGTATCACTACGTATACCCAGACATGATGCATTGGTTGCATCCCTTGGATCTCGACTTTACGTCATAGGAGGTATTAGCTCAGCCACCATAGGAAACGCGTTGTCAAACGTCGAGTGTTTTGACGTAGAAACGGGGTACCATATTGACGGCATCGCCCCTCTACCAACACCAGCTTATGGCTGTAGTGGATGTGCGATAGCTTGGGACTTTTGAATGTTTTCTCACTAGACATACGAACAATCTGGTTTAATATGTCAAAAAAAAGTTTATATTTGTGCAAATATGTAGTTGGTCATTTTTGCAAATGAAAAAAATGCTATTCAATAAATTAGCCCCGGGAATATAAAACTTTTTTCATGCTCAACTCAACTGAGCATGACATTTCAATTGCTCAAAAAAAACCTAAAACACCGAACAATAAAGAATTTTTAGCTTTAAAACAGTCGAATGTTGTATTTATCCTGCTCATAAATGTAAAATTGTTGGCATTATAACATTAATGGACAGGATAAATTTTATACTCAGTTGAGTTGAGCATGAAAAAAGTTTTATAACCTCGGGGCTAGGCATTCGTTTTCTTAAAATACTGTTTGAGACGTCAACTTGAGTGCAGGCACCCATTACTATTTTCTTATAGATATGATTACTTTTGTGAGGCGAAATCGTCCCTTTTATGCAATACCACTTAGCTCTAGTTTCACCATTCCAGTATTTATTTCTTAAAATAAACATCATTTGTGATATCAATTATGCACTCATTAATATTTTTAATGAATATGATTACATTTGTGAGGTGAAATAATCCCTTTGATACGAGGCTACCAATCTAGTTTTATCATTCTTAGAACTAACTTGTACGCCTTGTCAAAACTCGACGAGCCTGCACACTTACACCGTATAGCCAGAACTTTTCCTGTCCACACATACAAAGTATGATGTTACTGGCATCACGATGTACAGTATTTTCTTACCCTTACTGCACATGTAATAAATAGAGGATATAAATTTACTTTTTTGAGGTGAATGCCAAATATATTTCATCGATTGTGTTGAAAACATCAAAATTTTCACGAGTGCGTAGCACGAGTGAAAATCTATGTTTTCAACTCACGAGATGACATATATTTGGTATTTACTGAAAAAAAGTAAATCAATTTTTATTTTTATTTTATACTTTTTAGAAGATTTACGGTTGATCAATTAACCATGCTTCAAGCCGAATCACAATAATATAAAAGAAGACAAAGGGGTATTTGTGACAGAATATCTGGATCAATCTATAGTCGTCGGTAAAATAAATTTATTCGCCGTCAAAGTGCGACGAAAGTGATGTCATAAGTGACGTTATTTATGTTTGATGCCCCACTCACTGAAGCAGGAGGTCTTGGATGTTGAAAATGCAAAATCGAAAAATTTAAGCAAATCTGATTTATATTGGTACCAAAATGATCCCCATGTTCTAACTAAGAAAATGCATAGCCACACTTGATGTTTTTGTTCACAAATAAGAAAGTTATACGCGTTTGAACTTTCAAAGTTGACTGCATTAAGGGAATGGAAAAGTCAGGGGCAATCCAAAAACCGCTTCAGTGAAAATATAGGCTGATAGTAATTGATATCATTTCACTAGTGATTAATATCACTTTTATTTCATTTTTATATATGCATTGATTTCACTGCTAGGTGTAAATTCTAACACACCTCGCCTATATAGCCAGTGGTTAAACTCGGTGATTTATTGGTTGATAAATCACTGCACGGACTGGGCACGGACCGGCGTGACGGCATTTAGTCGCCAGTTTGATTTTCATGACGTCATCTATCACATACGGCATGGTAACGTTAACAATAGACGGCGTAACGTCGTTTTCACAACTACTTGACATTCAACATGTATGTAAAAATACGCATTTCAGTCTAAACAAGAGTTGCGGGAAATTCTAAGAGTCTGTTCAAGATGGCGGCATCGTTACAGACTATGAAGGATTGTTCATATTTTTAATCTTTTTTTTGTGTATGAATTCGCGCTGACAGTGATTTGTTGCTTAATATATCACTGTCTGTCGGTCAGTCGTAAGCGGATAAATCATTCGCGCTTCGCGCTCATGATTTATTCACTTTAACGACTGACCTCCTGCCAGTGATATATTAAGCAACAAATCACTGTGAGCGCGAATCTATTTCTTAAACAAAAAACCCTGACCGCGATAACAAGAACTTTAAAGAAAACTTCTCTGAAACCAATTTTCAGAATTCAAAATAATTTGGTAGATATGATCACTGGATAGTCGTCTACAAGTATAGCCGAAAAGAATTTGATCCGTCAAAAAACATGTCCGCCAGAGGGGCGTGGCCAGTTTCCCTATTATACCTATGTAAAAAAAAACTTACACATCTCCTCTGAAACCATTTGTCAGCATAGTAAAATAATTTTGCAGATATGATGGTCACTACATGTAAATGACCCTCTACAAAGATAGCTAAAAGGACTTTATCTGTTTAAAAAAACGCGTGTCCAGTTTCCCTTGTAAACCCAGCAATCAGAATTTAAAATGATTTGCCTGAAATGGTAACTGTTAGATCCTCTACAAAAATAGCTTTAACGAATTTGATCTGCTAAAAAACATGGCCGCCACGGGGTGTGGTTTAACCCTCGGTCTCGAGTCAAGGACTCTACCACCTCACTCCCTAAAAGTCATACCTAGGGAGTGAATCCCGACCCTCATCTACATGTAGAGTGCGCATTCTATAAACTGACTCGGGTACGCTACTGTAAATTGATTTGAAGGAGACTCGCTTGTAAAAGCGAACCCCAGTGAGACTAAATTATTTTTTTATGGAATATTTTAGATTAATGGGATAAAATTGGCAAATTGATCAGCCCATCCCCTTATACATCTGAACTCCATTTCAAGACATCCTTGATCCGCCCCCTGGAGGATCGTTTATGCCAAATTATTTTCAAACTGGTCCAGTAGTTTTGACATGTGTACATGGACCGAAGTTCTAGCTCCTGTGAACAAACGTATCTAATCAGGATCTACGTTATTCACTGTTCCGTTAAATTTTAATTAAGAACTAAAATCTTATTCAACAGCCGTCGTCATAACGTAACGTCAATCTAACATTACGTTGACTTATCATGACAGTCGTTTATTCGCGACGTCGCTAGACAACGCATTTTACGCGGATCGGCAGTTCATTAAGGCGTGGCTCGAACTCGAGTGGTAAGGAATATATCTCAACCTGCGGCCCCATTTCCAATCATGAGTGAATTCGACCAAATACTGAGCTTGATAGTCAGGCTCTTCAGTAATACAAGAATGAAACAATCTGCTTACCTGGTTCCAGCCATGTTGTTATTAAATATATAGATCGCTGCAGTGAAGTTTCAGTCCAGTACTTGAGAATCAATAGTCTTCCCTGATATATTAATTGCTGTCTATAAATCCCTGGAGATTAATGAAATTGATACCTGAATAGTGATGTCATATATACTCAACTACAAAAGAAACCCTCCCGTTTTTAATTAGTCCAAGGTTCGTTATAAATTTGGTTGAAATTTAGAAGTTGGTCGCAAACAACCCAATTAAAACAAAGCAAAGGAAAGGACCTTGGACAGTCTTAATGAAGGATTGCCCATAAAAATGGACAGAGAAAAATTTCAAAGAAAATGATATTTCTTTCATGAAAAAGATACTAATTTTAACTTTCAAATTATACGCACAAGTGTATTTCGCATTAAACAAGTACCTATCAAAAATTATGGGTCGAAAAAACTGTTTTTGCTATTCAACATATAGGAATTAGAAAAAAAAGTTTTACTGAAGTGCTTCCCTCCCCTTCCCCGTGACCAAACTAATCCTTTTGCATACAATTGTGGTTTTACATTTAACACATCATATAAAAATGGCATGATTGGTCACGGGGGGTGGGGACGATGTCAAAATGCTCAAAAACAAATTATTATAAAAACGTATTTGGAACTTATTTTGTACAAACCTGTAGGTAAATATCATTTTACAGTGGCATGTATCAGGGCTTTAGTTATGATTGTGTACCAATTAACTAATCGTCTTATTTCTCAAACAAAGCACATGTTGTGGGTACTCATAAGAACCGTCGCAATGAGACGGTTGTTTTGAACACCAAATTATAGGTTAAATCTGATGAGTAAGAAAATCTTTACAATTTTACACTAAAAACTGTGCTTAACTAGAATATGTTGTATGCAGTATGCAGGTATTATACACCTCAAGGAACAGGTTGAACTGAGTGCACTTGAAATATAACAGGTAATAGTCAAAAGTTATGCACAGCATACTTATTTAGAAGAAAAGATGAAATCTTCACAACCTCAATTTTATGCAAAGTTATCCATTTCGTCTCAAGTTTTATGCCGCAAACACTACAGCTGCTTTCCAAATTTTTCATAGATAGCGATTTTGTCATAATTATTTACATACCCTATACTTGTTTGCGTGTGTGTTATAAACATATGCTTTGTTTGATGTATGATTTTTTTCTGCCACTACACGAACGATATATCTAGTTATAGAGAGTAACAATATTGATTGTTCTTGAAGATTTTTGTATCAAGTTTTAACTTCTGAAAAAGTTGGTTATATTTTAGTAGATCAAAGTTGCTTATCAAAACTCTATTTCAAATTAAGGGCTAATAAGGAGAGCGACAAAGAACACTGTGTGGTCATTTATAATGCCATGTGTACCAAGCATTGTGAATATACTTTCAGAATTGAAGCTATTGGGTGTATCAACAATTAAACACTTGATTGACTTGGGTGTATGTGCACTAGCGGGTTGTACAAATTTTATAACTTAACAAAATGACTTTTAAAAGATGTTTTAAGCGCATTTTTGGATGTTCAAAATTAATGCTACATATTAAGTGCCCTTTATTAGGAGAAAGACCAAAAGGAAAGTACTGCCAATTAGTAAGAATGGACCAAGTGGGTTTGAAATTGTATTAAGATTGGGAAATGTCATCTTTTAAGATGAATCCACACTCCAAACCTATTCTCATCGAAAACCCAGAATGTCTGGTATCTGAAACACGAAAATGTTTATGCACATTACATTGATTGGTGTGTAAAAAATCCACTGGAAGGGGGCTATCTCATGACTTTTAAGGGGTCCCCCAGCTTAAGCTTGTAAATGAAATAATCACCAGTATGCCATGAGACAGTCCCCTATCTACGACTCCCAGTGGATTTTTACACACAGATGTAACATCATCATCTTGGATGTTGGAACTGTTTTGAGAAGTTAGCAGGGATGTTCCTGAATACTTTTCATCGGGATTAGGATTTCGAAAAAATGACGTAGTAAAAATCATCGCAAAAAAAACAGGTCTAAAACATTTCAGCTGGAGTTAAATTGTTAGTATGATTCAAACTTTTAAGTTTTACATGAAACTTTATTTTCAAAACGATGTGCCTGACTCCTGAAATCATGATAAATCCTAAACTATATCACCTTCCTTTTTTCTTTCCCATGCTAATACAGGTGTGACAAAGCCCTCCGTTTACCCCACAGATTGATAGTACTGATGTTTAATAGGACTATACCACATTGTATTTTTTCCATTAAAACAGGTAAAAACGATTAATGAAATACTGCAGTTTTAGGCAATTAATGTAATATACCTGTATAAAATACCATTACCTGGATTAGTTCATATTTTTGTTTACAAAGATTCTCATCTATCTTTGAATCAACTGTACGTCTTGTCAAACGTATGCGAAACACGCGCGTCATTACCAATTATTGACCAAAAAAATCCCCAGTTCTTAACATTACAGCTTACACATGGGGTACACGGGGACAATGAGGGACATAAATATAGTAGAGCTATCTCCCTTATCCAAACAGCCGTACATCGCGAATGCCCAATGCGGTTTTTCTTTCATAACGGTCTCCAACTGTGTCATATTGACACATTTCTAGTTTTACAATAATATAAAGATATGCATATTGGCGATCGAATACGTTTTTTTTTGCAATAGGAAAATCAGCGCAATACAGACTAAACATAACTCATGATTAAGACATGAAACCCGATAATTTTGTGAGGGATCAGTGATGCACGGACCCAGAGAGGAGGTGTTTGTGTGGGGGGGTGGAGGTGGCCCGGACTCACCTTGAAAATCACAAGTTCTATAGGGTTGAGCAATTGAGTTCGACCCCACCCTCCCCTGGAAAATGTTGGACCCCCTTTCGATGCAAAAAGTACAGTTTTCTTTGAAAGTGAAAGATGAACCCTCTGTAAACAAGTTGAGGACGTTGAACCCACTGTAGATAAGCTTGAGGACCAATAAGTTGACAAAGCATTTTTTTTGTCATATTCTGTCCTCCCCCCACCCCCTAAGACGAAAATTACTGGATCCGCGCATGTCATTCATGCTTTTTAGTGAGCTTATAAAGGTATGTCCATGATGTCAAATATGCTTGGCGTAAGTATATACTGGACAGTGGAAGTTTTCTGAAATAAAACGACCAGTACATGTGGAAAAATTGTTTGCAGCTATCAGATAAACCTCAAAGCTTGCAAAAACATATAAACTAGCACTTTGAGAAGGTATTAAAAAGAGCTTTTTTGTCAGACTGACCTGGACCCCCCTGACGAAAATTCCTGGATCTGCGCATGTCCCGTTAATCTAAAACCGTAAAATATACCTTCGAAAGCAGACAAAAACTAACGGTAACACGACAAGTGTCTCTTACTCAATGTAAATTTCGGACGTAACATTATTTCGGCATCGGCATTGTTTGCACTGTAAAATGTGGGAAAGCAGGCGTATTTTCGGCTTCTAAAATAGTCCAGCCCTGCTTTCATGAGATAATGTAGTCATATTTGTATATTTTAAGCCTTAGAACATGAAAGGTGTCGAAATAATAGCCTCATGTTTCGTTATGGATATATTTACACCAAAACCCAACAGTATCAGCCATTTTAGGGAAACTCGGGGTCATATTATGGATTTTTGCGGTATTAGGGAAGCATTCAAGAAATTATTTGGTATGTATTTGAAGAGAGGGAAGATCGTCTTCTTCAGAAATAATGTCATTTATATTATATTCATACATTTCTAATATAGGATTTTACAGGGCCGATTTTACCCCTTGTGAACTTAGCCCTTTGGAATTCAAATTTTAACATATTGCAATCTTTGTCAAGATACCATTTCAACATCAGAACTGTCAATATATGTTTACAATATGTTGACAAATTTCTTGAATTTTAACGACCAGTAAAATATGTTTTTAGATCGTTATAAACACAGGGTCCTTATTTACCAAAATGTAAAATATACAATTATTATGTTTAAGTGTAAAACATATTTGAATTCTGACTTAGTTTTATTACCATCTAAGTATATTTATTAGTAGAAGTTGATATGTTCAGTGGTTTCCCTTATAAAATGGCAAATAAAATTAACACTAAACTTGATAGAACGTTCCACAATTCCTATTTAATGAAGAGCTTAATAATAATTATTACCCAAACTGATACATAAGGTGACAGCTATACTTAACACAACACGTTTCTAACGTTAAAACTACATGAAACCAATGCTACGCTTTATATGTAACATATTTAGAATGTAAATTCATGCAGAAGAGAAACCTTATTGCAAAATAAATATACCAGAGAAGAACCTTATATCTATAAAATCATTATTGTAAGCTTATTTAAAGCCTAGTTTGCAAACGTTACCCCCTGCCATTGAATAAAATTAACTATTTTGTTTTCAGAACTCTTGGCCACAAAGTTATTGCTAATTCAATGCTAAAATATTTTTTGTTCGTTCTGTTCTGTAAAACGGATGCTGATTCTCATCAGTGAGCAGTTATACTTTGGCTGGGGTCGTATTCTAGGTATACAACGTTGTTTCTCGACCTCGCTTGTTCATGTAGAACACTATTCTATGATACCACTGTCCAGTCTCTGACACACACTATCCTGGTCACTGCACCAAAGAATGGCTACTCTAGTTCAGATGGGATGTAAAAGAAATGCTTGGTCTTCACATGTTTATTGTTATGATATTATGTTTCTTCAACAGTATCACGTAGGACATCATGTAGTGACATGCGATATCTTGGCCCCATGGTACCATGATATTGAACCATGAGCTTGGGCATTTTAACCATGGAATCATTTGAAATTGCCTAAACATGTTTTTCTTTAAGAGAGCTGTAGGTTTTAAAAGCAGCATCTTTCTGTGAAGTTATTGATTCATTTAAACTAAATAATTAATTTTGCTTATATTAACCTACACACATAAAAGGTATGAAATGACAATGTTACCGGTTTTAAATTTTCATGAAATTTAGCTCAGATTAGCAGGATATATATGGCATGTTTTTGTGGTTATATGACATCTTGACAGACTAAAACATAGCTTTCTTTGAAATTTAATGTGAAGTTTTTTGTAAATTTTTGAGAAAAAATAAAGAAATTTTATAATCACTTCAGAAAACGTAAACCATAATTTATCCAAATGGTTTTGTGGTATTAATACAATATAATGCCTGTAATGTTTTGGAGTCAATCTAGATAACAAATCTTGGAAATAATTGAAACTATAGATTAAGGACATAGAAATTTAGAGAAAGTTATCACATCAAAGTTGGAGTAAATCAGGGCTGCCTCCTAAGCCTTATTTTCAACTATCTAATTCAATAGATATATTTATTTTCATAGTTTGTATTTGTTGAGTTATTAATATGCAAAGTTTAAAGAAAGTCCATGCGTGGACACAGATGTAAGTACCCCCTTTTAAACTTAAGACTCGGTTTCACCCAGTCTCTGCGTGACACTAAATGGAAAGTGCTGCAGATCTAATGTATCTTAGCACTGGCTTTAATGGTCTTCTACTTTCTGCTGAATTTAAATATTCCAGAATGACCAGAATATTAAGATACAACACTTTATCAATGAACAGGGAAAAGTTTAACCAGATACAAAGACAGCTGGTGTGAAATCCAAGTTCTCTGAAAAAACAAACTACAAAAATAATGAGAACGTACACAATTTCTTAAACACTTGACCTGGTTTTACTCAGTTTATGAGAGTTAATGTCGAGTATGGACATAGTCCTGAACCAATTTACCCTCAATATTTGATTCTGAGGGACATAAGATAGAGAAAATTCTAGGTGCAACAGGAACACAGAATGTAGATGGAGACGATGAATTACCTTGCATGAATCCTAATCTGTTTGAATTTTTTCAATGGCTTAGGCCACTGGCTGGATATGGTTTACCTCCCCCCCCAGGGGGAATTTTGTAGACCATATTTTTCTTGAAGCCCAATGTCTTGCAAGGATTTTGCAACATGTTAGCCCTCTGACAATGGCAGCGTTAAGGTGTAACAGCCTGTAATATACGTTACCCCACAAAATATTTGATAATTAAAATTCTTTTTAAGACTTCAGAAAAGTGCAAAAGATAAGGTAAGATTTCCAAATTGGTTATATTTTCTAAATAAGCTATTACTGGGCCACATATAATGACATTTGAAAACAAATATAGTCACCCCCGATGTAGTGTATGTTACATTTTTTCATTGAACCCCCTTTTAAATGATAAATGCATCTAATATAGTTTGTCTTAAATTTTATTGAAGCCAGTTTATGTTCATTAATTTGGTATTACATTAAAGGTTTTTTATTTACCTTTTCAAAACTGCAAGCATTACGTTTCTATCTTATATACTTTTTGAGTTATTAGATGATGAACATGGTACCCCCATATCACAGAAAAATGTAAAATGTAATTCTCCAGGCCTCGCGCTGGCTATAAACTCCACTTCCCCCCAGGGGGAATTTCATACACTATGATTTCCAAATACTACATTATATAAGCCACAAAATGAAATATGTTAGCCCTCTGAGAGTGGCAGCGTTAGCGGGTAACATCATGTTACGTACGCTACCCGCAAAATAACATTAAATTTTCCTGATAATGTCCCCAACATGACATATTCACACTTTTTTTGAAGTCTGGTACAGGTTTAAGAACTTCTTATAGCACAGTTACATAATTTTAGCATTTATTTTTCAAATGTTTTGAGTTTTTGCCGTTGTATATGTTACTTAGTGTTTCATATGTTATTTCCAAGTATCAGTATGGCAGTTATTGACTATACATGTATTACATCTGTCAGTGAATATGGTTAATCTATAAGACTGCTGTTCAAATGAATTAAAGTTCCTTATTATGGTGTCTTACACTATTTTACAGCCCAGGTTACATACGTTACTCTCTAAATAACATTAAACATTCAAGATATGGTCTCCAACACGACATGCTTTTACTTATATGCATGTTGGCACAGGTCCATGTACTTCTTTTTACTCTGGCTCATTTGCTGAGGAAGTAACTCAAAACATTTACTACCATAAACCCTCTTTACTTTTATAGAGACATCAAATATAGTTGACATAATACTCATGGAAAGTTTGTAACATTTAGTGCAATGTGCGAGTAACAACTTAAAACATCAAAGAAAACCCATCAGGTAGAAGTTCTAGAGCAAATCTTCATATATTATCCAAGGGTTTTAAAGAATTTCCCTATACAATTTATTACTCCTCTATCAGATTTATCTTGCAAGGATTTTGCAATATGCTAGCACTCTGTTAATGGCACCATTACCCTGTAACAGCCAATTATATATATTACCCATCAACATCTTTGATAATTTTAGTAAATGACATGACTTCTGAAAAGTGCAAACCATAAGGTAAGATTTCCAAATTGGCTATATCATCCAAGTAAGCTATTTTTGCATCACAGATATGGACCTTTGAAAACAAATATGCACCCCAAAGTGTTACGTATGTTACTTTTTTCATTATTCCTATATAAATGATTTATGAAACAAATATAGTTTGATATTTTTTTTTTAATGTGAATGTGCTTACTAACTCATTTTGTATTAAAGAATGTTAATGTTCTTTTTGGAAACTGCAAATATTATGTTTCTATCTTTTATAAGGTTTGAGTTTTTGAGTTTTGAACATGGTAACCCCATATTGCACAAAATGTGAAATATAATTCTGTGGTTCCTTTGTTAGGGTACAATCAAGTTTTCTTTCACCCAGATGTACTCGATTTCCTCCCCTTTTATTTTCCACACATTTTGTCCATATCTGGAAAGCCTCACTTGTTTTCATGGGAAATACTTGATAGTTCAATCTTTGTATGTACATCTTAAGGACAGAAAAGCAAGGTGGAGGTAAAATCATGTTCATGTCATTTGATATAGTCAGTATATGTGTATGGCTTTGGTACTTTTTCCAGAAACATGTCGTACTACAGCTTATTCACAATTACATAACTAGCACATGTTAGGGCTTCATATCACTGATGAGTGCCTAGAGCAATTCTTTATTTGTTTTCCTACCCTTCTTAGAATGTTTATGAACTAGTGGGGGAGGGGTTCTCTATCAGTTTGATAGGAATAACCTTTCCGTGGTACTAACACATTGGCACATTGGTAGTGTCACAATCTGTTAAACAGTGTATTACTGTAGATCTCTTCCCCCATATTCTGGCCATTGCTGTTGACATTCAGAAGGTGCACCTTTTGTTGCATACACCATTGTTGAACAAAACACTCAGGTTATCCTCTGCGAGAATGTCTGTAAGACTTTATAGACTGCTGCTTATACATTGTATATATGTATCAGTGACAAAACCAACATGCCCTGCCTTTAGTGCCTGGTTGAATACTGGTTCCATCAGATCCATGAAGGTGACAGGAAAAGCTATTATGCTCTGTAGTTATGGCATTAACATCAACGTTATGTGCAGCACTACATGGCCAATTTAATATTGGTTCAATGTGTGATTGCAAGCCATGCTGAAGTTTGGACTTGTCAGTTTTGGTGGAAATTCTATCAGGAGTTGACAGTGACCATGGTACAGATCCAAGAAGGAACGGCAGTGTCAACTCAAGGTCAACATTATGTCCAATAGAAAGACGGTCATGCTTACCAAAGACGCTCCTTTAAGCTCTCATCTGGCTGTTAACGTTTTGTAAATTGGGCAATTTATTCTTGCTTGACCTCGCAAGCATCAAAACTTTATTAGCTTGTAGCATTTTATGGGGGATGTGAGAGAAAAAGACAGATTTTCTAACTAAAAGTGAGTCAATGAAGTCTGCAAAAGCCTTCCTGCAAATGTCATCAGCCTCAACAAGATCCTTAGCTATGCCAGGCTTAGCAGGCACACCAAAAGACAAAAAGTACAGTTCATTGTCTTCAAAACTAGAACTGAAAGGATTGGTGAAGCCTGAAACTACCTCTAGTACTCATTCTACTTTGCATCTTAGCTGATTGAATATTTCTTTTCAGTTCATTGAAGAGTTGTTTCAATATATTGAGCTCTGATGTGATGAGTAATACACCATTCCATCTGTAGTACGAAGCAAAGTTCTAGTTGCTGAAGACTATAATACCTCTTTATTGTTTGCCTGATGGTTACGTCAAAAGCATTTCTCAAGCAAAGAACCAATGGTTGTGATACACTAAACCCATTTTGATTGAGAAGTTCTTTGCATCTGCGATGTGTATTAAATTTATGAGTGTATCAGTTACACAGGTACATATTATGCGTAGTTGTTGTGATCGTTTGCAATGAACATTGGGAACAAGGCATACAGAAGGAGTTGACATGCAATTTAAAGTTGTTTTCCTTGTAGCCCTAATCAGTGTCAACACCATCTGAATCATATCCATATACCTTGCCCAGAACTGAGCGGTTTCACAGTGACTGTCTTTCAGAACTTCAGATTTGAATGCATGGTATCTATACTGTTTATGTGAGCAAACAGCGAAGGTTGATAGATCACATTATATTATTAGCTTAAGTCATCATAAATTAATAAGGAGCTTCAATTTATTTCAGCCTTATAAATTTTCTAAATTCTCTGACAGACTTTATATATGTATAGTCAACAACGTCTATACAGATACTCAGAATAACTTATGTATCATTTGGTAACACACATAACAGTTAAAGCTCAAGGCATTTATTAAATGAATACTTAAAATAGGTAAACCTTGTTAAAAGAAGCATATAAACCTGTGCAAGCATGCAAATAAGTATATAAACAGGGCTTGTAAGAGACATTAACTTAAATGTTTAATGCTATTTTGAAGGTAACATACATAACATGGACCTGAAAAATAGTGTAAGCGACCATAATAAAGAACTTTAAATCATTTAAGTAGCAGCCTTATAGATTTACTATATTCTGTGACAGATGTAATACACGTATAGTCAATAAATACATACTGATACTTGGAAATAACGCAGGAAACACTAAGTAACGTATACAACGGTAATTACTCAAGACATTTATAAAATTAATACTAAAATATGTAACTGTGTCATAAGAAGTTCATAAACCTGTGTCAGCATGCAAATATGTACGAACATGTCATTGTAGAGACATTATCAGGGACGTTTAATGCTATTTTAGGGGGTAACGTATAAAACGTGCTGTTACACGTTAACGCTGCCACTCTCAGAGGGCTAACATCTTTTATTTTGTGTCTTATATAATGTAGTTTCAGAAAAGCATAGTGTACAAAATTCCCCCTGGGGGGGGAGGGGGGTCTATAGCCAGCTCAAGGCCTAGCTGTAAGACATTAAGAACATAAACACATGTTGGCTTCAGTCCAAAAATGATTTGGAAACCAGTGGAAGATCAATTCACAAGTGATATCTGCTGGACATCCACCTGTATAACTACGCTCTAGACCGAGTGCTACTTATCAAGTGCTGCTTACAAAAAATGCCAGTTTTTATGCTATTGAATTAGCTAAAACTTCTGACACCAAAAAACAACAAACTTTGACCTAATTTCGTTGAAGATACTAAATAGTGATAGTCAATGCGTTTTTAGAATAATACTGGTGGAAAAAACTGCAGTTTGTATGACCTAACTGGAATATTTTATTTGAAATCACTTATGAATCAAAACTGACTTAACTCATTTCATGCAAATTATTACATTGTTACCGGTTTCCAAATTTTATGAAAATTCACACGCATAAAGAGGATAAATTTCACCTACTTTTCTGAAAATATTATGGGTTGACAAAACTGGAACATGGTAAATATAAGGACAGAATCCCCTATAGACACCAACTTAAGTGTTAAATTTGGGGATAATTCAAATTTTGATGGGTCAGAAAAAAAGTCTAGATGTATTCAGATACATTAATGGTAGTAAGGTATACCCTGGTGGTCTTCTTTCATATTCCATTCAAAGAATGCAGAAGTCAATAATATTAATGATTTGAGACTGATATTTAATAGGTCATATATTAGTACAAAGAAGGTGTACATCAAGGTACCCCCCTGTGGCCTAACAGCCTTCGATGAATAAAATAGTTTCATTTTTGTAGTTGTTATTACGTAGGTATTCAACATGCAAAATATTATCAAAATCCATGCGTGGGCAAATTTGGAACTCCCCCTTTCTTATCAAATGAAAGGCCAGCTTTTTATATTATATAAATAGGCCTTAAGCTGCGTTAAACTCGACATCGTCGAGAAAAAGTACGACGCACGCAGTAATCATATCTGGCTTTGCAGAGCGGATGGAAATTGTATCAACTTATTGGATACAAGCTGCAATATGGCCGCGGTCACAATGTTGCTACAATGACGTACAGCGACATCTGAATTCAAGAGTTCCACGCTCTTGGATAAGAATAATGCAGCAACGTATGATACATTCAGAAGGACTCTTCCTTCCAAAATCTTGATATAGCTTATAAAAAATAATCCAGAAATTCGAGACCAGTCTTACAAATAAGACTGGTCTCGAATAAATAAGACTGGTTAAGTAACTCAAGAAAGACTGATAAGCATGCTGTGGATTGCTCGAAAGCTGTTTGTTGGGGCGTAAAGTGAGCTATGTGAGATGTATAAACTGTTCATACAACAATGTGGGCAAAGGTATCCGTCTCCTTGATAAAAAAAACATTTTTGTGTATACAGGAAAGATTTCTTGCAAGTAAGAGCTTTTGAAAGATATATCCCCTTAAAAGCGATGTATGGCTTGTTCAAATATATTGGAAATCGCGCCTGATTCGCACGTGCATTAAGCTTAACTCTAGTTGTTATGTTTTTCACATTGATTTTCGGCGATAA
This sequence comes from Loripinus fragilis, assembly GCA_964019695.1. Classification (NCBI taxonomy): domain Eukaryota; kingdom Metazoa; phylum Mollusca; class Bivalvia; order Lucinida; family Lucinidae; genus Loripinus; species Loripinus fragilis. The sequence continues at coordinate 10,816,843 of OZ026527.1, forward strand.
CTTTTTTATTTCCAATTTTGGCAAAATGTGATTGCGATGAAAGTTGTACAGGAGAATTAGCGCCAGCTTCTCCAAAAGGTCAGAAGTTTGTGGCGCTAACAGTTTTTTGTGTACATAGATGAAGAATTTACGATAAACGGAATTCAGCCAAAATTTCTAAGTCTTTTATTGACAGGTAAATTTCGTAGAGGCGTGACAGAAAGGGTTCGTCTCAAAAGAATATTCACATGCGGTGAATATACCGTTATTCAGCGGCTGTGCATAGCATAATCCTGCTGTTTGCAAACCCATAAAGTACAGAATCTTAATTGAGCTCGATCATTTGTAGGAGCAAAAGCTCTGATTACGCATGACGTGCTCTTTTTCTCTTATGCACATGCTCCAAAACGGGCGGTTTCGAGATGACCCCAGTAGCTTAACGCACGAGCAAATCAGGCGCGATTTCCAATGTATTTAAACAAGCCATCCATTGCTTTAGTTAGTGAATTAGGGCGGCGCAACGGTGTATTTTGACTGAGTTTAATTGAGCTTTGATTAAAAACCTCAAAGAGTGCATCTATGCGCAGGGTGAGCTGTAACATCTTAGCTTATGGAACCATTTGGAAAGAATGGCGCTAATTTTTCTCTACAACTTTCACATCGCGAACACAGTTTGCTAAAATTAGTAATAAAAAATTATCGCCTAAAATGAATGTGAAAAACATAAAAACTAGAGTTTAGTAGGTTCATCTCGGAACCGTAAATTTTAGAACATGTGCAAAGGAAAATGGCACGGTGTGCAAAAACCAAAACTTTGTTCGTACAAATGAGCCTGTTTGACGTTGATTCTGTGCGTGCACGCAAAATTCTGAGCATGCAAATGGCAGTTTTATCACTTTCATGTTATACACAACCTTTGAATAACAGGATTTTCATCGTTCACGATTGTTTTTTATAATACCTCTTTCTGTCACGCCCATACGAATTTTATCTGTCAATAAAAAAACTTAGAAATTTTAGACGAATTCAATTACTTGCAAAAATCTTAATACAGTTGAAACTCGCTAATTCGAAGTCCTAGGGACTAGAGGTTGTATTTCGACTTATCGAAAATTCGAATTATAGTGAGGTAGAAATAAAAGATAATTATATAGCCCCCAGAAATTAAAATTATTATTTTTTTCTTTTCAAATGTATGTTTTTGGTGCATAAAAGAAACGTCTCAGGGAGACGTTTCTTTTACGCACCCAAAACATATATTCTTAGAAAGTTATTAAAATGGATCATGAATAGGTCCTATACTCTGAATTTAGTGTGTCCCAAATTTATTTCGTCGAATTTTTGAGGTTTTACTGTACATAAAATCTGTATGTGCAACAAACACCAGACCTTTTGGAGAAGTTGGCGTAAAGTCTCCTCTACAGCTTTATCGTTAACACATTTTGCTTAAATTGAAGATAAAAACATTATTGCCAAAAATTAGCAGCTGGATTCTTTTTCATTTCGTATAATAACTTATTTTCAGGATTGAGAGATTGAGATTTACTGCCGTGGTAGAGTGCTTGACTCGAGACCGAGTGTCCGTGGGTTCAAGCCTCACCAACGCAACAGTGTTGTGCCATTGAGCAAGACACATTAATCCTAGCTTACTAATGGTTTAAACCAGTAAGACCCGTCCCTACATAACTGAAAGATTGTTGATGTGACTCATAGCAAACAAGGTTTTACTGTTATTACTATTGAATTCCGTCGATCGAAATGCTATCATGACGTATCGTTTTGTGTAAATGCTTAGTGTACGTCCCATTATCATATTTTGACAAGCCTGCCTGCACCTGCGCAGGTCGCCAATGATAAAAAAACATAAATATCTTCTGAGCTGACTTAACTCTACAATACGTCCGGGAAACCCAACTATATATACTGAACAAAAGTGAAAACGCTACAACTGAATTGTTTGCCATCTATATACAAAATTATGCAAACCAAGTGCATCTTAATGTTCAAATACTTTGTAATGCATAACAGTAAGTTTTACGAATGTTGTCACGAGGAAACACATTTAAATGTGACAGGGGTCCATTTTTTCAGGTTGCCAATTTGAACGGAAATCTAACACAATTTAGGCCTTCAGAAATCCGCTACCTACGAGATCCGACTGCACGAAATGGTAGTCTAGACATGTGACAACCAGAAATGTGAAGGACTTATCTAAAGTGTGTTTTTATCGTTTAGAAAAGCAATCTTAAAAAGCGGATTTCACTCAAATTGCCAAGTTTAAAAATTTAACACTGAAATCTCCGTAGGAAAATCAATGTGTTGTTGCCTCTTAGTATGAGGACATTACTAGTCGAGAAATGGTAGAAACAATGTGCTGAGAGGTCTACCTGATTTGGCAAAAGAAAAATTATCGAAAATTGTGATAAATCGAAGATTACCAAACATTTAATATTCCCTATTTGTTTTTGTCAAAGGGAGATAATTTTCAATATTTTACAAAATTCGCTAAATTCGAAATTGATTTCTGAGCTTGTTTCAAGTGATTTAGCAGTTTTCTTGTGTTTTTATGCAACACAATTAAGACCAATTTTGATAGGCATAACAAATTTAATTTGCGCATGCGCAAAAGCAAATTTCAGTGAATAAAGCTTTAAACACTTAAAGGAGCATAACTCATACATCAAACGAGACAAATTGGTGGAGTTTCGACGAATCGTTTGCTGGATGTCTGGGCAACATTATTAAGCTTAGTAAATACTTTGTGTCCAATATTTTCTAATAAAACATAGATAATTGGAGTGTAGCGTTTTCACTTTTGTTCAGTATATAAGCACGGGTATTTAAGATCAGTCAGAATGACAAGCTCCTGTCTGAAAATGACGAGACTACCGTAAAATGACCACTCTGCATTCAATTGCATAAAATGCGTTATATTATGATTTTGTTATCCATCGCATCGCATACAGATTTTATTACGCTTTTTCTCGGACCCGCGAAGCGTAGTCGGCAGAGTTCTATTTATAGTCCGACTTGGGGGTGGCGGGGAGGGGGGTCATGAGTCATGAGTTTGAACCCTTGAACAGTTTTGTTGAAATTATTTTTTCTCTGATGAGAGTATTTAGTATATTGCAACATGTTAAAATTTGAATTCCAAACAGCAAATCTGAATTATTTTGATACCATGTCCTAACTAAGAAAATGCCTATCAACTCCTGATGCTTTTGTTCACAAAAGAAAGTTATAGGCGTTCGAACTTTCGAAGTTAGCTGCATTAAGTGAATGGAAAAGTCAGAGGTTCTTCAAAAAAGTGATATCAATCACTAGTGAAAAGATAGTCTGACGTTTCACAAATGTGAAAAAACCATTTTTATTAGTTTAAAATATGCATTGATTTAATTGCTAACTATGAAAAATCACAGATTATTAAACTCTATTTTTTATGTTTTTCACATTGATTTTCGGCGATAACTTTTTTATTACTACATGTAATTTTAGCAAACTGTGTTCGCGATGAAAGTTGTAGAGAAAAATTAGCGCAATTCTCTCCAAATGGTTCCATAAGCTAAGATGTTACAGCTCACCCTGCGCATAGATGCACTCTTTGAGGTTTTTAATCAAAGCTCAAATAAACTCAGTCAAAATACACCGTTGCGCCGCCCTAATTCACTAACTAAAGCAATGGATGGCTTGAAATCGCGCCTGATTTGCTCGTGCGTTAAGCTACTGGGGTCATCTCGAAACCGCCCGTTTTGGAGCATGTGCATAAGAGAAAAAGAGCACGTCATGCGTAATAACAGCTTCTGCTCCTACAAATGATGAGCTCAATTAAGAATCTGTACTTTATGGGTTTGCAAACAGCAGGATTATGCTATGCACAGCCGCTGAATGACGGTATATTCACAGCTTGTGAATATTCTTTTGAGACGAACCCTTTCGAAATTTACCTGTCAATAAAAGACTTAGAAATTTTGGCTGAATTCCGTTTATCGTAAATTCTTCATCTATGTACACAAAAAACTGTTAGCGCCACAAACTTCTGACCTTTTGGTGAAACTGGCGCTAATTTTCCTGTACAACTTTCATCGCAATCACATTTTGCCAAAATTGGAAATAAAAAAGTTATCGCCGAAAATCAATGTGAAAAACATAAAAACTAGAGTTTTTATATGACCGAGGTGTGCCTCTAGGTCATGTTGACACTGGGGTAGCCATATCTGACCGAGGGCCAATATGGCTATCCAGTACCAAATGGTTACCCCAGTACCAATATGACCCAGAGGCACACCTCGGCCATATTATAACATTTTATTACAAACGAGCTTTTTCATTTAACTTTTTATAATCTCTGTTTCGCCGGTGAGACAGTGAGACCGAAAAACTGAAGTGATGAAAATTGCAATAACTTAGAACGTGACATAGATCAGTGACGTCATAAGATAAGCATTGATTAAATTGTCATTGAAGACGAGACATTTCAACAGACTTTTGTCAAGAAATCAATCAGAGACAGCCTCATTTATATCTAAATTGTGGTATACCTTTCTTCTTACACTGTATTTCATGGAAAATCAACTTTTTCCAAAAATATTTTATTTGAAGAGCTGACAGGAACTTAAGGATCCTGGTAATCGATCATTGATCAGCTTTACACCCGTGTACTCTACCAGCCTCAGGCCTAGTCATTTTGTTTGTTTAACCGAAACTGGCAAAAATCCTAACTGTTCCATGTTCTGATGCCCCAATCTTTATCCTTCTGTCATTTCGCTATTTTATGGCTCCAATCCAGCGTAAAATACATCGGAAAACAGGGTCCCATAACGATTCTTTAATCTACTCAGACATGTTCAAAAGAGTCGAATCGAAAAAGTGCACGATTCCTATACGTCATCACTATGAGGCAGTGCCAAAAATCCATATTGATGCCTCAATATGGATTTTTGGCATCGTCATGATTGTGACTATGCCAATATGGATTCAGTCCAATGGAAAATATTACCTAGTGCTTACGGCAATGTTACTATGTAAAATAAAGAAGGCATGTAATAAACTAAGTTATTCACAGCTAGTATATGGGCCAATTTTGGTCTGAAAAACTAGTAGTTATGGGGGGGGGTACTATTGGCCATTTTTAAGCCTTAAAAGAACTTAGTTTTTTAGACTAAAATTGGCCAATATATGCCGCCCCTTGTGAGCTTGCGTGACTAGATGTGAATAACTAGTTAGTTTTCGGGGTTTTCTGGCCCGGTCTATGATTGTGTTAGTTTCCTGGGCTGTTAAGGATAACTAAGTTTTTTTTCTGAAAAAAAGTTCTTTTCAGGCTTAAAAAAATTGGCCCATAGTGCCCCCATTAAACTCAGTTCTTTTGAGGCTTACAAAATGACCGATAGTGCACCAATTAAACTTAGTTCTTTTCAGGCTTAAAAATGGCCCACAGTGCCCCCGTATCACTATGGGCCAAATTTTTTAAGTCTGAAAAGAACTTAGTTGTTTTTTAGACTAAAATTGGCCTGTGCAATGGATATTTCTTCATGGCTTTAGATATTGAGAGATTGTTTTACTCTTTTTTCATGGAAGAAAGAGAAGTGGAGTAGAGTACCACCCGAAATCAAACGTACCGCCTACTATCAAGGTTAACATATTAAAGCTTGTTTGCTACTCAATAAGGACGACGTTATGACATGCGTTCTATTCAAGAATGGTTGGTAACGAAGAAATGATTACACGACCCGTGGGTCTGCACTATAATTAAATCTCTCTGTGAGTCCGCCTATCCGCCAGTGGTCAGTCAGAGAAGATGCTCATAACTCTTGAACCACATGGTATTTTGATAATATTTTGCATACAAAAGCATGTCAACATTATCTAGCCTCTGGTATGCAAAATGGTAACAGCCTTTTTTGATGCTGAGCATCATTTCAGCAAGTCCAAGTGTGGTCATTTAGTGAAAATGCTCATAACCCTTGAACTGCATCGTATATTTAGATCAAATTGTGCATATTTATTCATTTTAACATTATCAAGAGTGACGAGGCTTTGCCGAGCATCATTTTGGCCGGTTGAGGTCTTTTAGTGAAAATGCTTATAAATCTCCAAAACGCACCATATATTTTGATCAAATTTTGCTGACTTATTCTCTTTTGTTTTAAATGACAGGGAAAACGACAAGCTGAAAGGGAAAATGGTGACGCCTAGGTTCGAACCACTGTGCGTCAGGCTGTTGGATTACAAGAATTCCTCTTAGACCACTCGGCCACCACATGTTGTATACTCGACCAAATTTACCTATATACCCTTTACATGTGCTCATCAGATTAAAATTGCACGACCCTGGCACCGGACGCTGATTAATCTACGTTCACCATGGGTCGTGCACATTACAGTCCGCTGATTTGACACTAAAGTGAATCTAGGTATACAACAGAACGGTTACAAAGATTTAAAAAGTGCGTTGTCATTGGACGGCAATATGTTTCGCCTAGCTTGTAGTCTTAAAATCAATTACCAAAGTAAAAGCTACAATCGTAACCATGGTGAAATATTTAAATGAATTGTAAGTCGTGTATTATGCGTCACGATGCTATGAAATGATACATACTCAAGCAAACACAGAAACGAGTACCGGTTGTTTTGAAATATAAGTGTGTCATTTGAATACTTTAAAAAATCTGTTCTGACATCTATACAATTTATTGCCAATAAATATGCGAAATTTCATTCAATATGAAGCAAGTTTAATGTTACAGCAAGTCGTGTTAACATATTAAAAGTCATAGATTTCGTCAAAAATCTTTGACTGTCCCTGTTGCATTCGACCAAGCATATTTTGAGGAATCATATGAGCCAAAATCCTGTCCTTTTGATAAAACCCGAGACATTTATATTGATGGGTGTCATCAGGGAGGATCTTCCACGAGTGATCATTTCATATGACATTTAATAAACGAGCCTTTGGCGAGTTAAATAAATTTAATATGAAATTATCACAAGTGTAAGATTATGTTGATATACATGATCTTTTAAATGTGATTTTATCGCCTTCAAAGTTGGTTTACTCCAATGGAAATTTGCATTGTTGTAACGGACGTTGCCATAGCGTTACTTGTTCCCGCCGAAAGTGTTATTTATGTCAGAGCGTTATCCACGGAATAACAGCAACGTCATATTATAATAAAATCAAATTTACTTCTTTCCATGATTGTTAAGATGTTGTAAGAACATAGCCTCTAGTCGTAACAGCAAACAACTCTCGTTGTTGGTTTGGTTGCTATTAAAGGGGACGGCAACCCTGATGATCACTATGTTTTATATGAAATATCCTAATAAATCATGCATACTGATACCAGTTTCATCTAAATTGATTGAAAAACGTAGAACTTGTGGGCGTTTGAATATTTGCAAATGGAATGTAATGGAAGCGGCCATATTGTAGGCTTAGTGACATCACACAGCCCAATTAAATATGCGTAATCAAAATAAAAGACAAACCAATGGATTACTGGCAATTATCCTTACTAATGTTTTTCCAGAGTTTAGGTGACCACCGTTTTTCTTTTTTAAACAGCTTTAAATTGAACCTAGAAGAACGGCACTTAGCATGTGGATTCAAATGCACACCGCGTAACTAAACCTTATTTTTGGGAGACGCCCTTATTTGTAAATGAAGCCCAAATCCCCTGTCCAAAAGAATAACTTAGTTGTTTTTCCCTATGAATATACCCATGTGTACCCCTATAGATACACGTGGTATATTTGCATTGCTATGATGATATATACTAGCCTACAGGAATATCTATATCCGCTGATTCAACGAAAATCTATTCCGCAGACCTCACCCGTCATCACGTTGACACACACACGCACGCACACACGCAATTGTAAAAGTCTATATGGGTCCTAGACCGTGCCGTATTGAAAGCAGGCAGCATGAAACCTGCATGTACATGTAGCACCTTCCATTTCAATTCATCGACTCTTTTTGCCTTCGAGGTAATTTGCCATGGTTTTGGCGTCTGCTGATATCTTTTTTCAAATCATTTTTTTTGCTGTTGTTGTTTTTTTCTAATTTTTTTCGGTAATCTCAGTAGAGTGTCAAGCAGTTTGGATCCAGATCATGCCCGTTGGGTCTGATCTGGGTCTAAATTGTTTGCAAAGAATATCAGCAGACGACACTAGTAAGTAACAGTTAGGCACATCCGTTGGAACGAGATATAATATGTCGATCTAGATATGTCCACTTGTAATATATCCAGAACGAAATATGTTATGTCAATCGACATATCCCATATATTTCGATCGAAATATTGTTTTTTCCATACGCACACGTGGTCTTTCTTGCGTCATGCGCAGTCTCGTATCGATTTGCGCATAGCGCGAAATTTTGAATTCGAAAGAAACAATTTATACCTACAAAAAAGCCAGCGTCATGAGTAAGTTCACCAGGGAAATTTTATACAAAATAGTGTCGAAAGTTCTCGCCCTCCAGTGTTGAAGTAAATCCAAGTAACGTTTCAGATATTCCATCCGACACATTTTTTGTCGCGTTGTTGGAAACCTGGATACATCACCCTGGTCCGTCATTACATTACAGGCACCGAATAAAACCTATAGGTTTCGTAATTTTAAGTATAGGTTATGAAATAAAATGGAGAAAAAAAGAAAAGACAGTGGCGAATCCGTAAGAGTACATTCAATGTTAAGGTTATCAATTATGCTAATACCCTTACGAACCCCACAAATTAGGATTAATTTTATTTGGAATATCTAGAAACGTCCCTGTTAAGGCATACGCAAGAAATGCAATATCAACTGGGACCTGGAGTGCTGATTTCACTTTCTGAAGTATGACCTGTCGTTAGAATATCGTCAAACGTATATTCTAGGAACATACACATGTTAGTTTCATTATGCGAACATGGAACTGTACATGTATAACTGACCATCATATATATTTAGCCCGTTCGCGAAACAAATAAACTGTATGAAGATATTGCCAATTTATTGCTACAATGGTGATGACATCGAACATCGAACAAACAACGAACTCTTATTTTTCCACAACAAATTGATAAAAAAAATATTAACACACAAGCAAAGTCGCAGAATGAAAAGATTCTGAATAACCTCTAAACATCAAGTAGTAATAAAAATTCTCAAATCTACAATTGTAAACGGGCCCGTACATGATCAGTATAGTGTGGTAGGGATCCTAGAAGGGGGGGGGTGTCATTTTTGTTTTGCTATTGATACCCAAAATATTATCAGGCATATCAGGCATAGCCCAGAAATATTTGAAACTTTAGCATACCCCAAAATATTTTTTCATTCTGTACATTAAACTTAAAAAAGACCCCCGGGTAGGGAAGCGGGGGTGCTACATGTAGGTACAGCCCCCTAGATGGGCAAATTATATGAAAATTCAAGACTATCCCATTTTCCTTTGTAAAAGTCTTCTATTCTACTGCCTTAGTCAGATGTCTGCGTACGGTCCTGGTAGTATTTGACAAGAAATAAATCTAGTACAATACAGTGACGTATATCTGATATAGGTCACTGTGCAATATGAAAGCAAACACTGAGTTTCGTGTTCTGAATTTGACACATTTTCTTAAATTTTGACTTTATACTCCTTTAATAGACCCCTATCCTATTCCAATAATTTTGTATAGCAAACACTCCATCGACCGTCCATCCATCGTCTGTCTGTCACCAGTTCGAAACATATTCATGGGCCAGTACATGGGATTTCGGTACTTATCAGATCGGCGAGCAGCAAAGGCTTAGATGTTCACATACACAAGGTAGGGCTGTAGATAAAAGGTCAGACCAAAATATAGACCTCAGGCTTCGCTGGATACGCCAGCATGGTCGATAATAAATTTAGTGCATTGATGTGATAAGTAGCAAAATCTCATGTGCTGGCTGATTTTTTTTTTAATTTTGGATTATTACCCCCCCCCCCCCCCCCCCCCCTCACCGCACACACACACACGCGCGCGCGCTCATAGTGGCGACAACGTCTGAGACTTTTACCCTCACTTGCATGTAAATGTTGCGATGTAGAGGCAATTTGTGTAAACCCTGATCAGACTGCTCTTTCGGGAGCAGGCTGATCCGGGTCTACGCTGGTTGATCAGACCTATGATTTCAAATATCTAGTCAAATAGCGCACACAAAAAAATCCAAGCCACTAAAGTATTTTAGTATTAATTCGAACACACCTCGCCCAGGCCATGCTAAAAATCGTATTATGAAACAACAAAGTCACAGTTTTGAAAGCGCGAGGAAAGCGCGCGCTAGCTGACGTCAGTCCCCACTGCAAAATGACGTCAAGTATTACATTAGACGGTGTAACTTGAAAGACTACAAATACATGTCAACGTACATGCGAAACAGTTCAACTATTGCAGGATTTCTTCAGTGCAATGGCGGAAAGTTGGTTAGAAGCTGAAGACTTAAAATGTGTTTGTGCTCGAATCGAAATAGATCAGCTCTAGCGATCGTGATTTGATCTTCTTTACATCTGACATCCAAACAATGAATTATTACTCAACAATTCACTGCTAGAGCTGATCTATTTCTTAAATACGATTTAGCTTAACGCTGATATTGATACAAAAGGGCTTATGTTTTAAGCAAAGGCCAAGGTAGTTTTGTTACAGACAAACAAACAGACAAGCAAGCAGGCAGACAGACAGATAGATTTTGCTGCTCGAGCGCAAAGAGCTCGCAACACTGTATTCCGGTGAACTGTCTTCAAATCTGTCGGCGAATTGTCTTCAAAATGTATGTCAGTGAACTGTCTTGTCGCATCTGATATTTATAAACGCCTTAAAAATATTAAGTTAATTGAAATTGCCTAAAATGATATGTCGTTTTAGCTATAATATTTCAAATGAAACCCTAAAGATATTCGGATGTAGAGTTATATGTATCTCGAAGGAGATATTATATCTAAGTTGAAATATAGTATGTTATATCTCGATTAAGATATGTTATTTCGAATTAGATATTATATTTGGACCGACATAATATATATCTCGTTCGAATGGATGTGCCTAACTGAGTAAAGAGTTTATGACGACAATTCAAGCAAATTAGAGTGTTGACGAGAAATAGCGAATGGAGGATATACATTAAACTTCAAGAGCATCAAATATATGCCTGCTTAAGATATTTCGCTGATAAACTTTGTCAACAGCCGAAAGCAAGTTCAGGTTAAAATGTTGGGCATTATCTGGATTCATACTGTTTGAAAACCTACTTGTATCCCTGAAAGACATATTTTTTTTTTGAAAATAATTATCTCGAAAGAAAATTCAGCAGAGGACAACAACAACCCAGCATTTAAGGTTAAAGACAATACAATACAATTTCTTAAGTCGCTTTTTAACACAAGCCATTTCAATGCATTGGTTTTAGATGTACATTGAAGTTTATAATTCAGTATAAGCTATATTTCATAGCCTAATGCGCGAAGATTGGTCCAGTTAAGCAATTTTAGCGTGAAGCTGCGACTGTCTTCATCAGTTTAAACCCGTGTTTGGGGTGCTCAAAAGAACCGCATCATGGAGACGGTTGTTTTGAGTACGCACCAAATATTTTTTGCAAATATTTTTGGTTGAGAAATAGGAAAAATAATTTTCTGTTACGCACTCTTGTCTATAGGACTGACTGAGGTAATCCACCTCCACTGACCCGTATAAGCCATGTTTTATTTATATCGTTAGGTTCACTTGGGGACTAATTGAAAGAGGAGCGGCAAAAACACACCAAAATTCCATCAAATCCCAGCCTATACAAAAACTCACATTTATGTGGAAAAAATTAATTCAATTACGCGTCTATATTTAAATTCATTTCTCTAATTTATTTTTCAATTAAAATCACCATTAAAGAATAATTAGCAAAAAACGGGGGTCACTTAAGTTCTGGAAACACAAATATTCAAAATGGCGGCTGAAATGAATTCTTTAAATGTCCATAACTTCCCTATTTTTCAACATTAGGGTTGCCGTTCCCTTTAAAATGAGGATCGGTCCAAGGACCGACCCCTCTGGTAAACCGGGTAAAACCGGGACTGAGACTGAAGCTTGGCCATCAAAGACTACTTGTTGACTGCCGTCAGAGAGCTAGTAGCAGATCCACTTATCCAATAATAATCGAGTTTATGTAATACGAGGGTAACCAGCCTGACCATTTTAACTGACCGACATAGTCAAGATTTTCACAGTGTGTTTGGTCACAATATTTAGACATATGTACAACATTTAAACTTAGTTGTAATTTATCGCGTCTTTAAGCATTGCCAGTGAGATAAATGATATGTTATCGTCGAATTTGATTGTCGCGTAAATTTTACTTTTTGGTAATATGGTAATTACCTTTAGTATGAAAAATGATGTGAGCATATGTAATATATCAACGGAACGGAAAAGGGGTACGCGCATTAAGGGGCTAATTTGGCCCCCTCTGGAGCCAAAAACTGAAATTGCTTTTCACCATTTTTTTTATTAGAAGAATTACTGAAGTATAAAATTTCTGCATTTCTTTAATTTTTATCGTTGCTATGGTAACAAAAATGGCTGACAAAATAGGCTTAAGATAGAGAAATTGCCATTTTGGACCAAATTTCAGGGTTTTGGAGAGCAGTTTTTAATTTGATATCAACACAGCTAAACACCAAAAAATCTTTTTAATGTTATGTGTGTTGAGGCAATTCTCATCTTCTGTAAAATATCGTTTTGTATTTGCTTGTCCTCTATATTAATTTCTCCGTCAAAACTCTCAAATTTGCTCAAAAATGGTCAATTTCCTTTTTTCAGCCTATTTTGGCGGACATATTTGTTACTATAGCAACGGTAAAAGTCGAAGTAATTCGAGACTTTTACACTTTGGTTATTGTCCTAATACACTAATAAGAGCAAATTGATGAAAAACAATATTTATATTTTAGCCTACTAGGGGGGACCCTTAATGCGCGTAGCTCTTTGTCGCCTACATGGTGGCATAAAAACAACAATTTTGCATAATTTGATAGATCACAATACTAACTTAAATGGCCCATGGTTAAGGACACTTGGCCATAACTCTTTTCAGACATGTTGGAAACTCTCAGAAAGTAAAACTTTTAACAACTATTTATGTAATATATCAATTGATATAATATAGTCAGGAAAAAAATCAGAAAAAGAAGCTTATTTAAGAAGGTACAGGCATTTTGTGAAGAAAAGGCTTTGAGATGCTTATTAGGGGTATTTTGGTATGCTCAATCCAAAAACCAATGTTGGCAGGCTGAAAAATGGCGTCTTCACTATCTAATTTGCATATTTCCAAGATGGCCGCCAAATTGAAGAAAAATCCAGAAAACCCCATAGAGTAACATGTTAAGGATGCCAAACTGGTACAAGTCAATCTAAAAACATCTTCTCATGAATGGAGGTCTTCACTGACATCAATGTTTTGCATTTTGAATTAAAAATTTGACCAAGAGGTAATCAGGGGAGACAACTTGGGCAAAAAATCTTGCTTCCGACTTAGTTAAGGTTTTTCATGATAGTCCATGCATATTATCTGGCTCAAATGTGTCAGAAATGATTTCATTAAAATGAGATCTTCAAAAAACGCATCGCAATGATATTACTTTTGTTTGCAGGAAGTATGGCGATTTAAACAAAATTCTGTAAGGTTCAGCTAGGGGAGGGGGTTTGTGCGAATTTAAAGAAAGTGGGCCTGTACCGACTCGTATCCCACCAGCAACTCAGCTTTCACTATTAAACTTGCTAGCAAATTAAAGCTTAGATAAAGTACTTTCATCTGATGGAATGGTGTGATATGCAGATCAGTTATCTAATTTGCATATTCATCAATACTGATGAAAATTTCAGAAAATAAGGGAACATTATAAAAAAAAGCAAATATAAACTGAATTTCGCCCCAAACTGCCCTTGTTGCATGTTATCACATCATCAGTGATACAATTTGACAAGTCCTTTCATCCAATAGTCATATACAAAATTAACTCATTTGCATATTCATGAATATTTATGAAACTACAAATAGAGGTAAAATCATAGAATAGCTATCCCCTCCCCACACACACACACACACACACACACCTCGGAAGGGGGGGGGGGGCTTATTCAACTTACCTTGCACCCAAGGACAATTACTCATGGATGCAAAATTGTTCAATGGGACCACTAAATACCAAAAATTCTTATTGTCTCCGAAAATAACCTATTTGGATTACATAAAATTGCATGGTGTCTATGGCAACCCTTCAGGCATTGTAGCTGGGTTATTTGCAAGCAAGCCCAAGATCGACACTATCGTGCCATACCTTTTTTCATGGCTTTTTTCTCTCTTCCACTAATTCAAGAAAAATAAGTTGTCAGTTACTGGCGAAACAAAATGGTCGCTAAATAGCAAAGAAAGATGGCTAGAACAATTTACCCTCCCCCATAATGTGAAAATCCTCAATATGGTTCTAAAGAAAGTGGGTGTACCTACAAAATGATTCGTATCTAAGCAGCAACTCATCCTAGACTACCGACCCTGGTACCAAATTATACTCCAGACAGTTTTTTTTAATCAATATGCTGATATGCAAATTTTCATTTTTGCATATTCATGAGTATTAATAAAAAAAAAGAAAATGCGTAGAAAAAATAAGGGGGTGTACCTATACACATCACCCATATGTCATTTGCTAGTTATCATAGACTATCAAACTGGGTACCAAATCAAAGCCTAGACAAAGTACTTTTTTCCCAATGGTATGATATGCAAATAATCTAATTTGAATAGTCATTAATATTTATGAAAACATGAGAAATAAGAGAAAAATGGTAGAAAAAAATAAGGAGGGTATGTACAACATTACCTAAATGTCAGCTGCTAACTTTTCTGGACTACCAAACTTGCTACCAAATAAAAGTTGAGACTTTACACTTAAACCCCGTAGTATGATATACAAATTATCTAATTTGCATATTCATAAATATTAATGAAAACATTAGAAATAAAAGAAAATGTTAGAAACTTTAAAGGGGTGTACATACAACATAAACCATATGTCAGCTACTAACTATTCTAAACTTCCAAACTTGGTACCAAATGAAGGGTGAGTGGTAGTACGTTAACACAATAGTCAGATATACAAATCGTATTTACATATTTGTGAATATTAATGAAAACATTAAACAAAGAAAGAAAAATTGCAGAAAGATTAAAATGGGTATATCTACAAAATTACCTATATCTCATCTGCTAATTGTCCTAGACTAAAAAGCCTGGTACCAAATAAATGCTAAGCATAGCACATTTTATGCCATGATCGGATATGCATATCATGTTATGATTATATTCTTGAATATTAATTTAAATGTTAGAAATGAGAGTAAAATGGTAGTAAAATTAAGGGGGTGTACCTACAAAATTACTCATATGGTAGTTGCTAATATTCCTAGACTACCACACTTGATACCAACTTAAAGCTAAGACATTTTACTTGACTCAATAGGCATTATGTGATATAATCCAGTTTTTAAATTTATAGATATTAATGTAAAAGTTAGAGAAAAACCAAAGAAATATTAGTGGGGGTCTACTTCTAAAATAACTCCTATCTCATCTTTTTATTGTTCTAGACAATTAATCTTGGTATCAAATTAAGGCTGAGACATAGTTTTTTTTCTTCAAATGGTCAGATATACATTCATTGAACAATATTGATGAAAACAATAGAAAACTAAAGAAAAATTGAAAACGAATCAATAAGGCTGATTCTAAAAATACTCATTAATAAACAAATTAAATAATTTGCGTACCAAACAACACTATAAAAGAACTTTTTCTGGACTTTAACTTTTTGGAACAAGTTTAGAAAGTAAGTGAGTATGAATTTACGATAAATATCAGTTGAGATATGAGTAATTTTGTATGTACATTCTATAAATTATTATCTAAATTATTCTCATTTCTAATATTTAATTAATATTCATGAATACAATTTTAAGATAATTTGCATATTGGACCATTAAGTATTCATGCTATGTATTAGCATTAAATTGGTACCAAGGCTGGTAGTATAGGATAGTAAGCAGCTGAGATGTAGATAGATTTGCATGTACACCCCCTTATTTTTTACAATTTTCTCTTATTTCTAATGTTTTCATTAATATTAATGAATATGCAAATTTGATAATTTGCATATCTGAACGAAAGTCCTATCTCTTAACATTCAGTTGGAATCAAGTTTAAAAGTTTTGGATGAGTTGCTGCTGAGATATGAGTACTTTTGTAGGGACATCCCCATTCTTTAGAAGCGCATTATGCGTTGCCATCGAAACCATGTGATTTCACATAGCTCAAATGGGTTCATTCTTTAGGAATTTTTTCCCCATTTAGGAGGTCTCCCAAAGCAATTTGACACACATTGGTAGTTTTCCTGATGGTGCAAGGTTTTTTCTAATTAGACCCTTAGGAATCTGCATGCTGTCATTTTTTATAGACACAAAAAGTACCATATATATATGGGCATGTACTTTACGGCATATTTATTTTAGAACAAAACAACTTGTTGATTATCAAAGTTTCTTTCTCATTTATTACTTGTAAAGCTGATAAACAGTCCAAAATCGTACTATGAATAAAACTTACATTTAAACAGTAGGATACTGAATAAGGCACGTTTATATATGATTTTATAGGCTAAACGGATATGTATCACCATAAATACGGTAATATCATGGAATAATTATGTAAATTGCCGCCAAAACCATGTACCTAAGTTGTAAAATGACCTTTGGACATAATACAAATGATTTTGGATACAAAAGCATTGTCAAAAAATAAAATGTTTCAGTCATATGTCAAATTCCATGATTTTTTGCGGCCATTTTTGAAAATATGCAAAATTAGGTCATTAAGACGTCATTACTCAGCTTGTCAACATTGGTTTTTGGATTCAGCGTACCAAATTACCCCTTATCAAGGTGTCAAACCTTTTTCTTCACAAAATGCCTGTACTTGTTAACTTTTTCTGATTTTTTCCTGACTAATATGATTATAAAAACATTTTTGTTAAAATAAAAAGGGGTAAAATGTTTGAATTCTCAAATTTTCACAAATGAAACTTCCATTTCTCCTTAGGGAAAATATAACTATTAATTTTGAACACTGTTGTTTTTTTCAAAAGCACTGAAACTTATTCTCATTTAAAAAAAAATGAAAATCTATTCTATTGGCTTCAATTATAGCTTAGTTACATGTAAAAATGCAATTTACCTTTTGAAAATGACTCTTGAACATAAAAGTGTTGCATATTTTAAGTCATTTTAGCACACTTTCAATGGTGGCTGCATTTCAATTAAATTATTAAATGATATTTTTTAAAACGTAAGGTCGAAGAGTAACTTGCTAGAGATTAATTTTACACTATCTCGATCAGAAGTAGGGTCGACCAGTTACTTATTGAATGGCCCTCGTAGCTGCCTGTGTGGCTTTTGCGAAATAGGGCGACTGGCGACAAATGACAATCGAAAACAATGTTTCTAGCGAGTTTGGATTCTCGTTCGTCGGTTGTAAAGAGCGTTTTCAATTGCCGCCTATCCGATATGATTAGAGGAAACTTTTTCTTGAGTTCAACGTCACATCACCATGTCGGTAAATTTTCAAATTGACTTACATGGTCATGTGACGTTCTACTGACCAATAAAAACTCGAGATCGATTCGCGAAAGTTAACGTCATAAGACGTTACTTCACGCCGTTGCTAGGCCACAAACAACGTTCATGAAAGCGCAAAGATGGCGAACATCGTTAGCTCCAGCGATATAGGAATTACATGATACATGATGCTTATACTAGCATCAAAACTCCTGAGTCTGTTGATATCAGCCCTCTTGGGAGTTAGGATCTATATCAGGTATGTCATTTTATGTCGTTTTCATTCCGCTTTCATTTCATGGACATAATTTGTAACGTCGACGTTTAAATCAATGTATTTCCAGAACTTTTGCAAATAATTGCTTCAAATCCAAAGAAGTTGCACCAAAATGAAAACAAATTGATTGAAGCAATAAACATTTATTGTATTTCGTGGTTGCTGATGTTTTCTCAATACAGTGACAAATCATCTCATTTTTCGGTGACGTTATCATTAGCGTCAATGGGAATCATATTCTTTTAAAATTTGCATTCACTTTAAAGTTCAACTTGAGAACCAAAAGTGTGGTTTTGATATTTTATTGTATATTTCTATTCGCTTTTCACCTATGTTGCACCCATGAACTTCGTCGCAGTAATTCTATTAAAAAAACTTCAAATGCTCTATTTTAAACGGCAACGTCACAAAGTGACCAAAGGTGTATGAGCCGTGACATGAGTTCTCCAACAATTTGGTATGTGCGACCAGCTAAGCCTCAGATCAGCCTGTGCGTATGCGTAGTCTGATCGGAGACTTTGCTAGACGCTTGAATACTATATGAGTTTTAAGCTACTGCCTGAACATCATTTGGAGTTTCTAAGCTTAAAAAGAGGCTGCACAGGATCGCCTGAAACTACACTTGTCAAAATGCCACATTGTTGGAAAACACATGTCGCGGCTCATATTTATTGTAATTAAAAATAAAAGTAAAAGATCTATGACAAGTGGGTGGAATTTACGGATTTCATTGAACCGTATTTGTTCTAACGGATTCTTCCCTCTGTTTTGTTTCTTTAAAGGGGACAGCAACCCTAATGCTAAGTATGTTTTATCAGAAAGAGCTCTATGAACCATGAACTTTGATACAAGTATCATCAAAATCGGTTGAAAAATAGGAAATTTATGGGCATTTAAAGAATTCGATATGGCCAACATTTAGCTGCCATCTTGAATATTAAATTAGTTTTCAGAATTTTTTCAACTGCTTAATTTTTAGTTAACAATACTATCACAGCATCTGTGTTTCAACAGATATGCAGCTTTATACATAAAGAAAATGTTTTAGTAAAGATAATTGCAAATAATCCATTGGTTTGTCTTTTATTTTGATTATGCATATTTAATTAGGCTGTGTGACGTCACTAAGCCTACAATATGGCCGCTTCCATTACAGTCCATTTGCAAATTTTCAAACGCCCACAACTTCTGCGTTTTTCTACCGATTTAGATGAAACTTGTATCGAAATGCATGATTTATTAAGATATTTTATATAAAACAAAGTAATCATCAGGGTTGCCGTCCCCTTTAAGCTTGGAATGGGTCATCGTAGAAATCGATGCATCACAGGTTGTTTTGTTTCGTTGATTTGATTACTGATTTACGACCCAGTCAACATTTTTTTCGGTGACTGTGTCGGCACGGGTCTTCCTGGGTTGAAACAATACTAAGCAAGGATTAGTGTGTCTTGCTTAAGGACACAACACAATGATTCCGGTAGGGCTTGAACCCTCAATCCCTCGCTCTCGAGTCAAACACTATACCACTGAGCCACTGTGCTTCTGTGCCACAAGTTGCAATTACCCAATAAAATTGTATTTATCTGTATTTCTCTCCTTTTTATATTAAGTTTAAACGTATTAATTGCCAATACAAAGCAAGGGGTCGGGCAACAAGTTTTTCCAACATTAGTTACGGCCCTTCCCCTACAGTATACATACAAAGCATTACATAGACAATGGCGAACATATTTGAGCCGGGGCATGAGATTTCCAACAATGAGGTATGTGCGACCAGCAAAGGCTCAGACCAGCCTGCGCATACGCGCAGTCTGATCAGAGCCTTTGTTAGTCGCTTGATTGCTCCATGACTGCTGAGCCACCGACCGAATATCATTTGAAGTTTCTAAGCTCAACAGAAGGCCGCACAGGCCCGCCCGAGTCTACACTTCTCAAAATGCCACATTGTTTGAAATCACATGTCGCGGCTCATTTCTTTAAGAACAAAGTGATGATAATCGTTTCCTTTTTTATATCTTGATTTATATGTCTTAGGAGATAATGCATGGATAAGTTAGGAGTCTTTCATGCAAACTAAACATCTATGTGTCTTGATCCACATCTGAACAAAGGGCCATGTTGGCGCCGTTAAACCGATTTAAGCCCTCCAGTAAAATATTTTTACTGACCGTTCCAAAGCGGTACGTCTTTTGTGGATCATGGCTTGTGTTTGTCATGCTTTCGCGTCTGTACATTGCTGTCTAGTGGTCACCTGCTGGGAAATGGTTGACCTCTTGGCTCTTGTTTGTGATGTTTAATTGTGTTTTTGTCACTTTTCCATGTGGTATCCTGGGTCAGGTGTGGTACGTGATTGTATCGATTCCTGATCTTTGCCGTTTTCTTGCTTTTCATCTTGCCAAACAGTGTACACCAAGATGTATTTCACCTTTGCGTACACTGTTTGACCAAGCATATACCTTCAAAGGTAGGCTTGCGGTTATGTAGAATCCAGTACCCTCCCCCGCAGACACCCCGGATAAACCCACCGCATATAATATAGATAAAAAAACACCCTGGTCTGGAGCCAAACTGTTTGACACTCCGATGGTATTCCTAAAAAGGATTAGTTACAGCAATAAAAAAAAACAAGTTAGTATCCTTAAAGCTTTGTTTGTTTTGATTTCTTTACGTCCCAGTCAACAATTCATGTCATGTCGGGAAGGGTCTCCAGTGCTAAGCAGCAGACAAAGTAGTTTGCGCAGAACACAACACATTGACTTCGCCGGCGGTGAGGCTCGAACTAGCAACCCTTCGATCCCAGTCTCACACTCTAGCAAATGAGCCACTGTGGAACGCTAACACTGAAAGCGCTCGCAAAAAGTGCATATGAAAATGTCGTCTGCAAAAGTCGTCTGTCGAGTATATTTGAAAACATGTAGAAGCAAACAGTGTGGAATCATACCTGACTGCTCCTATATCTAGTCTGATATTAGCATTCGATTGTTGTTGTTTTTTTTTTGTTGTTGTTGTTGTTTTTTTGTTTTTTTTAATTTTATGCTTTTGTGACGAGGCTGCCCATCTTAGATCTGCCATAATGCGTCATCCTTGTTCTTTCTGTTTTAATCATCCGAGTAGAGTTTATCATCAGTTTTAAGTATTATAGAAGTGCAGATAATAAGTAATACTTTTCATTAACTAATAACAGACGGACGGACGGGCGGACGGACGGACATACCGAATATAGTACATACCCAATTGTTTCTTTTGAGTCGTGCAATTTACCCAACTACTAAAATAAACTTTTAGTATTTATCGCACATACAATCAGCGACTTGAAAATCAATGAAGTCTCGCAAGAGTACTCGCTGCTTGCGAAGAATTACACCCAGCCAGCATAAATTGCCGGCCACCATCGGCCCGCTAGAAAAACAGCATTCAAATGAACTTTCGCTGGCGGGTCGATGGTGACCCGCTTTAAGATGTTTGCTCGATTAAGTTGCAAGACTAAAATTAGGAATCTTACTACAATATACAGCTGTATACGCATGCCTAATGAGTGATTTGCGACAATTTCAAACTTCTCACGAGTTTTTTTTCTAAATATGAATGTGTTTTTGCTCTGTAATGGATTTTCCACGTTGTAATGTCCTTTTTCAGATGGACCGCCAATCCCACGGTGCCACTAATCAGCCACCAGGACCAGAATGTCACAAGCAGCTCAGCTTTGGAGCTTGTCTTTAAAACACTTCAAAACTGTTTCACTGGTAAGAAAAATAAGGTTTACTATAAATTAAAGTAGACGTAAAGTATACAGGCCAGTTTGGTGATTACACCCATTCTACAATTCCACTCCTAGAGTTTAACTGTGACGTTCCAACATAATTTGCAAGTGACCTTCTTAAAAAGCTTAAGCTTGATGATATTCAGAATAAAGTCTGTGAAAATTGTCTCTTGCATGCTTTCAGCAGGAACTAGGTAAATCGTTTCAGAAGATGTTTGGTTTTACAGTCCTGAAGGTGATGTCAGTTTTATTATTAGACAATTACACCATTGTCTTGCGTATTCATGTAACAGGGTCTATGTATATATACACACACATCTACTGCCTTGCGGTAGAACCCGGCTTATACAGCGACGTGGTAGAGTGTTTGCCTGTAGATCCTTCGACCTGGGTACGATTCCCGGCTGGGACAGGTAAAATAGTTTCGCTCTACGACATTTAGTTTGCATAAAATGAACACATGGACCATAGTGTTTGGGGATTATTTGAAGAGTCGGATAAGTGTTCCAAGCAAAATCTTGTTTTGAAATAAAACCATTTAACAAATAAAAAAAAATAGATCATTACTTTGTCCAGTGACTAGAGAACAATGGTACTGAAAAGAAATTCACATATATGCCTAGTGCTTTGAAGTGAGATAGTTAAATAGTATCTTGTGGACTGAAATATTGCGCCTGTGAGATATGCTTTTTGCTTGAACTACTTTTTGTAATGGTTTAAGTATCTTTGAGCAGTGACATCTTTCGCTAGTGGTGATATAATTCCCTGTATACCTTTGTAAAACTTCACAAATTGTTTCTTTGTTGCTCTTTAGTGTCTTCTTATGTCAATTTTTCCTGGAAACAAGTAAAAAGGGTATATGATTTCCTCTTTTATTGCATGCGGTGGGTCAGGCCTCAGACTCAATGACGGCTCTGACGTAAAGCTTTAATCGGTTGGCTGGTGCCTGATGCTTATCGTGAGCCATTTTCTTTGTTTCATCATAGTATGTTAATTTGATTATATTGTTTCTCCATGAAGATACACTGCCTCCTTGCGAGCTTAGCATTTTTGTGCTTCAACAACAGGAGAAGATTTGGTACCAGTTAAATGTATTTAAGCCCCCCCCCCCCAGTGGCTTATGCTGCTGTCCGTTCTAAGGCAGTGGGTCAGTTGTTGTTGATTCGTTGTTGATTGTTACTCTCATTATGAGATTCTGTAATTGTAAGAGAGAGAGAGAGAGTTGCTTTGCTCAGTTTGTCTTCCTGATGTCCCGTGATTTTTGTATGGCTCTTCCTCGCGTCGCCACGGGTTTGTCTGCAGTTTGTGATTTTGGTATTTCTGGATCATACTCACTATTTTGGTTGTTTAAACGTGAAGTCTTTATGGCAGATATTTCACATAATGGATATCTATATGAACAAGTCACGTTCATGCGCGGATCCAGAGGGCAGGGGACAGTTGGTTCCTCAGCAATACTGGTTCGGATCCCCTGGAAAATCACAATGCTACCAAGCCAGCGTTCAATATTGGACCATTATTGGCCCGCCAACGAAACGCCATTCAAATGGCGTTTCGATGACGGGCCGATGATGGCCGACTTTTTGTTGTATTTGGATCCCTCTCAATTTCATTGATAAAAAAACCCGTTGTCAAAGTAGAGTTGGGCGCCATGGGATCCGTGAATAACGTTGACTTTGTGATTAACCCATGTCGTTCATCCTTTAATGAACCCCCGAAAAACGAAAATAGCTTCTTTTTTATCCCCACGCTTTTTTTAAAAAAGCGTCGGGGATATTGCAATCGCCTCCGTCCGTCCGTCCGTCCGTCTGTCCGTCCGTCCGTCCGTCACGCTATCTACTCCTAAACCATTGGACGAAATTCAACCAAATTTGGTGTGTGGATTGCTCACATGAATAGGGTGTGCAACGGCGCATTTTTTTTGGCCCCGCCCCCTGGGGCCCTGGGGAGAGGCCAAAAGGTCAAATATAATTAAATATCATTAAAATTCAATTA
The DNA here is from genome assembly GCA_964019695.1 of Loripinus fragilis. Classification (NCBI taxonomy): domain Eukaryota; kingdom Metazoa; phylum Mollusca; class Bivalvia; order Lucinida; family Lucinidae; genus Loripinus; species Loripinus fragilis. Next base: position 10,840,520 of record OZ026527.1, read on the forward strand.
CAAAGTCAATTTCAAAGATTTTTAAACCAAACTTTGTGTGTCTTCTCACAAATGAAAGATATAAAACATATCAGACGGGATTTTCATTCCGTTGCCCGGGTCATGCCCCAGGGGTCGGACTTGGGGGTACCGTGGGGGGTTGAGTGGTCAAAAAAAAAATCCGAAATTCAACCAGATTTGGTGTGTGAGTAACTTACATCAATTGCACATGCAACGAGACAATTTTTTGGGTCCCCACCCCCTGGGGCCCTGGGGAGGGGCCAAAAGGTCAAATATCATTAAATCTCAATCACAAAGTCAATTTCAAAGATTTTTTAAACCAAACTTTGTGTGTCTTCTCACAATTGAAAGATATAAAACATATCAGACTGGATTTTCATTCCGTCGCCTGGGTCATGCCCCAGGGGTGGGAATTGGGGGTACCATGGGTGGTTGAGGGGTCCAAAAACTTTTTTTTCCCAAATTCAACCAGATTTGGTGTGTGAGTTACTTACATGATTGGCACATGCAACGGCACAATTTTTTCGGTCCCCGCCTCCTGGGGCCTTGGGGAGGGGCCAAAAGGTCAAATATCATTAAATCTCAATTACAAAGTCAATTTCAAAGATTTTTAATCTAAACTTTGTGTGTCTTCTCACAAATGAAAGATATAAAACATATTAGACGGGATTTTCATTCTGTCCCCTCGGTCATGCATGCCCCAGGGTTTGGAACTTGGCGGTGCTGGGGGTTTAAAAGTTCAATTTCATGAACATGGGTATGTGGCATATCAAATTCAAGGGGATGAGCAGTAGACCAGAATACACTGTACATTTTTACCCTAGGATCAAACTGGTGACCTTGGGATGGGGTCAAAGGATCGAATACCATTAGATATCTTCGAGAGCGTGGGGATTTGCGATGGCGCGCCATCGAATGTGTTCTAGTTTTAAATTTTATAATTACCTAATATAGAATTTAATCATATATTTGGATAAATAACAATTTGATATTTTATTAAGATATATGAGCACATTAACGGGTAAATAGTATCATTGCACCTTTGAGTTATATTCCAATGTTCTACATAAGATAGCTCACAATGCACAAAGTGCATATGCATGCTGGTGCAATAAGGCAGTTATTGTATGGTTGTGCGTATGTACGGAAGATAATCCACTCGCTAAAGCTCGTGGAGTATCTTCCCGTACATACGCACAACCATACAATAACTTACACAAATGGAACAACGGAAATATCAGCATGTATTCGGACAACCCAGCAATGAAGAAGACGAAACGCTTATGTTTGGCCTGCAAACCAAGTTAGGCTCGTCTTATGTTCACAGTAACAAAGTCACTACTGGCAAAGGAACTCGGTGTTTGAAACGTTATTCACGAGACTGTAGTCAGTAATTTTTTTTGTTGTTGATGAGGTTTTGCATGGTTGCGAAAATCTACAGATTGGCTGTGAAATTGAAACTTTTAATGTTGGTAAATATGGCATGTACATATTTTATATTTTCAGCTACTGGTTTCAGTGAAATCTCTGGACCATCCAGCCAGTATGGTACTCAAGGTGAGTTGCAGAATTGTATGTTAAGTTCTAACATAAACATTACCGTGGCTGACATAATAAACACTGTATAACTAACTATACCTTGGAAATATTAACAAAATCCTGGCCTTTATCATTAACACTAGAAACGGACCCGCGCATGCTCGGGTATAGGTGATGAAAAATGTTCTGAGCTCGGCTGAGTATGGCAGATGTCCTCATAAATATTAAAATTGGGAGCAATATGTAAGAGCAGGATAAATACTAAGGAAACTCTTTCATGAATCAAGGGTCATTACTCTGTTATAAAGTACATTTATTATTTCTATCAACCTTACTCAAACATTAGGCGGTAACGACCCACTGGTAAATAATGGCCGCAACAACCCAAGTAGCGTATAACACACTACTATCGTGTTAATCGAAGTGACTGCAATGTATATGTATGCCAATGTAAACTGTAAGTTGTCCTATCAATTTCAGTCCTTTTCCAACTGGAACAAAAACATGCTTAATCATTCCCCTAAGATGTACATATATTGAGAGAATGTAGACCCAAGGGTCATGTTAATGTCTTACTCATGCTTATGTCGGCTAGATGTGAAATATGGCATGAGCTACACAGCTTAAGAGAGATCCACAGATGCCTAAACATACCAGTAACTCATCTATGAACCGTCGACTCAGGTGAGCTAAACAGTATACGAAACTTTGTGGCTGCTGAAAAAATAGGCCAATGTTTTCTATTCTGTCAGTATCTATTGGTATAACTGATAAAATGAATGCAGCAGATTTATTATGTATGCAAGAATTTCGTCAGACCAGGGATCGAACCAATGGCCACTTGGTTGTTAGTAAAACTCTACTGATTGAGTTAAGCAGCAACTCTACTGATTGAGTTAAGCAGACCGTCGGTTAAGAGTGTTGTTTATGTTAAAGCAGATTTGAGATTAATGAAATTGGCATTTAATCCAAAGTTTTGATAAATGTCTTCTGTAATCAGTGACCTATAGGTCACTTCTGTAATATTCCAAAGTTTTATGACTCCTTAAACACTGTTGTAATCAGGCAAAAAATGAACCTAAAGGTTTTACTATCGAATAATGCCAAAGAGAGATACTGACAGAATTGCAAACAGTGAAGACCCTGATTTGACTTCTTCTCTAAAGAAGGCGTTACCCTGTCAAAATTGATGGGAGATTATGGAGTCGAAACTGAATTGTTTCCAAAAATCTCAAAAACGAAATAAAAGTAAAAGAAGATTAGATCGAAGTTATCAATGAGGACAATATCTGAATAACTCAGTTTAGAAAAATGCTGGTTAGATATACCGTTTCCAAGTTTTTGAGCGCAAAGGGCTACTTTAGTAGTAAAGATAATTTCACAGCCGATTGAGCTTCAAAATATATCTTCGGCGTTCATCGTATAACTAATACGGAAATGCACGTGGTACTTTTTAACACAATAGATATGTATACCGCTATAATACTCAATTTACGTGGCTCAGTGGGTAGAACACATGAATATTGCACACTTATATTTTTAAGCTCTGCGTTGTTAGTTCGAATCCCGTACGCGACATTTATTATTGTAACTATTGAAAATACTATTGTTTTTATTTTTATCAAATTTTCTCCATTTGCAATATCGTTTCTCTATTTTAATTAATTTGATCTCTTTGGTGACAACAACATTCTCTCGTCGGATCCGTAACACTGTACTTCAACTATCGCCTGTCATCTCTTCAGTTTTTAAAATATGAACTGCGACATGAGATTTCAACAATATGGCATTTTGATACGAATAGGCACAAGTGAGCCTGTGCACCCTCCTTTTAAGAATTGAAACTAAATGCTGTTCATTCAGTAGCTTTCCATCCATAGAATATTCAAGTGACTAGCAAAGGCTCTGATCAGACTGTGTGTATGCGCATGCTGGTCTGAGCCTTTGCTTGTCGCACATACCACATTGTTGGAAATCTCAAGTCGTGGCTCATATATGGACCTCCTTGCTGCTCTTTAGAGAAATGCTTCGACCTGCTATAACTGATTTATTTTGCTTTGGAGCCAATTGCACGAGTGTAGGCCTATATTCGCAAACTAAATTCTAACTCCAAGCATCAAGAAGTTGTCAGTGAAAGCGTGAACTTACTTTCAAAGAAAGCGTGAATTTACATGTTTTGTGTTTATGTGCATTTCTTTGACATGAAAACAAAGATAAATGAAAAAAAAGTTGGGTCGACCAGGATTCGAACCCACAATTTACGTATCTGGAGCTATTGACTACCATGGAAAGTACAACTTCATTGAGTCATCAACGGATCTCATCGCAATTGTACCAAGACGTTTATTCCGTAATTGCTCGAAACATACCGATTGCACACGATCCATCGCGAAAAACTATTTTTTCAGTGTTAATACCAAAATAATTTATTCATGCATAAAGGTCAGGATCAGGTTAATTTTGTAGAGGTATATCTAAAGTTTATTATCTCTTCTTAAAAGCCATGTTGATGCAGATCTTCTGGCTTTTCGTACATACACACGATGTTTTCTATCAAAACAAATAATGAAATTACACCGCTGGAGTGACTGGAAAAGGTAGACAAAATGCAAGCTATCCATTAATAACTCATTGCTAATTGTAGCATCCACACTTATATGGATATTTCAATTCTTTTTTGCGGCGGCTTCGCCGACGCTCTTTTATCACATTGAACCTAAATTTTATGTAAATTTTCGCCAATCAGAAGTATTCTTAAATTGTAATATTCATCGCACCAGCTAGAAAACAATGCACTCATTGGTTAATACTCAGACTGACCACGCGATCTTATTATAGATGCAATTTAACTTGGAAATTTACATGTAAATGGCCGAGAACCAGTCTGTGCACTAGTCCTAACAACCGTATCAAATGCGTTACAAGATTATAGTCTGGTTCATAAATTTCGACAATATGCAGTTTTTTTTTTTACCTGCGCGTCCTGGGTCTCAGGCGCATGCTTCTCACAAAGGACGCATGATTTTAAACCATGAGAGTCCCGCAGGATGCATTAAAATTGTGGCGAAAAGTCTGCATTTAGTATTTGCAACTTTCGTTTTGAGTGTGTTTTTTTTTTACTTGCGCACCGTGTCTTGAATAATATTGGTAAAAACCGGTACTGAAAAACTCCCCAACAGTATAGTCATCATTACTTCCCTTGGGAAACACGTGTTTTCAGATATGACCCGCTGTAGGGGAGTTTACCGGTAAAAGCCAGTACCGAACTATTGGTAAAAGCCAGTGCCGATAAACCAGTACTGATAATACTACCAATCCGAAATGAAACATTTGAATAATGCGTTTTACCCGCAAGTTTAAACACCCTGCTTCGAGCAAATACCAATAGAATGGCTAAAGTATTACTGCAGGCTCATAAAGTACGGAGACTGTACTATGCACAGATGATAAAAGAAAAATTAATATGGTATGTCCAAAGGCTCAAATGCAGTAACTTCCAGCACTACACTTGTAGGCATGTAGAGTAAGATGGACACGGGCTAATGACCTGGGCTCTAAAAATATATATGAAAACTGCGAGACAAAAGTCTGACTCTTGGCAAAAGATAATAATATGATTAAATTAAGGAAATCTACTGTCTGGAACTGAAATTTTTATTAATAAGAAAGTCAGGTAGGTTTTTATATCTTTATTATTCAAGTGTATTTAATGTATTACATTACAAGGGCGTAAAATTCATCGCGAATTAGAGAGTAACCCCAGGGTTCAGGGGAGTAAATACGTGCAAAGCTTGCTCTGACCGGCAAATGCATGTTCTTACAAGGACAGTGTAGCTATCGGCAGAGTCTCTCTTTAATCAGACAACATTGTGCGTTATAAATAGACAGCCAAAAAACCCACGTTGCAATGTCTATTAATAGCACTTAACAAGATACATTTTTGTAAAAAAAGATGTATCTTAAAAAAAAGAGGTTATAATGGGGATGGATATTTAATTTAAATAATGGCACATTTCCTACAATTTCAATGTGCCCGCAACCCACAATCCTACACTTAGACTCAGATCAACCTCCGCATCTGTACATGTATCAGCGTATTTTGCTATTTCCTTTAGGAAGATGACAAGCACAAGCTCTAGTTTCTTTAACTACATGTATGTCAGACGAACATGTATCATAAAAGGCTAACTGCCCGGGGCTAACTTGCAAACAGCCAGCACCAAATCTCAGGCCACTATGGGCCCGCCAGCAAAACGCTTTTCGGGTGGTGTTTTTCTGGCGGGCTGAGAATGGCCGGATTTTACCTGCTTACTGGGAGCTAGTCAATCGGTTTTTGAGTCTACATGTATTTATTCCCTGACCCCGGCTATGGCAAGGTGCTACAGGAAATAGAAAGGTTATAGGAGTTAGTCCCACATAAAAGCGATTTGGTATATCAGCATTTTTCTGTAAATAGAGACATTCATAATATGTAAATAGAGTGGTGGAAGTGTAAACCATTTAAGACTTGAAAACTACTCCAAGTTGAGATCTGAGACGGGCAGAATCTAGCCTATGTGACAACAACAACAACAATATGGCATGTTTTTTCCGGGTTTTCAGTTTGTTTCAGTACATACATTTATCGTCAAAATCTCCCATTTTCTTAAAAAAATTAGGACTAATAACATTGTTCCCTAGCCTTTGCTGGTGAAGTGCCTAAAATTTGGAACGATTCAGATGCATATCGCTCAGCGAAAAGAGCACCAAGCAAAAGAGAGACCAGAAACATAGCACAACTTCCAAATTCGTTGGTTTTAGACGGAACATCCTTTTCCAGCATGCAAAGACAGGGAGTATAAGGGGATTTCGTCACTTAGTTGTATTAAAATTCTAAGTATTTGAGAGCCGCCGAATATCTTTTTTAAAGATATTTCTTGTTTGTGTTAAAGTGAAAGAAAATGTACTTGTTTTAGAGCATACGTACGTCCTAATTGAGTGAGATTTTTTTAGTGCCTGCTTAATTTAAATTACTTGAACTCGCTGTTTAGTATCTCATTTTCATATACATCGTATATACATGTATTTTGTATGTTTCAGAGTTTACTCTGCTACAGATCAAAACGTCATACCCAGTAGCTTTATATGAACAAGGTAGGTTGTAAACCATTTAATTTCCATGTACTGGCGCTAGTCACCTTTTGTTTGTCTGTCCATACACCTAATAGGAATTCTGTCATTCCATCTGTTTGAAAAATATAGTCATAGCTTTAAAATGAATAAACTATTTTTGTATTTGAAAGTTTCAAAAAGGCCCTTTTATCCCAATGTAAGTTTGTATAGTCATCTTCTGTGTTGTAGTGGTACCTTGTTAAACGCCTTTGGAATACATGATAATCAAGCCTGTAGGCTTATGCAGGAATATTTTTCGGCCCCATTCCCGGTGGAATTTAGGTGCCCTTTTCCCAATTTTGCAAACAAAATCTTCAAATTTTTTTTTTTTTGAAGATTGGGATTTCCATTCAATCAACACACACACTAGCTACATGGTGACATTCTCATTCAATTCAATGGCAATAGTATGTGTAATAGCTAATTTGTTTTTATATACCAAAAATGACATTATTGTGCACTATAACAAATTTCCAAATTTAGGTGTTTGCCGCGCTAACTTTCCCAATCTGTAAGGCCCTAGGGCCCCTTCCCAAAATTGCAAAAATACCCTGTTATGTGCACCGACTTCTTATGATATTGAGCGCGGACTAAAACAGACTACAGCAGCTGGGTTTCGCAAGACCCCTCAATCCATAAATCATGCTGGTCGACGGTCAGCAAGTATGCTGTTTAATTAGTGGATTATAAGAGATGTATTCAAGTTGTCTTGTTTGTTTTGGGTTTTTTTGTTTTTTTTTGTTTTTTGTTGTTGTTGTTTTTTTTTTTTTTGCTTTTTGTATACAGTGTTACATTGTTTCGCTTGAGCATTCGTTGTAGCCAATTCGAAAAGTACCATGATATCTAATTTGAACTGACTCATTTTATATTCTTTTTTAGCTTCACCAGTGTTTTTGAAGAATCCGTATCTACTCTGGGCTGCGGCCATGTTCTTATGTAAGTATACATGTTTGCGATATAGAATACTGTTGGACCTAATCTGTGTTGATTTTTGTTTACTTTTACTATAGTGATAATTTTTACTTAGATGTTTGTGTTGAATACTATATATGCTTAAAACTATTTGCCTACTCGCGCCCTCTTCTGATATACTTTGCAAACAGTTTTGGATCCAGATCAAAATGTCGGGCCTATCTGGATCTTAGCTGTTTTAACACTCTGATGGTATTACTGAAAGAAATTTTCGAAAAAAAGGATGAAAAATTACCCACGTATAATCTCTAGCCCAACTAGGTAGCTGCATAATGAACGTCTTAAATATGACTTTATCACTTTGTCACTTTCCCCACTGGTATCCTAGGTCAGGTGTGGTACTTGATTGTATCGATTCCTGATCTTTGCACCCTTACTTACTTTTATATATATGCGATTATTCCAAAATCTAATGAGCTAGAACTGATACGAGCTAGCACTCCAGAATTTGATACTTATCGTATTCACGAGCAGTGAAGGCTCAGATCAGCCTGTACAAAGACTCAGCCTCACCAGAGCCTTCGCTTCTGACTTGCACAAAGTTTCGCGGTAGAGAAATGTTGAGACCAAACGTTAGACCTGTAGCACCTCATAATACACCAGCATGGTTTCTTTTAAAATCTTGACACCTTAAATGCTTTTGCTAACATATCACACCCATATCAGGTAGCTCTTGTAAGAGCTGCTTGGTCAGGGTCTACTCTGTTTGCGTATAGAAATAGGTTGTATCTGATCCTATACTAGATTTCCAGTCTAATCCTACACTAGTTAGCGAGCCTGACAAGTAATTTCTGTACATAAAAGTTTATTGATGAATTATTTATAGTGGGTGGAGCCTAGCATGAATATTCATGAAGGCAAGGGTCAAAGGAGGCATTTGTGCTTAACTGCTAAAAATTGTGTGCTGGTTTAGAAGTATTTATACAATCTCGTTCTTTAATCTTTTCCTTTCAGGCGTTGGTTTTATGTATCTAAGCAGGCGATGGACCCATAGACTTGTTAGATGTGTTTGCAGTGGATCCATCGGCTTATTCCAATCCATCAAGCGCACATCAAATGTTCTGTGGCAAAGAATTCAAGTTGCTGTCACACATGCTGTGACGCCGACCAGACAAGAAATATGCACAGACGTGCATCAACAAATAGACACTCATGTTGTAACGCCGACCAGACAAGACAGCATATGCACAGACGTGCATCAACAAATAGACACTCATGTTGTAACGCCGACCAGACAAGACATCACATGCACAGACATGCATCAACAAATAGACACTCATGTTGTAACGCCGACCAGACAAGACAGCACATGCACAGACGTGCATCAACAAACAAACACTCCTATCAATCACTTCAATACTAGACATACATCAAACACGTGCTCATACAACACAGCATCCACAAGCATCAGGTCAGTGTCCTCAGAGTTTTTCACAGCATCTTCTCCAATTACTCCAGTTAAGCCAGAGAAAGGATCATCTTCTTGTGTTTGTGCTTCTGTCAGGGGTTCATCATCTCATGGTGTAGAATACTCTTGTGGCCAGTATATATTGGGTGGTTCCTTTTAACTTGGAAGTTCTGACAAAACTTGGCGAAGGTGGATTTGGCACAATTTACAAAGTTCGGGGCAGAGATTCCATTTATGCTGCAAAACTTTCAAACTCTTTACGTTTAGAAGATATGCATGAGGAATTTGCAACTCTTTCAGATCTAAGTCATTCAAATATTATTCATGTCATAGAAAAACTGCCCAAAGTTTATCTAATGGAGTATTGCCCAAACGATTTGGATCATTTTATTAAGGACTCTGACCCCATCAAACTTGAAACTTGTTATGATATTTCTATTGGAATCGCTCGTGCAACTTCTTACATTCATTCGCAATATCTTGCACATTTGGATATCAAACCTCGGAATATTCTTTTGACTGAGTCTGGGTCTCCCAAATTGGCTGATTTCGGAGAAGCAATGTACTTTCGGAAACTGGATGGATCTCTCAGGCTTTTGAATCACACTGCTGGCACATTTGGCTACGCTCCACCTGAGATGTTGGATTTCAAATTTCGCATCAATATGGCTAGAATGGACTCCTGGTGCTTGGGCGCCACGTTCTTTGAAATGATGACTGGAAGACGCCCTTTTAAGGGCGAAACTGAAGAAGAACTGCTCGCGAATCAGCTCAGTCGTAAATTCGACCTTCCCCGGAATTTTGTCCATAAAGATACTTTTAGTTCAGAATACATGACCGTGATTCGAAACTTGTGTACCGTTAAGCCCAAGGAAAGGATTTCCCCTGCCGAAGCCAAACACCGCCTTAAGGGAAACAAGCTTTTCATGTTATTAAATACCTGGGACAGGGAAGACCCCTCCTACTAAACGCTAACACAAAGTAACGCTGCAAACGTGTTTGAAATTGCAACCACGCAACTACTTATTTAGCATTATACTACAATGAACATCTTAAGATAAGCTGTCAGATTCATAAAATAGGCTGTCTACTATTGTCATCCAGATGCATGACAAACTACATGAAAACTTGTACTTTTCTACATGCTCATTTCACTTAAACAATGACTTTCAAAGTGGTTGAGAATTTGTTCAAAAAATCTTATGGTTAATAACTCATTTATTGAAAAGACACATGTTGTAAGTACACATTGGGATTGCCCCTATGAGGCAATCCCAATGTGTACCTTCAACATATGTTACTGAAAATAAGGAAAACCGGTTGGAAAATTACACTTGCAAGTATCACATCCATTGTTTTTGCCTCTTTTAAACTTCTCAAACTGTCAATCAGTATTAATACTTGTCACTCATCTGCAAAATACTTATACGACAGCTATATCTCCAAATTTGTGTTCATTAAATACCAATTTTTGAACCTAGTAGTTGCGTGGCTGTATCAATATCTACTGTAGAAACACTAAAATTTGGCGGTAACTATAATTAACTGACTGTAATGTGCGCGGCCCGTAGTGAACGCTGATTATTAAATCAGTAAACCATGCCAGAAGGAATGTGTGGAAAGCAAATTGGACGGACATGCAGACTCACACAGTGATTATGGTGCACACCTGCGGGTCGTGCGAAATTTCTATACTAAAAATAGTAAGTGAGTATGATCAGAAAATACCACAATCACAAACTGCAGACAAACCCGTGGCATCGTGAGGAAGAGCCACACAACAATCACAAGACACCAGGAAGACAAACAAAGCAAAGCACCAGCTCTCTTCCCGATTGAGGTGATTGCAAAACTAGAATGGACAACAAAACATAGAACAATTACAGAATCCCACAATGGGAGTAACAATCAACAACGAATCAACAGCAACAGAACCACCGCCTAAGAACAAAGCTACTGGGGACTAAAATGCATTTACTGGTACCAATTCTTCGCCCTAGAAACTGCTGTTGTTGAAGCACAAAAAAGTTAAATCTTTAAAATATTGCTGTATTTGATAATTACCATTTGCATAGTTTTTCAATTTAACATAGATTTTGTGATTTTCGGCAATTTAACGTATTAAATTCTCCTAGCAACCTTATCACTGCTTTGCATTCCAGTGACTTAACAATGAAATAAAAATCTATACAAAATATGATCCAAATATACCATGCGCTTAGAATTGAGTTACCGTCAAATTTAAACTATGCCAATATGTCGGTCTTTCAAATCGCCAAATTTCGTTGCTACGAATATGAACTGTTTTACAGTATCTATATACGATAATTGTCATCTGTTCATGACATCTGCTAAGTATTATATCTAAAAATGATAATTGCCATCTGTTCATGACATCTGATAAGTATTTAAAAGATTGAGTTAAAATTGTGGGATAAATGGTGCCGTTAGAGGCTTGCTCATCTATCCACACATCATTTGTAACGTTTGAATGTCTCGTGTTAGAAAAACAAGTTAATACCATCAGTAGACGTCACGATTTGATGATTGACCGCAGATTGAGTACTGACCAAATTGTTAAAAACACTGATTACAGACCTGATAGAAAACCACTCTGCGTTTTAACCTGATAGTTTATATCACTCTGAGTACTGAACTGATAGAATTTAAACACTTTGAGTACTAACCTTAAAAGGGCTAGGTTCACGAAGGGCTGAAATCGGCCCTGCCATAGAAATGCATGCTGACTTAAAATATGTTTATATGGTTTATTTCATTGAGAAAAATCGAAATTTTATCTGCCTAGTGCTTAAATTGTGAAATCTATGGGTTTCTAAAGACAAGGACCCCTCTGTAATTTTTGCGCAAAAAGTAACGTCATTTACATTGCAATGTAACGCCAAAGACGTCGCTAAGTTTGGTTAACAAATTTATGTTAAACAAGTGTGTGTCGCACCCAAATTTGTGCCAAAATGTATTATAAACCTGAATAAACAGTCTATCATGGCGATACGCCCGCCAACCCTCTGAAATGTGCATGTTTGTTTGAGGGTTATGTCCATGTATTTTTCATCAATTTTAGTCATATCACGGTAGCGGTCAATGTATCCTATACCGCTGCTTTACAAACAGTGTATCAGTATCAAGAACTTACTAAATACTCTCATCAGAATCAGTAGAAGAGAGAAAATAATTTCAACAAAACTGTGCAAGGGTTTAAACTCATGACTCATTACCCCCCCCCCCCCCCCACCCCCGCCACCATCAATAGTAGTCCATAGAAGTCAGACTACAAATAGAACTCTGCCGACCACGCTTCGCGGGTCCGAGAAAAAGCGTATTAAAACTGTTTGCACATGGATAATAAAATCGTAACGATTGAATGCAGAGTGGTCATTTTACGGTATATAGTCTCGTCATTTTCAGACATGATATTGTCATTCTGACTGATCTTAAATACCCGTGCTTATATATATATATATATTGTTGGGTTTCCCGGACGAGGTAACTTATTGTAGAGTGATGCTGTAATATTTCACCCTTAAAGCGCCAAGAAAAAAAAGCATCTGAAAATGTCGTCTGCTGTAGTCATCTGCTGCAAATAATTCCCCAGCATTACTGACGAATTTAGTATAGAAGCAAACAGTGTGGACCCAGAACAGAGTGCTCCTATAGGAGCAGTCTCATCCGGGTCCACACTGTTTTCCATAGAGGCTTAAACATTTCAGCAGACGAGAAAGCAGAGGACTTTTGTTGCGATTGGCGCATTAAGGGTTAAGTCAGCTCAGATATTTATGTTTTTTATCATTGGCAACCAGCGCCGGTGCAGGCTAGATTGAGCATTCGAACAGACTAGCCAGAACCTTCCCTGATACTGCCGGCTCAAATTAAAGACAGCGTAGAAGCTTATGTGCATGTTTTGTGAAATCATTCGTTTTTGATAAAGTCCCAGAAAGAACGTTAAAGCTAACCACTATCGGCCAACGGCGAAAGGTAATTGCATATTGCTGGGCCGATGGTAAGTTGCTATTTTTGATTCTCCCCGCCTCGCTAAAGTGGGGCAGGCTTGTCAAAATATGATATTGGGACTTACACTAAGCATTTACACAAAACGAATTTTTTTGATGGACGGAATTCCATAGTGATAACAGTAAAACCTTGTTTGCCATGAGTCACATCAACAATCTTTCAATTATGTAGGGACGGGTCTTACTGGGTAAAGCCATTACTGGCTAGGACTAATGTGTCTTGCTCAAGGACACAACGCTGTAGCGCTGGCGAGGCTTGAACCCACGGACACTCGGTCTCGAGTCAAGCACTCTACCACGATAGTAAATCTCAATTTCTCAATCCTGAAAATAAGGTCTGGTGTTTGTTGCACGTACAGATTTTGTGTACAGTAAAACCTCAAAAATTCGAACTCCAATTTTTCGAAATACTGGCTTATTCGAAATAAATTAGGGACACACTGAATTCAGAGTATAGGACCTATTCATGATCTATTTTAATAACTTTCCATAAAAATATATGTTTTGTGTAACGTCTCCCTGAGACGTTTCTTTTACGCACACAAAACATATATTATTAATTGAATTCGTTTAACATTTCAAAGTTTGTTTTATTGACGGGTAAAATTCGTATGGGCGCGTCAGAAAAAGGTATTATCAAAACAAAATCGTGAACGATGAAAATCCTGTTATCCAAAGGTTGTGTATAACATGAAAGTGATAAAACTGCCATTTGCATTCTCAGAATTTTCCGTGCACGCACAGAATCAACGTCAGACAGGCTCATTTGTACGAACAAAGTTTGGGTTTTTGCACAACGTGCCATTTTCCTTTGTATGTGTTCTAAAATTTACAGTTCCGAGATGATCCCACTAGCTTAACGCACGTGCGAATCAGGCGCGATTTCCAATATTTTTGAAAAAGTCATACATCGCTTTAACAAGTGAATTGTGGCGGAACAATCTAACATTTTGATTGACATATTTTGACTTGTTATATTTGCGGTTTGCTTAAACTGCTCAGCGTGCGTCTATGCACAGATGTAACTTCATCATCTTGGATGTTGGAACCGTTTTGAGAAGTTAGCAGGGATGTTTCTGAATACTTTTCATCAGGATAAGGATTTCGAAAAAATGACGTTGTAAAAATCATCGCAAAAACAGGTCTAAAACATTTCAGGTGGAGTTTAATTGTTAGTGTAATTCAAACTTCTAAGTTTTACATGAATCTTTATTTTCAAAACGATGTGCCTGACTCCTGAAATCATGATAAATCCTAAATTATAACACCTTCCTTTATTCTCCCCATGCAAATACAAGTGTGACAAAGTATAAAAAAAATTCTGTTCACCCCAGAGATTGCTCGTACTGATGTTTCAAAGATGCAAAATAATCAGACTATACCACATTGTATTTTTCAATTGAAACGGGTACATGTAAATAACGGTCAATGAAATACTGCAGTTTGAGGCAGTTAATGTAATATACCTGTTTAAAAATACACATTACCTGGATTAGTTCATATTTTTGTTAACAACGATTCTCATATATCTTTGAATCAACTGTACGTCTTGCCGAACGTATGTGAAACATGCGTCATTACCGATTATTGACCAAAAAATCCCCAGTTCTTAGCACTACATGCAGTTACACATGGAGTACACGGGGACAATGAGGGACATAAATATAGTAGACCTATCACCTTATCCGAACAGCCGTACATCGCGAATGCCCAATGCGAATTTTCTTTCAAAACGGTCTCCAACTGTGTCACATTTCTAAAGATACGCATGCATATTAGCGATCGAATACGTAAATTTTGCAATAGGAAAATCAGTGCAATACAGACTAAACTTAACTCATCATCAAGACATGAAACACGATCATTTTGTGAGGGATCAGTCATGCACGGACCCAGAGAGGAGGTGTGGGTGTGTGTGTGTGTGGGGGGGGGGTAACAGGTGGCCCAGACTCACCTTGAAAATCACAAGTTCTATAGGGAATAAGCAATTGAGTTCGACCCCCAACCCCTGGAAAATGTTGGCCCCCTTTGGAACTAAAAATTACATTTTAGTGAGATAATGGAATACAATGAAGGCATGTCAAATATGCTTGGCGCAAGTATATACTGGACAGTGGAAGTTTTCTGAAACAAAACGACCAGTACATGTGGTTAATTGTTTTCAGCTATCAGATAAACCTCAAAGCTTGCAATAATATATAAACTAGCACTTTGAGAAGGAATTGAAGAGAAACGAGAAAAAAAAGGAAAGAAAAAAAGTTGCCGTCGCTGAGGATTGAACCCAGGACCCCTTGCAAAACATAGGAATTATTCACGGACTTAACCGCACGGCCACGCAGATGTTTACATACATGAGCAGCGCACTTAAAAATATATATTTTCAAATACGAACAAAACAACAATAGGCTTTTAGAAATATACAAAAATAAACAAGCTGACACTCATTAATTGTAGAAATATGACCTCGTGTATTTTTTAATAGTGATTTATGAATAAATTCACATCTCGGTTAACCAAAAACGGTAGTATATACCTGCGAAAGCAGACAAAAACTAACGGTAGCACGAAGAGCGTCCCTTACAGAATGTAAATTTCGGATGTAACATTATTTCGGTATCGTCATTGTTTGCACCGAAAAATGTGAGAAAGTAGGCGTATTTTCGGTTTCTAAAATAGTCCAGTCCTGCTTTTATGAGATAATGTAGTCATATCTGTATATTTAAAGCCTTAGAACATGTATAAATGACCTGAAAAGACCAAACACAGACAAAATATCCGAACGTGATCGTTTAGGTTACGTAATATTACATTATGAAGCCATAATTTCGACACCTTGAAATCTTTTGTCATGGGTTCTCAATGTAAATTTGCACAGCTAAGCCAAAAATTGTGGTGTCGAAATAATGGCCTCATGCTTTGTTATGGATACATTTACACTAAATCCCCACAATATCAGCCATTTTGGGGAAACTGGGGGTCATAATATGGATTTTTACGGTATAAGGGAAGCATCCAAGAAAAAGTTTGGTATGTATTCGAAGAGAGGGAAGATCGTCTTCTTCAGAAATAATGTCATTCATATTATAATCCTACATTTCTAAAATAGGATTTTACAGGGCCGATTTTACCCCTTCGTGAACTTAGCCCTTTAAAATATCCAAGTACTGACCTGGCTGTAAAATGCTATCTGGGTACAGACCTGATAGCTTTGCACTCTCTGAGTATTGTCCTTGTAGTTTGAAATTCTCTGAGTATTGACATGATAATTTAACACTATCTTAGTACAGGCATGATAGTTTTAACGATATCTGAGTACGGACCCATTAGTTTAAAACTCCAGTATTCATCGAGAATAAGCCTGATAGCCTAACACGCTCTGAGTAGTGATCTGATAGTTGAAAAACGCTCTGGTTTTTGACCTGATAGTTTAAATACTATCTTTATATTGACCTGATTAGAGCCATTACCTGGTAGTTTAATCTATCTGAGTATTGACCTTAAGGACCAGGCCAGAATAAAGAGAGTGTTTAAGCTGTCAGGCCAGAAACCAGAGCTTTTTAAAACTATCATGTCACTACTTAGAGCATGTAGAGCTATCAGGCTTGTTCTTGATTGGTACTGGAGTATTAAACTAACAGGTCCGTACTCAGAGAGTGTTAAACTACCACGCCTGTATTTAGATAGTGTAAACTATCAGGCCAATGTTCCTAGAGTTTCAAACTACCAGGACAGTACTCAGAGAGTGTGAAATCATCAGGTCTGTACCCAGATATTTTTACTTTCTTGTCAGTACTTTGATACTTTAAATTAAAAGGTTAGTACTCGGAGTGTTTATGCATATCAGGTCAGTACTCGTGTGTTTTGAACTATCAGGCCAGCACTCGGAGTGTTTTAAACTATCAGGTCAGTTATCAGTGCTTTCAACTGTTAGGTCAGTACTCAGACTGCTTTAATCTATCATCCCTTGATCATCTAATCGTGCCGTCTCCTTGTGGTAGTAACTTAATTATCTAACAAGAGTCATTCAAACGTTACAAATGATTGGTGGATAGTTATGGAGCTATTCTCACAATCTTCTCCAAGTCCCATTGACCTGGTAATTGAAAACACTCTGAGTACTTAAAACTCTTAAAAATAATCTGTTATTTTTTAACCTGTTTTGATCACACACACACACACACACACACACACACACACACACACACACACACACACACACACACACACACACACACACACACACACCAAAAGATTTAATGGTTTGATACATTTGTTCACTGTTATATATCCCATAGAGATGTGTTTGCTTTATATAAAGATATATTTCATATAGAGTCTATGTTTTATTGCATATCTTTATATTTTTAAATGTTTACACTATCCATTCTGTTATGTGTTATTTATTATAGCCTTTTTGTACCAGCTAAAGTAAGGAAAGGGCAAAGATCAGGAATCGACACAATCGAGTACCACACCTGATCTTGAACATCACATGGGAAAGTGACAAAACACAAGAAAACATCACATATAAGAGAGCCAACGGGTTAGCCCTTTCCAAGGATTCAATGGGCAGACAAAGTAAGTAAGGAGGTGAAGATCAGGAATCGATACAATCAAGTACCACACCTGACAGTAACAGCACGACAGACATGAAAACATAAATAACAAAAAGGATCCACAAAAGAAACACCTCCTTGGAACAGCCAGTAAAAATATTTTTAGCGGAGGACTTAAACTAGTTTTATTGTACCAACCTCACTAGACTTCGAGCTGAAAAAGGTCCTGCTCCCCCCCTTACCCCCCCCCCCCTAGGGAATTTCGCAGACATATCCTATCTTGAAGGAAATTTCAAGCCGCATCTTTTAAGAGATGTTTGCACTCTGTGCTTCGGGGCGTTAGTCTCTGACAGCCTGTTACATATGTTACTGTAACAAACTGAGGAAAAAATCAAAATGAAAGTTTGAGCTACAGATAGAAGGCATTAAACCATCTAATTATTCAAATTTCTTATGTAGTGTGCAAGCTGGATGCCTAAGCTACATAAAAACAGCATTTTAAGTAAAATTACAGCCTTCAATGGTGTTATATGCGTTACATAGATTAAATTTCCCTTTGAAAGTTGAAATAGTGACTAACATCAATCATTTTACAGACAATTTGTGCATTTTTACAAGTGTTTTTAATTTTAGTTTACTAAAATACTCATTTGACTTATAGAAAAAAACAAAGTTTGCTTTTCTATCTCAAATACATTGTTTTATATGAGCAATTAAACAACCCTACCCCCAATTTAAAGTATCCAATTTTGGTATCCATATTGAAGAAAAATATATGAAAATAGTTGACGCTCATGGATATCTTACATTTTTGGCACTGTCTTGCTAATGCAATAAAGAATCATACATTGCAAGTTTGACATCAGGATCAGAGCACTTATTAAAGTATGTAACGTATGTTACATGGCATAATGAATGAGCTAGGAAATTTTCTTGGAAGTAAGAGATGATATTTCAGAAAAATACCGTTTTTCACATGTTTTCCTGTTAATCTCTAGCCTCTGGTACCTTAGTCTTAGTAATTACAGTCATTGCTGATAACAAGCCCATGGAATTGTGTTACCTATGTTATATATAACCTTTTTAATCACATATTTCCTTATGCGTATAATATAAAAATATATAGACATATAGATAGAAAATAATAGTTCTCATTTAAATGACACAATTTGATAAATATTACTATTAAATAAAATTATTCAAAAACAATCTTTATTCAAGTCACCCTCACAATGTCTATCATTGTGTCTGCTTCTATGGCAAAATAATCACCCATTTCATCACAACCAGTAGAAACATGGCATTGTATTAGGACTGCAAACTGAGTACAATCCTGTTCCTCTCCATCCCTTTGTGCAGACATATCCTACCTTCAAGAACAATTCAAGCTGCATCAAATAAGAGATGTTTGCACTCTATTAACTAGGGGTTTAGACTGCAATGGTATGATACGTATGTTACCATATCAATTTAAGCATAAATTAATTGAAAGTCTGAGAAACAGAAAGAAGAGATAAAACTATCTATTTATTTGAATTATTCGTGTAGTTTGCATGCTGAATACCTTTGATACATAAGATAAGATTTTTTAACAAATATACAGCTTCCTATGGTGTTATATGTGTTACATTAATTAAGATTACTTTTTAAAATTGGTAATTGTGACAAACATCACTTATCAGCATTTCGTGTGATCCTCCTCTTTTGCCATCAAAAGACTTAATTTTCTTTGTATGTGTGGCCAGTGCCAGCGTCAAACACCTTGACTCAGCCAAACTTGAATCCTTAGCATTCTTCAAAAGCAGAAACAGCATGTCAGTGTCATGGGATCAAACACCTGATTAAATATTGGTTTAATGCCATTTAACATATATGCATACAATGGAGTATGACTGGTATATATCTCTTCCTTAGAAGTGGCAAGAGCAATCTAACTGCAGCTGCATCTGCACCCCTGCTAGTCAAATGATAACTTTGCTCTGATTTTGCAAAATCTATGTCTCTACCGTGTACCTCTAAGAATACATTGGTCAAACAGAAATTTGATAGGCTGCTTTTTTGCATCATTTGCCATGGAACCTATCCAGTCTTTTGGTGCTTAAGTCCTCAGGTCTTAGATCAATAGTATTTTGCTGCGCCCAAAGAACTTTATGAGTTCTCTTTAGTTACAATGTTGACTCTTGATGGTTTTGGCAGACCGTCTGAAACAATTTCTGTTACACTTTGAAAGTTATCTGGTATAAGAGAAAGAATATGAAGTTGGACATTGCCATCAATTATGTTTGCAGTAGGTTGATTTTTGATGTCAGTACATTGAAGCATGTCTTAAAATAATGTAAAACCTATGATTTCTAAGTTTTTGCAGCCATATCATTAGCTGTTGCATTCAAAAGAAGGAAGGTGGACTATAGGTAGAATGGGATAACTAGTAGTTCTATATTATGCTCTATGGAAGATTTATACAGAGTAAACAAGTTGATAAGGTTCCTCATTTCATGATCCATTGAAAACACTGAAATTGAAAACACTTGCCTCTGACTGTGTAATCAAAAAGGATGTCACGACAATGCCCTTGCTCATTTATTAAGACGAGTTATATATGTTACATCCTTTAATAAGCGCTCTTATCTTAGAAACTTAGTGAATCATTGAATTGAAAGGGTCTATTTGGGCTCTGTTCATCCTGCATTTCATTGCTTTACCTGCTGTGATACATCTAGTTCGTTTATCTGAAGGGAAAGAGTTACCTCGGTTTCAGCACTTCAGAAGTACTAAGACTTCAAATAAGTTTTAGAATGCTTGGGGAAAGATAGTAAGTGCAGAGACATTATTAGATGAAAATATGTGGGTTGCATGTATGGAAATGCTATATATATATTAAAGTTAACCAGCTAAGATATGATTCTTTATCACAGAAATATCAAGGTACATCAGTCCAGGTACTCATTGCTCTTAATGTCATAGTTTTCCTCCTTGTAAAGCTTTAGTCTTTCTCCTACTTGCAGAGTATCACTTGAAACACATACTCAAAGAGCCAACTATTAGGAATTCATATCAGTTTACGAATGTTCCAAGCCATAAATGGCAAAATTGGAAAGTTGATAATGGCTCATCAATTTTGAGTGGACTGGTGGTAAAATTGAATAAAAGTAAATGATTGAAATATTGTGTGATGATTCTACTAGTTTGCAGGAGGCGTGTGATAATAATGATTACCACAGAAGCAGACAACGACAAACGTTTAACATGAGTGTTAAATCGATTAGATATAGTTTGGACCATTTCATTTATTGTATTTTCTTGTAAAAATGTAAAACTATCTTTTCTATTTGTGGCTCTATATTTAGCATTATATGCACAGTATTAGGAAATGTGTCCAAAAAGGTCATTGATAACATCTGTAAAAACAGTCTATAGGCTTGATAATCAGAAATGAATATAATTTCTAGTGTTTTCGCACCAAAGACTTATATGTACACATTAAGTGTCCTGATCTTAAACTTACTGACATCTTGCAGATATATGAGCAAGACAGACTAAGAAAATGAAAAATATCCACATGCTGTAATCGCTTTCATGTGTTTTACTTAAACGGTAATAACAAAATTCGCTTCTCTGTAAAACTGGGAGTAGGGCTGTGTATTAGCTCCTATAAGACAATATATTTAAGATAAAAAAGCAAACTTGATTTTTCCTATTCTCAATTGGTATATGTTTGTAAAATCTAATAAAACAGTTTGAAACCAAGTCATAGAAGTTGTTTAACTAAATGATGATAGCCACAATTATAGCTTTTAAATTATAATTTGGTTCATGTAACGCACATAACACCACAGTTAGCTGTATTAATGTTAAACAGCTTCCATATGTAGTAAAGACATCCCGTATAAGACTATAAGAATGTCAATTTATTAGATAATTTTAATGTCTTCTTTTATTAGCTCAAACATTCAAATTTCTTATTCTCAAATTGATATAGTAACATATGTAACAAGCTGTTACAGGCTAACGCCCAGACTTACAGAGTGCAAACATTTCTTATTAAATGCACATTGAATGGTTACATAAGATGTAAATTGTCTGCAGAATTCCAAAGGGGATTAGGATGGAGCAGGCCCTTACTCAGCTTGATGTCAAAATTCTGTTTGATGATTTTACTTATCACGCTAACATATGTAACGCTCTCTGATCTTTAAAACTTGATGACAACTAGCAGATCTATAAGTCTTTATCATAGGAGCCAGTTTAAAATCCCTAAACAATGTAAGATATCCAACAGCTGCAAGTTTTCACAATTTTAGCTCAAACTTTCAAAACTACATTTCCTTTATTTGATATAGTAACGCATGTAACACGCTGTTTCAGACTAACGCCCCAACATAGAGAGTGCAAACATCCCTTATTCGATGCAGCTTGAGTTGTACTATAAGAAGGAATATGTCTGCAAAATTCCCTCGAGGAGATTAAAACATTTTTAGGCATATCTTACGTAAAGACAATGAACTTGCCCATTTATTACATCAGGTAACATATGTTACAGCCTCTGATATTAAAAATTTTGCAACAAACTTGCAGATTTATGAGTCTTTTCATATAAGCAAATAAATCCCAAACAATGAAACACATTCATCAACTGCAAATATTTTTTAACTATTTTTACTTTAGTTTAAATACCAAACATTTCACCTTAAAACTGGGTAGGGGTAGGGTTGTTTAATTGCTTATTCCAGAAAAAAATATTCAAGCTAGGGAAACAAACTTTAATTTTTCTGTTAGCCAATTGCATAAGCTAGTCAGATATGGTTAAAAACATTTTGCAAAACACACAGAGAGATTGTGAATGTAAATGATGTGAGCCACACTTGCAAATTTTAATGGGTTATCTGATTTATATAACGCATATGACACCTTAGGAAGCCGCAATTTAGTTCAAATGGCTGTCATATGTAGTTAAGATATCCAGTATGCAGACTATATGAATGATTTTTAAAAATAAACATTTTAATGTCTTTAATTTGTAGCCCAAACTTTCAATTTACTTTTTCTAAGTTTGATTAAGTAACGTATGTTACAGGCCCCTACAGACTAACGCCCCGGAGCACAGAGTGCAAACATCTCTTAAAAGACTCGGCTTTCAATTCTCTACAAGATAGGATATGTCTGCAAAATTCCCTAGGGGGGGGGGGGGAGCAAACCCATTCTCAGCCATCCGTCTACACCCTTATTTCAGATGCATTGCCATATTAATGACGTATATCATACACTGAATCAACAACATAGGTCCATCAATCTGTTCATCCTTCTGTCTGTCCACCTGTCTGTTTTGCTCTTAACGCCAGCTTCTCAATTCTTTTTTTGACTGATAGTGTTCATAGTTGGCATAAGTATTGTCTAAGAGATGAAGATAACAGCAAACTATTAATATCACTGATATAACCTTGGAGTCAAATGTCAAGATCACATATACTAAAATCTGCCCTTCAGTTCGTAATGCAAAATCTTTCTTTTTTTTGACAGAGGGTGTTCATAGTTGGCACAATGATTGCCTTTTGTGTATAGATAACAACAAATGTTTAATATTATGACCTTGGACTCAATGGTTAAAAAGTGAGTATGCTCAAGAAATACCACAATCACACACTGCAGACCACGTCACATTTACTTATAAATCTTTCAAAATATCTCTTGGGACTGGTTATGCAAGTATCGCCTTCATTTTTTGATAGGTGTCATTTATATTTTGCGCAATTATTGCTTATGCTATGCAGATTACAATGTAGATTTCAGATTATACTGATATGACCTCGGAGTCAAAGGTCAAGGTCATATTTACTTAAAACCTGACTATGGCTGATAACACATGACATCCATCTTTCTATTTTTTAACCGAAGTTGTTCATATTCAGAAATAAATAAAAACAAAGGTCTCGGACTATGTATATGACATTGGAATCAAAGGTCAAGGTCAAATATTCTTTAAAGTTCGTAATGCGAACTACTCTTTCATGTTTTGACGGAATGTGTTCATATTTAGCCCAATGATTGCTTATGTTTATATTCTGGTCATTGATATGACTTTGGAGTCGAATATTAAGTTCAAATATACGTACATAAACATATTTCTGACTGCTTGTAACGCAAGATCATCTTTAATTATCTGACAGTGGGTAATAGTTAAAATTTAGTCCAATCATTAAATTACCACGATTATCATGAAGGTTATATAGCATAGCTATCTTGTTGGTTGATTGGTTTGATCCTTACGTTCCAGTCAACAGCTATGGCCATGTCGGTATGGTCAGTTAACCTAACCTCACTTTTTCCTGGGCATGCTTGACTAAGCGGTGAACCAGTACTTTGTGCACATACTTTCACTTTCATTTATTCCTCATTGAATATGCAGAAGGTAGGAGAATGGTCATAGACATTGTTACATGATCAATCTCCACGAAAGTATGGTACTAAGCCCAGATCAAAATTGCGATCCCTGGATCTGCAGTCAGACACGTATCTAAAGTCAGACACGTTACCAACTGCTTTACGCAGCCCATTATATTATAACTATGGCATTGGATTCAAAGGTCAATGTCAAATATACATAGAATCAGTTCTACGTCTCATAACACTAACTTCTCTAGCATTTTTGACAGAGGTACTTCCTATTTTGTACAATAATTTCCAATATGAGCTTCTGAGTCAAAGGACCATGTCAAATAATTTAAATTGGACTGTTTGCCCTCAAATGCCAACTTGTCTTAATATTTTGACGGAGAGTATTTATATTTGACACAATGTTTGCCTGATAATTGTAGATGACAAGCAATTAATATTTGGGTTCCAGGTATGGTCCCTGAGTCAAAGATCAAGGTTAAATATATACAGTTTGGTTGTGTGGCTTGTTTAAGTAAGAAAGGCGGCAAAGTTCAGGAATCGATACAATCAAGTACCACACCTGACCCAGAATACCACATGGGAAAGTGGCAAAACACAATGCAACATCAAAGGGGAGCCAAGAGGCCAGTCCTTTCCAGGCAGGTGACCACACGCAAGCAATGAACAGACGCGAAAGCATGACAAACACCAGACATAAAAAACACAAATGATCCACAAAAGAAGTACCGCCTTTGAACGACCAGTAAAATATTTTACCGGAGGGCTAAAACCAGTCTCATGGCGCTAACTTCACCCTTAGTTCAGATGTGGATCAAGACGCATAGATGTTTGGTTTTCATGAACGACCTCTAACTTATCCATGCATCATCTCCAAGAACATATAAATCAAGATATAAAAAGTTTTTAAGTAAATATCTCTTACACGTTCTGATGTAGGTGGTTCATAATTCGCACACTGGTTTCCTAATGCATTTCGATGACCTCTGATTCAAAATTCAAGGTCAAAATGCTTCAAATTGGTCTACAGGGCTTGTAACACCTACATTTTTAAAAGTGCAAGTGGTTCATATTTTGGAAACTGATTGTCTGATTTGGGGATGACAACAAAGGTTTTGAATTGCTGGTTTGGCCTTGGGACGAATTTCAAGGTCAAAATGTCTTACTATGTACTATCTAATATAAGTGATACGGGTACTTTGGGCTGTCAGATTTCGCATGAACGTAGGGACATCGAAGTGGGGAGCTAGTAAATGGGACTACCGCGACCCAGAAACCTGTTGACAAATCAGAAAAGTGTTATGTTTCAGCAAAAACTATCGATGAGTTTGTTATTTTGTACTTTACATTGAACGATAAGTCTCTTACAGGTTTTGACTGGCGGGGACTATTAATTTATATTGATCTATCTGATCAACTGACCATTCTGATAGCTCAAAAATATATAACATAGCTCTATAAAGATGATTTGGAATAGAGGAGCATATGGAGATACTGCATTTTTGGGGGGCGATAGCCACTTATATAAATATGGGTAATGTGGTGCTGTTTCACATATATATGTGCAGACAATGGAATATGACTCTGGTGGATGTCTCTTCCTGTGAGGTGGCAAGAGCTATCTTACCGCAACTGCCTCTGGATCGGCGCTAGTCAATTGATAGAATTGCTTTGATTTTGCTAAATATATGTCTCTACCATTCACCTCCTAGTACACATTAACAATTTTGCCATTGGTCAAACTGAAAATTGAAAGGCTGCTTTTTTTTACATTATTTGCCAAGGAACCTTTGATAAAAAAAATGGTACAATTTTTAAAAGGGTTATGAGCATTTTCACTGGAAGATCTTGACAGGCCATTATAATGCTCGGCAAAGCCTCATCACCATTCTGCATACCAACTGGCGGCTGAAATGATGCTCAACAACCCCTCGCCCACCAAAAAAGGGTTGTTACACATGCTAGTCATTTAATAATGTTAAGGCATTTTTAAATGGCATCCAAGATGGCCACCTCATTTTCTGAGATTTTTATTCTTTTAAGTTTTATTTCCTAACTTTAAAGTGTATGTTCATGATTTGGAACATTCTACATTTAATCAAAAGTGAATATCTTATTATCCACGGTTTTAATTTTCACCGATTTAATCAATTCTGACTTTATTACTGCCCTATTTATTGTGTTTGTCTAAACATCTGGAAGCAGATATTTTACAGCAATTACATATATTCTGGTCAGCTAAATGACTCAAGTTGCACCTTTCAGTGGTATGTCATACATTTCTTCATTTCAATTTTAGATACTGGATATCCTAAATAACAAGCAACAGGCAGATCAATGCAAATTAGCTAAATTAGACTTCAAGCTAAAAAAGGTCCTGCTCCTCCCCCCCCCCCCTAGGGAATTTTGCAGACATATCCTATCTTGAAGAAAATTTCAAGCCGCATCTTTTAAGAGATGTTTGCACTCTGTATTCCGGGGCGTTAGTCTCTGACAGCCTGTTACATATGTTACTGTAACAAACTAAGGAAAAAATCAAAATGAAAGTTTGAGCTACAGATAGAAGACATTAAACCATCTAATTATTCAAATTTCTTATGTAGTTTGCAAGCTGGATGCCTAAGCTACATAAAAGCAGCATTTTAAACAAATTACAGCCTTCAATGGTGTTATATGCGTTACATAGATTAAATTTCCCTTTGAAAGTTGAAATCATGACTAACATCATTCATTTTACAGACAATTTGTGCTTTTTAACAAGTGTTTTTAATCTTAGTTTACTAAAATACTTATTTAACTAATAGAAAAAACAAAGTTTGCTTTTCTATCTCAAATACATTGTTTTATATGAGCTATTAAACAACCCTACCCCCAATTTTAAGTACCCAATTTTGGTATCTATTATCGAAGAAAAATATATGAAAATATTTGACGCTCGTGGATATCTTACATTTTTGGCACTGTCTTGCTAATGCAATAAAGAATCATACATTTGCAAGGTTGACATCAGGATCAGAGCACTTATTAAAGTATGTAACGTATGTTACATGGCATAATGAAAGAGCTAGGAAATTTTCTTGGAAGTAAGAGATGATATTTCAGAAAAATACCGGTTTTTACATGTTTTCCTATTAATCTCTAGCCTCTGGTGCCTTAGTAGTCTTAGTAATTACAGTCATTGCTGATAACAAGCCCATGGAATTGTGTTACCTATGTTATATATAACCTTTTTAATCACATATTTCCTTATGTCTATAATATTAAAATATATAGACATATAGATAGAAAATAATAGTTCTCATTTAAATGACACAATTTAATAAATATTCCTATTAAATAAAATTATTCAAAAACAATCTTTATTCAAGTCACCCTCAAAATGTCTATCATTGTGTCTGCTTCTATGGCAAAATAATCACCCATTTCATCACAACCAGTAGAATCATGGCATTGTATTAGGACTGCAAACTGAGTACAACCCTGTTCCTCTCCACCCCTTTGGTAATTGTGCAGACATATCCTACCTTAAAGAACAATTCAAGCTGCATCAAATAAGAGATGTTTGCACTCTATTAACTAGGGGTTTAGCCTGTAATGGTATGATACGTATGTTACCATATCAATTTAAGAATAAATGAATTGAAAGTCTGAGAAGCAGAAAGAAGACATAAAACTATCTATTTATTTGAATTATTCATGTAGTTTGCATGCTGAATACCTTTGATACATAAGAAAAGATTTTTAACAAATATACAGCTTCCTCTGGTGTTATATGTGTTACATTAATTAAGATTACTTTTTAAAATTGGTAATTGTGACAAACATCACTTATAAGCATTTCGTGTGATCCTCCTCTTTTGCCACCAAAAGACTTAATTTTCTTTGTATGTGTGGCCAGTGCCAGCGTCAAACAACTTGACTCAGCCAAACTTGGATCCTTAGCATTCTTCAAAAGCAGAAACAGCATGTCAGTGTCATGGGATCAAACACCTGATTAAATATGGGTTTAATGCCATTCCACATATATGCATACAATGGAGTATGACTCTGGTATATATCTCTTCCTGTGAAGTGTCAAGAGCAATCTAACTGCAGCTGCATCTGCATCCCTGCTAGTCAAATGATAACTTTGCTCTGATTTTACAAAATCTATGTCTCTACCGTGTACCTCTAAGAATACTTTAAGATTTCTGACATTAGTCAAACAGAAATTTAATAGGCTGCTTTTTTGCATCATTTGCCATGGAACCTATCCAGTCTTTTGGTGTTTAAGTCCTCAGGCCTTAGATCAATAGTATTTTGCTGCGCCCAAAGAACTTTATAAGTTTTCTTTAGTTACAATGTTGACTCTTGATGGTTTTGGCAGACCGTCTGAAACAATTTCTGTTACACCTTGAAAGTTATCTGGTATAAGAGAAAGAATATGAAGTTGGACATTGCCATCAATTATGTTTGCAGTAGGTTTTCCTTTTTGATGTCAGTACATTGAAGCATGTCTTATAATAATGTAAAACCTATGATTTCTCAGTTTTTGCAGCCATATCATTAGCTGTTGCATTCAAAAGAAGGAAAGTGGACTATAGGTAGAATGGGATAACCAGTAGTTCTATATTATGCTCTATGGAAGATTTATACAGAGTAAATAAGTTGATAAGGTGCCTCATTTCATGATCCATTGAAAACACTGAAATTGAAAACACTTGCCTCTGACTGTGTAATCAAAAAGGATGTCACGACAATGCCCTTGCTCATTTATTATGACGAGTTATATATGTTACATCCTTTAATAAGCGCTCTTATCTTAGAAACTTAGTGAATCATTGAATTGAAAGGGTCTAATTTGCGCTCTTTTCATCCTGGATTTCATTCCTTTACCTGCTGTGATACATCTAGTTCGTTTATCTGAGGGGAAAGAGTTACCTGGGTTTCAGCACTTCAGAAGTACTAAGACTTCAAATAAGTTTTTGAATGCTTGGGGAAAGATAATAAGTGCAGAGACATTATAAGAGGAAAATATGTGGGTTGCATGTATGGAAAGGCTATATATATATAAAGTTAACCAGCTAAGATATGATTCTTTATCACAGAAATATCAAGGTACATCAGTCCAGTTACTCATTGCTCTTAATGTCATAGTTTTCCTCCTTGTAAAGCTTTAGTCTTTCTCCTACTTGCAGAGTATCACTTGAAACACATACTCAAAGAGCCAACTATTAGGAATTCATATTAGTTTCTGAATGTTCCAAGCCATAAATGGCAAAATTGGAAAGTTGATAATGGCTCATCAATTTTGAGTGGACTGGTGGTAAAATTGAATAACAGTAAATGATTGAAATTTACTAGTTGCAAGAAGGCGCGTGATAATAATGATTACCACAGAAGCAGACAACGACAAACGTTAAACATGAGTGTTAAATCGATGAGAAATAGTTTGGACCATTTCATTTATTGTATTTTCTTGTAAAAATGTAAAACTTTCTTTTCTATTTGTGGCTCTATATCTAGCATTATATGCACCGTATTAAGAAACGTGTCCAAAAGGTCATTGATAACATCTGTAAAAACAGTCCATGGGCTTGATAATCAGAAATGAATATAATTTCTAGTGTTTTGGCACCAAAGACTTATAAGTACTTATTAAGTGTCCTGATCTTAAACTTAATGACATCTTGCAGATATATGAGCAAGACAGACTAAGAAAATGAAAAATATCCACATGCTGTAATCGCTTTCATGTGTTTTACTTAAACGGTAATAACAAAATTCGCTTCTCTGTAAAACTGGGAGTAGGGCTGTGTATTAGCTCCTATAAGACAATATATTTAAGATAGAAAAGCAAACTTGGTTTTTCCTATTCATCAATTGAGTATATGTTTGTAAAATCTAATAAAACAGTTTGAAACCAAGTCATAGAAGTTGTTTAACTAAATGACGATAGCCACAATTATAGCTTTAAAATTATAATTAGGTTCACGTAACGCACATAAAACCACAGTTAGCCGTATTAATGTTAAACAGCTTCCATATGTAGTAAAGACATCCAGTATAAAGACTATAAGAATGTCAATTTATTAGATAATTTTAATGTCTTCTTTTAGCAGCTCAAACATTCAAATTTCTTGTTCTCAAATTGATATAGTAACATATGTAACAAGCTGTTACAGGCTAACGCCCCAACTTACAGAGTGCAAACATTTCTTATTAAATGCACCTTGAATGGTTACATAAGATGTAATTTGTCTGCAGAATTCCAAAGGGGATTAGGATGGAGCAGGGCCTTACTCAGCTTGATGTCAAAATACTGTTTGATGATTTTACTTATCACGCTAACATATGTAACGCTCTCTGATCTTTAAAACTTGATGACAACTAGCAGATATATAAGTCTTTATCATAGGAGCCAGTTTAAAATCCCTAAACAATGTAAGATATCCAACAGCTGCAAGTTTTTTCACGATTTAGCTCAAACTTTCAAACCACATTTCCTTTATTTGATATAGTAACGCATGTAACACGCTGTTTCAGACTAACGCCCCAACATAGAGAGTGCAAACATCCCTTATTCGATGCAGCTTGAGTTGTACTATAAGAAGGAATATGTCTGCAAAATTCTCTCGAGGAGATTAAAACATTTTTAGGCATATCTTACGTAAAGACAATGAGCTTGCCCATTTATAACATCAGGTAACATATGTTACAGCCTCTGATATTAAAAATTTTGCAACAAACTTGCAGATTTATGAGTCTTTTCATATAAGCAAATATATCCCCAACAATGAAACACATTCATCAACTGCAAATATTTTTTAACTATTTTTACCAAACATTTCACCTTAAAACTGGGTAGGGGTAGAGTTGTTTAATTGCTTATTCCAGAGAAAATATTCAAGCTAGGGAAACAAACTTTAATTTTTCTGTTAGCCAATTGCATAAGCTAGTCAGACATGGTTACATTTTGCAAAGCACACAGAGAGATTGTGAATGTAAATGATGTTAGCCACACTTGCAAATTTTAATAGGTTATCTGATTTATGTAACGCATATGACACCTTAGGAAGCCGCAATTTTGTTCAAATGGCTGTCATATGTAGTTAAGATATCCAGTATGCAGACTATATGAATGATTTTTAAAAATAAATATTTTAATGTCCTTAATTTGTAGCCCAAACTTTCAATTTACTTTTTCTTAGTTTGATTAAGTAACGTATGTTACACGCTCTTACAGACTAACGCCCCGGAGCACAGAGTGCAAACATCTCTGAAAAGGCTCGGCTTTTAATTCTCTACAAGATAGGATATGTCTGCAAAATTCCCTAGGGGGGGGAGCAAACCCATACACAGCCATCCGTCTAAATGTTACGACTATCAAATGATACGTATTTTGTTTTACAATAAGTTTCATTTAATTGTTCTGCCTTTGTATGTCCAAAATGCAGCAAAGTGTTACAAAATTTTTGGTCCAAGGGCCATTATTTGAATCGATTTCATTGAGTTCGACTACGAATTAGTGCTTTCTTGTTTTTTTTTCCCCCGTTGTAGCCTTATGGTCACCTGCTGGGAAAGAGCTGACCTCTTGGTTCTCTTGTGTGTGATGTTTTAGTGTGTTTTGTCCTGGGTCAGGTGTGGTGCTTGATTGTACCGATTCCTGATCTTTACCTTCTTTCTTACTTTTAAATTTTAGTAATAATTAAAATCAATGTGAAAAATATAAGGAATCGACAATCGAGTTTAGGCCTAGAGCCTTGCCATTTGGTATATAGCATCTCGTATTCGAACTCAATGAAGTCGATTCAAATAATGGCCCTTGGACCAAAAATGGTCATCCATTGTCCTTCGTCAGCAATGACTTTAACGGATCTTCTCCTGAACACACTAGCTGGATTTTAACTAAAATTGGCAGGAATGATCCGAAAATAGTCCTCTTTGATAATTGTTAAAATGGTTCTGGTCCGTTGCATATCTTTGTCATACAGGCGAGATGGAAACGTAACAAATCTTCTTGTCTGAAACCAGAAGACCTATAGCCTGGATATCTGGTATGTAGCATAACCTAGTAAACCTCTACCATGTTTGTTCAAATTATACCCCTAGGGCTAAAAATAGACCCTGCCTCGGGGTAAAACGTTTTACATAGGCTTATATAGGAAAATGTGAAATAATCACAAGGCCTAGAGCATTTGTATTTGGTATGTAGCATCATTTTGTAGATTTCTACCAAATTTGTTCAAATTATACCCCTGGGCCAAAAAGGGCCCCCACTGGGGTCACATGTTTATCATAAGCTAATATAGAGAAAACATGAAAAATCTTCTTGTCTGAAACAAGAGCTAATAATTTGATATTTGGTATGAAGTATCACCCCATATACCTCTACCAAGTTGTTTCAAGTTATGCCCCTTGGGGCCCAAAATGGCCCCGCCCCAGGGGTCAAATGTTTTACAGAGACTTATAAAGTAAAACAAGAATAAGTATTCTTCTCTTAAACCACGAGGCCTAGAGCATTGATATTTGATAAGTAGCATCATTCAGTAGACCTCTACCAAGTTTGTTCAAATTATGCCCCTGGGCCAAACATGGCCCGCTCCGAGGGTCACATCTTTTACATAGGCTTATATAGAGAAAACATTAAAAAAAACTTTTTGTCTGCAACCTCAAGGCCTATAGCCTTGATACCAGTACCAAGTTTGTTCAAATTATACGGATTCTAGGCCGTCACAAAAATTGACGTCATCAACAGTAACGTGCATAGAAATGAAGGTATTATGGTAACGTTGGGATGCCGTAAGTCTTTGCTCTGGAACAGGCTTTTTCAAAACCTA
Organism: Loripinus fragilis; assembly: GCA_964019695.1. Lineage (NCBI taxonomy): Eukaryota > Metazoa > Mollusca > Bivalvia > Lucinida > Lucinidae > Loripinus > Loripinus fragilis. Next base: position 10,873,383 of record OZ026527.1, read on the forward strand.
CGAATCCTTCGTGCTTTTGCGCCCCATTATAGTAATACAATACAAAATTGAACTTTTCGAAGCGTTTTTCCAAAGTTTTCAAGCGACAAAATGACTTTATGCAATTAATAACGATCAAACATGGTTTTCTGATACACTAAAATTTGCTAGATCCCTCAGGCTCGGGTTTCAACACGACACTCGGGGTCCAGCAGATGTTAATGCATAGAAAAACATGTTTGATACCTATATTGATAGGCCCCACAACCCCAAAGTTTACAGACTTAGAGACAAACGGTCATCGGCCTTCTGGTTCAGGCAAAGATTTTTAAAGGATTTTTAGCTCCCTGAGCCATTTGCTCATGGTGAGCTGTTGCGATCGTTGGATGTCCGTCGTGTGTGTTCAACAGTCGCTTCAAAGTACATCTCCTAACCGGAACACATAGCGCAGTCGGTAACTGTCTGGCAACAAATGCGAGTCTGACTGCAGATCCAGGGGTCGCGAGTTCGATCCTGGCCCCGTCCCATACTTTCATGGAGATTGATTATGAAATAATTTCTACGGTCATTCTCCTCCCTTCCGCTGAATCATTCAAGAAGGATTGTTGTCAGTTACAAGCGGAAGTATGAGCACGAAGTACTTGCCCAGGAAAAAAGTGTGGTTTGGTGAACTGACCGTCCCGCCATGACCATAGCTGTTGACTTGGGACGTAAAGCAACAAAACAAACAAACATCTCCTAACTACTGGCAGGAATTTTTACCAAACTTTGCAGGAATGCCCTCTTTAATAGTTGTTCAAATGGTTCAAGTCTGCTGTACATTTAGGTCACACAGGCTAAAAATAGTTTTTCGATACTTAAAACTCCGCTTTGTCTGAAACCACAAGGCCTAGAGCCTTGATATTTTTGGTATGTAGCATCATCTTGTGGACATCTACCAAGTTAGTCCCTGGGGCCAAGGACATATGCTTATATTCATGTAGGTGAAATACGAAAAAGAATATTCTTGTCTGAAACCACAATGCTATAGCCTTGATATTTGGTATGTAGCATGATCTGGTGACCTCTAACAAGTTTGATCAAATTATGCCCCTAGGTCCAAAAAAAGGCCCGCCCGAGGGTTACATGTTTAACGTAGGCTCACACAGTGAAAACATGAAAAAATCTTGACTGAAATCATAGGGCATAAGCCTTGATATTTGGTATGTAGCATCAGCTACCAAGTTTGTTCAATTATGCCCTTGGGCCAGGCAGGGGTTACATATTTTACATAGGCTCACATAGGGAAAACATAAAAAAAATCTTGTCTGAAACCACAAGGCCTAGAGCCTTGATAGTTGGTATGTAGCACCACTTGATGAATCTCTACCAAGTTTGTTTGAATTATGCCCCTGGGCCGAAAAAGAGCACGCCAGAAGGTCACGTGTTTGCATATTAGACTCATTTAGGGAAAACATGAAAAATCTTTTCCGAAACCACAAGGCCTAGAGCTTTGATATTTGGTGTGTATCATCACCTAGTGGACCTCTTATAAAGTTTGTGGTGATGGGTTGTGGCTTTTGGAGACCGATTTTTTAAGAATAAGATATACCAAAAAATCCTTTTAATATGTTGTGTGCTGTGGTAATTCTCATCTTCTGTTAAAATATCTTTCTGGTATTTGCTTGTGCTCTATATTAATTTCTCCGTTAAACCTCTCAAATTTGCTCCAAAATTGTAAATTTCCTATTTTCAGCCTATTTTGGCGGCCATTTTGTTACCATAGCAACGGTTAAAGTCGAAGTAATTCGAGACTTTTACACTTTGGTTATTGTTCTAATAAACTAAAAAGAACAAATTGGCGAAAAACATTTTTTTTTTATACTTTAGCCTCATAGGTGGTGGGGGTGGGGGCAAAAAGTACCTTAATGCACGTAGCTCTTTGGAATTCCTACCTCAAAGAATATAAAGATATGCTCCGGACACAGTAATTCTTAAAACTAGGTCAGAGGTCAAGGTCACAGTGACCCGAAAAGGTATGTGACACTCTGTCGTCTTAAGATGCATTTACACACCAAATTTGGAATTCCTATCTCAAAAAATATAGGTGATATGCACCAGACTCAATGCAGTTTCTAGAAAATAGGTCAGAGGTCAAGTTCAAGGTCACAGTGACCCAATTATGGTATGCGACACTTTGTCATCCTAAGATGCATCCACACTAAAGGATCATTGACGGTTTGGGCCTTATACGCCTATTTTTCTGATTCCCAGAACGCTGCTTTTGAGCTTCTAGTGTGGTGCATTTAGTATCAGTGCAATAGGTGCATCTAATGGCAAGTGCCAGCTAGCAAAATAGTTTCAAAATTTCTACGCATTCGGGAGTTATGGCGGGCAGAAAGGGGAGGGGGTCTGAAATTTCATGAAAATAAAAGGTGCTTTAAAAAGTGATTTCTGCACGTTTTCTTGATTTATTTGGTAGGCATGGTGATATCTACTAAACATACCATATGCAGAGTATTAACGAATCACGATAATTGATGAAATTATTTTAAAAACAAAATATGTTTTGTTATAAAATGTTTTTAGGGAGATAATTTAGAAGTTACCTGTACATTTTTGACTACATGTACCGTAAATAATGTAAAACTGAAAGCTCAACAAAAGAAATACGTATTTTTTATGGAATGAAAGTGTCCCATTTAGCATTGAAACGTAAAACTGATTCTAACTAGATCCTTTGAATATTACTTTTGCTTTGTTTAAAGTGCATAGCATGTAGCAATGTATTTAAAGTGTCCGAATATTTATGGTATACATATACATGTATATCCCTATATGAGACAATATATTGAACTCTAAAGTATTTACCTGTTATAACTCTTTGCATGCCAGTGGATAATTTTGTCGTCTGCCAATAGCCTTTTGCAAACAGTTAGAACCCAGATGAAGACCAACATAATGTCGGTCTTGATCTAAATCAAACTGTTTGACACTCTGATGGTGGTCCTGGGTGGGTTTTTTTAAACTTTATTTTGAAGAAAGTCAGCAGACGAAAATAAAAACATGAACAATTCCCTAGCATGCAAATAGATAAGTACAGGACGTTTGCAAAATAATGTGTCATTTTATAACAGTGAGATTTTTTCTTATGAAAAAATGCATAAAACCTTGCTAATTCTACTTTTAATCTTTAAGTACTTTATAATAAACTAGCACAGAATACAAAGCAATTTAGGAGGTTGGTTCTAGAGAACTTCATTACTTTCATTAATTTTTTACTTGGTAGAAAGGGCATTTTATGGGCTTAGGCCCTGGGTTCTGGGGCTGCTGAACATCTTTCCTCCCCTTGTGCCAGCAAGCCACTTCCATACAATGTGTAAAATATGGTAACACATATACATGCAAAAACTTTTGCTGGCACACGGGGGGAATGATATTTTAAAAAATGTTTTCGGATTTCTATATATCTTAATGTAAAACTGATTGTTCTACCCCAAATTTTACATCTTTGAAGCATTTAATATCGAAAACGGATTTCACAGCCATAAAGTACTCAGGTCAGGGTAGCTTCAAGGTGAAGAAAGGGACGATTGACAAACTTTTATTTTTACTGAAAACCATAGGCATTTACCCAAGGAAGTGTCAATAATCCTTTGAAGTTCATACCTCAAATAATATAAGAGATATGCTCCGTACACGATTACTCTAAAATCTAGGTCATAGGTCAAGGTCACAGTGACCAGAAAATGGTACATGACACTCCGCCATCCCAAGATGCATCTACACACCAAATTTGGAATTCTTACCTCAAAAAATATAAGAGGCTAGGTATGCTCCGGACACAATAATTCTTAAAACTTAGGACTAAGGTCCCAAAAATGATGTGACCTTCCGTCATCCCAAGATGCATTTTCACACCAAATTTGGAATTCCTATCTCAAAGAATATAGGATATGCACCAGACTCAATGTAGTTTCTTGAAACTAGGCCAGGTCAAGTTCAAGGTCACAGCGACCAAATAATGGTACGGGACACTTTGTTTTCTCAAGATGCATCCACACACCAAATTTGAGATTCCTGACTCAAATAACATTAGAGGTATGCTCCGGACACGATTGTTCTAAAAACTAAGTCAGAGGTTAAGGTCACAGTGACCCGAAAATGGTACGCGACACTATGCGGACACAAAGCCGGACGGACAGACTGTTATTACTATATGCCTCCCATAAAAATGAAGGTACTAGAGTGATCACATTATACATAGATTTTTCAGACACTCAAGGGAAGCTAACTCAGGAATTACAAATGGGATATGGCAGAAATTCACACAAATCCAAGCTTTCCCCCACCCCAATGATGCTCCAGATAAAATTTGATTTTAATTGCCTGCTCAGAGATATTCATGTTTGAAAGTGTGAACGGACGCATGAAGTGATGCCGGCTCAAGTCCCATTCTATAAGCTCCCACTGAGCACTCAGCTCAGGTACGCTAATGTGTTATGACCTTTTTGGCCACAGGGTACATGTGTGGGCTAAATATTTGCTACCATGTTTGTTGTATGCCGCATTCCCTTTAATTTGATTTGCAACTGCAAGTCCACCCAGGGGGATCCGATCCACTGCATTGAAACCAAAATCCTGTTCCATTCTTTCCTCTATCTGAATGCAATTTTCATAAAAAAATCATGACATCAGACTTAATATAAATATTTGATCTTTGACCCCCGCGTAGGAAGAAGGGGAGGGGATTTTTGACATTGTTGTGTTTGCCTACAGGCACTGGGCAATCATAGTCCATAGTGAGTTGTCAGATATAATAGCTTTGGGAACTTTTTGAGCAATTTTGGTAAAATGCATAATAAAGAGCACCAATGAGAAACTATTTGAAGAATCTCAGTAAAGCGCCATATACAAGCAACGTGTGATATTATTTGTGAAGATTTCAGTAAAGCGCCATATACACGCTACCTGTGATATTATTTGTGAAGATTTCAGTAAAGCGCCATATACAAGCAACCTGTGATATTATTTGTGAAGATTTCAGTAAAGCGCCATATACAAGCTACCTGTGATATTATTTATGAAGATTTCAGTAAAGCGCCATATATAAGCTATCTGTGATATTATTTGTGCAGATTTCAGTAAAGCGCCATATACAAACAACCTGTGATATTATTTGTGAAGATTTCAGTAAAGCGCTATATACAAGCAACCTGTGATATTATTTGTGAAGATTTCAGTAAAGCGCCATATACAAGCTACCTGTGATATTATTTGTGAAGATTTCAGTAAAGTGCCATATACAAGCTACCTGTGATATTATTTGTGAAGATTTCAGTAAAGCGCCATATACAAGCAACCTGTGATATTATTTGTGAAGATTTCAGTAAAGTGCCATATACAAGCTACCTGTGATATTATTTTTGAAGATTTCAGTAAAGCGCCATATACAAGTAACCTGTGATATTATTTGTGAAGATTTCAGTAAAGCGCCATATACAAGCAACCTGTGATGTTATTTGTTAAGATTTCAGTAAAGTGCCATATACAAGCTACCTGTGATATTATTTGTGAAGATTTCAGTAAAGCGCCATATACAAGCTACATGTGATATTATTTGTGAAGATTTCAGTAAAGCGCCATATACAAGCAACCTGTGATATTATGTGAAGATTTCAGTAAAGTGCCATATACAAGCTACCTGTGATATTATTTGTGAAGATTTCAGTAAAGCGCCATATACAAGCAACCTGTGATATTATGTGAAGATTTCAGTAAAGTGCCATATACAAGCTACCTGTGATATTATTTGTGCAGATTTCAGTAAAGCGCCATATACAAGCAACCTGTGATATTATTTGTGCAGATTTCAGTAAAGCGCCATATACAGGCAACCTGTGATATTATTTGTGAAGATTTCAGTAAAGCGCCATATACAAGCTATCTGTGATATTATTTGTGAAGATTTCAGTAAAGCGCCATATACAAGCTACCTGTGATATTATTTGTGAAGATTTCAGTAAAGCGCCAAATACAAGCAACCTGTGATATTATTTGAGCAGATTTCAGTAAAGCGCCATATACAAGCTACCTGTGATATTATTTGTGCAGATTTTAGTAAAGCGCCATATACAAGCAACCTGTGATATTATTTGTGAAGATTTCAGTTAAGCAAGCAACCTTTGAAATTATTTGTGAAGATTTCAGTAAAGCGCCATATACAAGCAACCTGTGATATTATTTGTGAAGATTTCAGTAAAGCGCCATATACAAGCTACCTGTGATATTATTTGTGAAGATTTCAGTAAAGCGCCATATACAAGCAACCTGTGATATTATTTGTGCAGATTTCAGTTAAGCAAGCAACCTGTGAAATTATTTGTGAAGATTTCAGTAAAGCGCCATATACAAGCAACCCGTGATATTATTTAAAGATTTCAGTAAAGCGCCATATACTAGCAACCCCTGATATTATTTGTGAAGATTTCAGTATAGCGCCATATACAAGCAACCTGTGGTATAATTTGTGAAGATTTTAGTAAAGCACCATATAATTTCAGTAAAGCGTCGTATACAAGCAACCTGTGATATTATTTGTGCAGATTTCAGTAAAGCGCCATATACAAGCAACCTGTGATATTATTTATGAAGATTTTAGTAAAGCGCCATATACAAGCAACCTGTGATATTATTTGTGAAGATTTCAGTAAAGCACCATAAAATTTCAGTTAAGCGTCATATACAAGCAATCTGTGATATTATTTGTGCAGATTTCAGTAAAGCGCCATATACAAGCAACCTGTGATATTATTTGTGAAGATTTCAGTAAAGCGCCATATACAAGCAACCTGTGGTATTATTTGTGAAGATTTTAGTAAAGCACAATATAATTTCAGTAAAGCGACATATACAAGCAACCTGTGATATTATTTGTGAAGATTTCAGTAAAGCGCCATATACAAGCAACTTGTGATATTATTTGTGCAGATTTCAGTAAAGCGCCATATACAAGCTACCTGTGGTATTACTTGTTAAGATTTCAGTAAAGCGCCATATAATTTCAGTTAAGCGTCATATACAAGCAACCTGTGATATTATTTGTGAAGATTTCAGTAAAGCGCCATATACAAGCTACCTGTGATATTATTTGTAAAGATTTCAGTAAAGCACCATATAATTTCAGTTAAGCGTCATATACAAGCAACCCGTGATATTTTTTGTGCAGATTTCAGTAAAGCGCCATATACAAGCAACCTGTGATATTATTTGTGCAGATTTCAGTTAAGCAAGCAACCTGTGATATCATTTGTGAAGATTTCAGTAAAGCGCCATATACAAGCAACCTGTGATATTATTTGTGAAGATTTCAGTAAAGCGCCATATACAAGCAACCTGTGATATTATTTGTGAAGATTTCAGTAAGGCGCCATATACAAGCAACCTGTGGTATTATTTGTGAAGATTTTAGTAAAGCACCATATAATTTCAGTAAAGCGTCATATACAAGCAACCTGTGATATTATTTGTGAGGATTTCAGTAAAGCGCCATATACAAGCAACCTGTGATATTATTTGTGATGATTTCAGTAAAGCGCCATATACAAGCAACCTGTGATATCATTTGTGCAGATTTCAGTAAAGCACCATATAATTTCAGTAAAGCGCCATATACAAGCAACCCGTGATATTATTTGAAGATTTCAGTAAAGCGCCATATACAAGCAACCCGTGATATTATTTGAAGATTTCAGTAAAGCGCCATATACAAGCAACCCGTGATATTATTTGAAGATTTCAGTAAAGTGTCATATACAAGCAACCTGTGATATTATTTGTGAAGATTTCAACAAAGCGCCATATACAGGCAACCCGTGATATTGTTTGAAGATTTCAGTAAAGCACCATATACAAGCAACCTGTGATATTATTTGTGAAGATTTCAGTAAAGCGCCATATACAAGCAACCTGTGATATTATTTGTGAAGATTTCAGTAAAGCGCCATATACAAGCAACCTGTGATATTATATGTGCAGATTTCATTAAAGCACCATATACAAGCTACATGTGATATTATTTATGAACATTTCAGTTAAGCGCCATAAACAGGCAACCTGTGATATTATTTGAAGATTTCAGTAAAGCGCTATAAACAAGCAACCTGCGATATTATTTGTGCAGATTTCAGTAAAGCTACATATACAAGCAACCTGTGAAATTATTTGTGAAGATTTCAGTAAAGCACCATATAATTTCAGTAAAGCGCCATATACAAGCAACCTGTGATATTATTTGTGATGATTTCAGTAAAGGGCCATATACAAGCAACCTGTGATATTATTTGAAGATTTCAGTAAAGCGCCATTTACAAGCTACCTGTGATATTATTTGAAGATTTCAGTAAAGCGCTATATACAAGCAACCTGTGATATTATTTGTGCAGATTTCAGTAAAGGGCCATTTACAAGCAACCTGTGATATTATTTGTGAAGATTTCAGTAAATGGCAATATACAAGCTACCTGTGATATTATTTGAAGATTTCAGTTAAGCGCTATATACAAGTAACCTGTGATATTATTTGTGCAGATTTCAGTAAAGGGCCATTTACAAGCAACCTGTGATATTATTTGTGAATATTTCAGTAAAGCGCCATATACAAGCAACCTGTGATATTATTTGTGAAGATTTCAGTAAAGCGCCATATACAAGCAACCTGTGATATTATTTGTGAAGATTTCAGGAAAGCGCCATATGCAAGCTATCTGTGATATTATTTGTGAAGATTTCAGTAAAGCGCCATATACAAGCAACCTGTGATATAATTTGTGCAGATTTCAGTAAAGCGCCATATACAAGCTACCTGTGATATTATTTGTGAAGATTTCAGTAAAGCGCCATATACAAGCAACCTGTGATATTATTTGTGAAGATTTCAGTAAAGCGCCATATACAAGCAACCTGTGATATTATTTGTGAAGATTTCAGTAAAGTGCCATATACAAGCTACCTGTGATATTATTTGTGAAGATTTCAGTTAAGCAAGCAACCTGTGGAATTATTTGTGCAGATTTCAGTAAAGCGCCATATACAAGCAACCTGTGATATTATGTGAAGATTTCAGTAAAGTGCCATATACAAGCAACCTGTGATATTAATTGTGAAGATTTCAGTAAAGCGCCATATACAAGCAACCTGTGATATTATTTGTGAAGATTTCAGTAAAGCGCCATATACAAGCTACCTGTGATATTATTTGTGAAGATTTCAGTAAAGCGCCATATACAAGCAACCTGTGATATTATTTGTGCAGATTTCAGTAAAGCGCCATATACAAGCAACCTGTGATATTATGTGAAGATTTCAGTAAAGTGCCATATACAAGCAACCTGTGATATTATTTGTGAAGATTTCAGTAAAGCGCCATATACAAGCAACGTGTGATATTATTTGTGAAGATTTCAGTAAAGCGCCATATACAAGCAACCTGTGATATTATTTGTGAAGATTTCAGTAAAGCGCCATATACAAGCAACCTGTGATATTATCTGTGAAGATTTCAGTAAAGCGCCATATACAAGCTACCTGTGATATTATTTGTGAAGATTTCAGTAAAGTGCCATATACAAGCAACCTGTGATATTATT